>JAFBJR010000172.1:2601234-3034234 GCA_016785285.1 Brachirus orientalis
TGATATTATATTTCTGTGTCAATATCAAAAACTTGACAACCAAAAGACCTAATAAATTTAATGCAAACTACAATAAAAAAAGATGCAATGATGACAGAGGAGGATAGATTGAAATTAAATCTGTTATGTATAATAATACTTGATTGTCTATTTACTGATTTTAGGTTTTAATGATCATTGTAAAACTTAACTAAGCCCATAGCAAATTGCATCCCGTATGTGTTTAAATAGTCCAAACAAATGTGTTAACATAATGAAATGATGGATGATTTAACACCCTGACTGTTTATATGTGATACGTGTGTTCCTGAAGAAAATGCACACTGTGGTCAGTGACACCCGCAGTAGACAGCTACTCTGTAATTGTGAAATACACACTTACACATGCAAAGTAAATAAATGCTCCCAAAATAAAATTGATTTCAAAAGTAACCAAACATAATTTGTCTGGTTAAAAACCAGCAGCCAGATTCTATCAAGGCTGGATTTTAGGAACCTCAAAGCTGTGAGGTGAAGACAAATCTAAATTAAAAAGCTACAGATTTGGCTGAAATTTGCAGGACAGAGTATAGGTTGTTTGGAATAGTTGGTGACTTATTGCTGTTTCATCTTCCAAAATCCTGACCTTCAGTTGTCTGATGGAAAAAGAGGTGCCATATTCAATCAGGCCTTTGTTTCATTGAGGCAGTTCTCACACCGGGAGGCTGCTCCAGTTTCATGAGCAAAATGTGTGGTGTGAGGTTTCCCCAGTGGATAAGAGGCAGCGGGCAGAGACGCAGAGAGGCCGACCAGAACAGGTGAACACACACTTCTGCTGTGTGTACTTATCATGAGGCCAGAGCAGCAGCGGGCAGCTGTGAGAGGGAATGTATATGGTATATGTGGACTAGAGGTCCAAATTAAAAAGCAGCATATTCTGGAGGGTTGAATAATCTGGAAAACGCAGACAGCCACCACTGTAACAGGTATTCAGAGCCAGTATGTGATAAACATTCCAATACATCACATGCCCTGTGATATCCATGAGCTTGATCTAACCCCCCCCCCCCCCAAAAAAACCCCCCAAAAAAAAAAAAAAAAAAAGAATAGTAAGAATAGTACAGCTACAGCATGAGAACAGAAAGACTCTTCATGAGAATATGAAATCTGTGTCAGACACACGCGGAGGAACAGGGAACACAGACAGTCAGTGACAGGCTGAGTCACTGGTCAGCTGGTGTGGGCCTGCTTCAGCTTCAAGGGTAACAGAAGATGAAGTGACAGGCTGCGGACGACCAGACTGATGATGATGCAGACGAAGGGCGAGGGTCAAAGGAGCAGAGTGACTACACTACACTTATGCTGCAAACTGCTCTTTGAAAATTTGAATTTTTCCGTTCATTCGTCGATTCATTTTATTAAGAATTATTAGATACAATCCATTTGTATATTATACAAAGTGCATTTGAAATGTAAGATTTATTTTGAGATTAAAATAAATATACAGCAGTAACATCTTCAAGGGTAGTTGGGAGATGTGCCCTTTTATTTTGAGTGTTGCTTTAATTTTCTTCACTTATTAGTTTCCTATTTTTTACCCTTTTTTCTTTATTTTTGTCCTGAAAGAGCATTAACAGAAGTCTAAATTAAGAATAAATCTCACCACATACCAGATTCTGTGTACCTTCTTCCTTAATTTCTGATTAAGATGAGACCATTTTTTTGGAACAAATACTATCAAACTTCTCACTCATGATTAGTTAACATGAAGAGTTAACATGAAGAAGCTCGACATGAACTCTACACTTGTGTCTGGATAAGGAAGAAATAATGTCATTCAGGCAGGACTAAGTGAAGTCTCTGAATCACTGAAACTAAAATAAACATTGTTATATGAGATAATAGAGTTTTAATTTAGCTATTTCTTACAAGAAAAGGAAGAGCTTGATACTTGAAAAAAATTGATCTATTAGATGTTTCTTTGAGAACGAGCTTCATGATTTTCAGATCAAATGTTTCCTTACCTACGACCTGTATGATCTCAGCCAGCAGTACTCCGTCCGTGACATCCGTTTGCAGGTCCTTAATCAGACGCTTGTGTCCTGACTTGGCAAGGTAATGGTTGGCCCAGTCTGTGTAGATCTGCAGTCAGAAACAAACACAACCACAGTGTTCCGGAATCAGCCAACAAGGAAAAATACACTCCAAAATAGGGGGCAACCCTGTCAGGTCGTCCACGTGTTTCAAACTCCATAAACACTTGAAAACTACAAAAGGTATAAATGGTTGAAGCAAATTTACGACTCTAATAAAATAACAACATGGTTGAATGGGAGCAGAGTAGCCCTCAGTCTTTTGTTGGGGCTCCAATCTGGCATACATCCGCGTGGTATTCAAATTGGGGCCATTGTGTTCAGCCGGGGCATTCATCTCAGAGCGCATGGCGGCTGTTTTCAATGGGCCATGCTGACATCACTCTCAGGGGACAGAAAAGACCCTTCACTGCCTGGGGGGAGGAGAGGAGTGGGGCAGAGCAAGCATCTGAATAATCTGAATAGCTTCCTTCATAATTAGTTGCCAAACTCTCTTTTTTACACTCCCTTCTGTCATCAAGAGAAGTGAGTTTCCTTTTTCTTTAAAAAAGGGGGGCACACAAAGCTTGGAGTGAAGTAGTACATTATTTTACACCTATAAAGAAGGACTTATATTTGATAAATAGGTGTCATGTGAATCTGTGCTGACTGGCAGCTTTGTTAGGCCCCAGTATAAACAGTGAAGACTGTCTGAAAAGTGAAAGAAAAAAGTGCAACTTGGCTAAATAAAGATACCATGACCACTGTGTCTTGCTCTCATTGTCACACATATGCAAAAGCTGTTACTGAATGGCACTTCTGTGAAAAGATGACAGAGAAGTGACAATCGGTGTGACATTAGAAAGAACCGGATTATTGTATTTGTCCAACCAAGACCAGCCTTTTAAAATACATGCAAACATGTTAGTCTAACTGAAATTGTGATCATTCTTTTAAAAGCCCATGGGTTTCTCGGAAGATCCAGATTGGCACTCTACATACTAACAAACAGCCAACAGCTAAACTGGGAACTCCCTAATATTAACAAGGTACAAGGGGGCGTATTGCCTGAGCATAGTTAAGACGGACAAACTTTCATTCATTCTATGAAATGATTGTCCCATTGTCTGATACCTCAGTGTCATGTAACTCAAAATATTACTTGAAGCAGAGGATTAGAAAAACCCAATTTCTCCTGGAGAGAGAAAATTCTCCACGACTAACACAGATTTTTCTCCTCTTTTACCTTTCCTGTACAATTCAATTCAATGCAATTTTATTTGTATCGCGCCAAATCACAACATACATTATCTCAAGGCACTGTACATAGTAAGGCCAAAACCTTTACAATATTACAGAGAGAAAAGAAACCCAACAGTTCACACAATGAGCAAACATCAGTGGAGAGAAAAAACTCTCTGACAGAACCAGATGTACACATTCTCTTCATGCACACATGTGCATGAAGAGAATACCCACCTTGTTTGGGTGTGTGCTTAATTTTCAAGTAGGAGGCAAAAAAGTTAATCTAATTACTGTGATTTCTTGCATAAACCGGTCTCTCCCTGGAACCTACAGTACTTTCTCATGTGCATGTAACCTTTCCCAGCAGTGGAAACTTGAATATTAGCTTTTCACCCATTTCTGTGAAATTCAAGTACATCAATTAGTGCTGAATGAGTGCACAGCACCAGTGAGGTTGAGTCGCAGCTCAAGAACCGAAACCCAACATGCAGGGTGAGTTGTGTTGTTCAGCTGTGACCCTTGTTTCTTTGTGTTTGCACTGTAAACAGACCTGGAGCTTTTCTACCACGACACGTCATCAAATGAATCACTGCTCTCATGTCAGCTTACAACAGGTGTGAATGCTTCAAAGGCACACAAACACACACAACCTCAAATGCAAAAGGTCTATGAGTACATGACCACACACACTGAACACAAAGTAGTAAAGCAGTAAAGCTAGACTCGCACACAGGCTACGTACCCAAAACACAAGTCATATAATGAGTCTTGAGTGACACACGGAGCTAAATGAAATCCCTTAAGTTGCAGGATTAGACTCCGTGCTGACAATTCATACTCTCGGCTGCTCATGGAAAGCAGGAAGTGTAATCTTCCTATTTTTGTGTGTGTGTGTTTGCAGCAGGCTGCTTTGATCTAGTTTCGGGCAGGTAAGTTGAGGGTGTAATTAAAAGCGAGGTGAAATGGGTAGATGTCAGTCACAGAGCTGGAAAGTCTGAAGGGCTTTTTGTGGGGGGTGAGTGGGTCAGGCAACCTCAGGGCATTCGAGAGTGAGCATGGGTGTTTTGTGGGCGGAAAGACAAGGAGAAGTGGGCAAGTCACCACAGGTTCCTTTTAACTTTTCAAAACTTACTTTGAGTACAAATGTAACATAAAAATTGAAATACTACAGTGAAACAGAAGTACCTCAAACCTGTACTTAAGTATAGTAATGTAATAAGGTCCTAAATTAGGTTCCACAAGACTCACTGAGCACCAGCCTGTGTCAGTAAAAGAACTCTCATTTGTGGTTTGTTAAATGTATGTATCCAAACAGTGCAATCACAAGAAAAAACCCCGCAAAAACATAAAACAACTAATGTTTACGTCTAACCCATCTTCCCTTAAAACTGCAGCACAGATGTTCTTCACTAAAAAAAAAAAAAACCTCAAAAGAGCAAGATATTTTAAGTCAACTGAGTTGGTGGAGACCAAAACTGAGAGGAAAGAAGAATAAATAATCTTGTTTCTTCTATTCTATTAATTATTACTGTATGTCTATTTATGTCTGCTGGATGTGAGAATAAAATGACAGGACAGGGTTATTTTATTAATTTATAAAGCGTTAACCAGGGATCCCCAAAAATCTTATTTATTATATAACTTATCCAAAATTTCGTTGCACCTTCAAGGTGGACTGACAATAAAGACTATTCTATTCTATAATGCGTCGCACATCTGTGTTAACTAACAATAGTTTTCTGATGTGTTTGTGAGTGCACGTGGTGATATCCTTTAGAGAATAATGTCAGTTTTTAAATGCAGTGCCACCTGAGGGATCAAAGGTCATGAAATGTCATTCAAAAACTGTTAAGCTATTTTCTCATGCAGTTGTTCAGAAAGTGGTGAACCTCGTCCCATCCTTGCTTATGAATGACTGAGTCTTTGGGGGATGCTCCTGTCACCACTTCACCTGTGGAATGTTCCAAACAGGTGTTCTTTGACTATCCTTTAACTTTCCCAGTCTTTTTTTGTCTCCCCATTAAAACTTTTTTTGGAACCCGTTGCAAATTCAAAAACAGTTTGGCCATTAAGTATTGTGTATTTGAAGTGTATTCAGCTAAATATAGGTTTGCAAACCAGTGCATTATGTTTTTAATTCACCTTTTACATAAGGTCCCAACTTCATTGGACTTGGGGTTTGTACACGCAAAGGGATTTAAAGTTATTTGACTGTCTCAAAAGTACATTTAAGAGGCATATTTGTATATATGTACAGTATATACATCACTCATTTATTGAAGCTTCTATGATCTGACATTTGCATGAAAGGCCATAGGAAAGATGAAGATCAAGTTTGGAATGATGAGGAGCAGACAGATGATGATTTTATAAGTTATATGGGAACTGAAGAGGAGCACTGACTTCAGGCTCATGATTGAGTATCTGCAGTGTGTGTTGAAAATCCCAGTTCAGTCTCTACATCTGAGGTAACTGCTCAGAAAAAAGTCACCAAACATCCCACATTATCAGATATTGAACTATTTGAACGAATAAGAGGGTGGTCTTGTTTGTTCACAGGCTGCAACATTCAAAGTAAAAATTATGTAGGTTTAATTTCTGGGCCTTTTACAAGTTTTTCACAGCACTGAATATTAAAACTTGTCTCAAAACTTGTCTCAATAGTCTCAATAGTAGGTGATAAATGAACAAGTCATTTTTATTGAGTTAATTATCCTGTGCACACATTTTCCACAATCAGAAAAAACTATTTTGTATGGCAGCTTGTCTTTAAGACAGCATTAAGCACTGTCCACATTTCTTGCTCTGTGAAACATGGCTCCATGAAGAAAATGTTTGACTTTGATGATTTGAAATATTGACCAGCTGCTGGCACTGAATTAAAAGTCAGGGGTTGACCAAAGACATTAACTGGTTTATGGGCACCAGGGACATTTGGCCCAAATCCAACTGCAATTCATCCAAGGAACAGCCCAAAACCAAGTGCTAAACTGGCATAATGTCAGATACAAGAATACATTTTAATATGACAAAAATGTCTCCGTTAATATGAATACATATTATTATGTAACATCCATATAAACACTATTTAGAGTCAGAGATCCATTTTCAGTCTAAATTGTAAATAAACCTTCGCCTCACTAGGCTGTAAACACTTTGCATTGTCAATTATTTTCTCCACAACAATATACAAGTGTGATGTATAAATGTATTTTTCAAGAGGGAAAATCCCTTCATTCCCAGAGAACACTGGCTCTCTCCTCATGGCAACAGAGGTCTTTTTCTGGAGCTATAAATTGATTGTAGAGCTGGGGACATTCCCATCATCAAAGAAAACAACATGACACCGAATCATTCACAGTGTCAGGGCCTTATGGAAAATGTTATATGTGGCCTGTCCAGTCTTTTGACTTCCTGCTTTGTCTCATCTTCATGGGTCCAGATTAAACTTGATTTTAATTCTGGTAATCAACTGTGCAGTTCGAATTATTTAGACTGAGATATTCCTTGATTTAATGTAAGCTATGATGTACCCACAGATAAGCCTGTGTAAATCGTGTCAACTGATAAAGCACGTGACTCTGCAATTAGCTGAACATGCTTTGTCAAATAACAAGCACTAAAGCCTGCATTAAAGCCTGGATTCATATGCATGACACGATGACACACAATCAGCTCTTCAAAGCGTGTGACGAGCACAACTGAGTGACTCATTCATACAGGTGCATATCTTTTCTTTGCTACATATAAACACACAAATCAGCTTCACATCCAGCATCTGCTGCCTCTGCTTGCTGAGTCACCAGGCTGCTGTGCAGAGGGGCATAACACACACAGACCATCCCCACAGCGCTGGGTCAGCCTGTGCGGGTGAGGGTCATGGCAGTCAGATCAGGACGTCACATCAGGTGCATGCCCTTGTGTCTATGGGCGGTTTTCTAAAGAGGGAAGCGTGAAAAGTGCGTTTTCTCTTTTGGCCAGATGGTTCAGCTGCAAATGTCACGACATATCATGATTGAAGCTGATTATACAGTAGGAGTAGCAAAGCAGATGTGCCTTTGTACTTCTTGAGTCATGTGTGTTTGTGTTTTTATGTGTCAAACTGTCACACAGCTGGAGAAAACGACCTAGTATTAGTTTGCTCTTTGTTCTCTGTTGTTGTTTGCACTGACACTGACATGTTAGATGATAAACTGCTCACTGAGCAATCACTACAGTGATGACTCACTGTATACACTTGCATCATGGCTCAACATTATGTTCCTTAAGTTCAGTGAGGGTAATTGGTCATGTAAGATGTGTCCTAAAACTAATTAAATGTTATAAGGAACATGTTGATATCCACATAAAGGTGCACAACATCTCTCCAGTGTCTCGTTTTAGAATTCAGTGCAGCCAATGGCCAATATTTCATGCCACTCTTTTCTCCATCTGATTAAATGTAACACATTTCTGAACTTCAATAAACAGTTGTTGAACAATACTAATTCTCCTTAATCTGCATTTGTGTGTCTGCACGGTAATGTACTATTATCTAAATAAATAAATATGCATAAAATAAAATCAAAAAATGTATTTTATCAAAAAACATGAAACAGGCCGTCGAAACTTTGCCAAATAAAAAATTTGTAACGTAGCATTTATTATGTTTCTGAGGACAAAAATGAGGAATGTTTAAAATTGCCCAATAAATATTATTTAAAAACAAAACAACAACACAAAAATCTGTTTATTTGTCATGACTGATTAATTGGTTCATGTCTAATTTTGGATAGCTATTTAGATTTAGACATTTATAAATATTTTTATATGCAGCTAGACAAAGCTCATTGAATGTCATTAATTGCATATTAGGACGATTAACTGGTTATTTAATAACACAGTTTCACTTTTCATAAAAAGCATATCTTAAACAGAAATAACTACAGTAACCTTTGTTTTTAGTTTGATGATGTTTCATTGCTGTAATGAGAGCCGTGTACATTTTCTTTAACTTCACTTTGTCCAGTGAAGTTGAAGCATGAAAAACACCACCTGGCAGCCAAATGTTTCATATTTCCACGACACCAGAAACAGACAACACCTCAGGTCTGTACACTGAAGCACAGTTCTTACGTGCGATGAAGCCACACTAAATGTTTCCAAAAAACAATTATGCTGATAACTTCAGCACTATTAGTCCTATTTTATTCAGGGTTCAGTAAGCAACCTAAAAAGCACTGCACTTAACACACCATTATGAACTAATCTACCGACATGAGCACAAACTTTACAGAGAGCACATGCAGCAGGACCAAAGCTGTAATAAAGTGCTATCTCTCACGAGAAGCTTTCATAGGGAGCCAGGACTTTTATTATCGCTTTAGTACAACTAAAGGAGCTGAAGTGAATGCTGAGTCTACAGAAGACATATTCTGATAACAGGGCTTTCTTAGCTTTTCAAAGGAAATCCGCCTTTAAACACGAGGTGCAGGATGGAGATGAATGACTCTTTTACTGACCTTGTTAAGGATATCCAGTGCTTTATGAAGAAGAACAAGATTTCAGTGGCAAATTCCCATTGGTTCAACACTCTGTGTCTGTTACCTGCCTCTGTCGGTTAGCTTCCAAAATAATTCGTGGCTGCTCCTGGAGATCTGACTCTTCCCCTGACATTTCTATTTCTGGATGACCTTTCCTGTTAAGTACATTTCTCTCATGGCCACCAAGCCCCTTCAGTTAACGTCTGTGGTAGATTAAAACTCTTTATCTTCACTGGTGAGGTTTTCCTCGTGTCATATCAAAGACTTTAAAATGTAAAAATGCTTCTAAAGTCCATTAACAGGAGGGAAGCCACTCTTACCAATTTGAAGTTCCTGCAGGACAAGCGGCTGTGACTCCTGGCCGGGACACTGATGCTTCCATACTCTGCCATGTCACCTTAATAAAGACGACTAACAGGACAACAGCAACACCTGGAGGGTCCATAAACATCCAGAAATATGTGTGTCCTCCTTGGTTCTGGTTTGTATAAACAGGACATGCTTTACTCTTCTACCCCTCTTTCATCTTGCTCTCACTCTCTCTTTCTCTCTCCCCTTCAAACTGCTTCATAGTGAAACCTCAGACAATCTGATACTGTTTTAAACCCACCCCACCTCTTCCCCGTATGCCCCTCTCTGGGTGTCATTCACTTTGAGTCAAACAATCTGACTCAGGTCCTTCTTCTGCTGCTGCTGCAGGCACAGAGTTAGCTGAGCAACAAAAAGCAGAGTCACCAAACCACATTTATATACTTAAGAATAGTGACCAATGAGATGAAGAAGATAACAGCTAACTTATTAACTACTAGGTAGTACAGGTAAACATTAATATACCACATCAACCAAACCGGGTCACATCGCTACATAACTGGCTCTATGTCATTATTGTCATCCTATTTCTGAGATGGAGTAAAAGTATTGAATGTCTCAATGTGGAGTTCCTGTTGCTGACTGACAGAAAACATCTTCTTCCTGCTGGTCAGTGTACATTACAGCAGCAGGTGACCACACATACTGAAAAACATGAAAGCATAACTTCACACAGGAGGTCAGCACTATCCACTGCTCCACATCCATGTCCATCAATGGACATAAATTCACACGGAACTTCCCTTACCAACCCCTCACTTCGAACACTGACCTCAATTCAACACATTTGCGTCTTGGTATTAAAACACCAAGAGCATGAAATCATGTGAAAACCACTCACAATGCAACATACAACATACCATGTACTGTATGGCACACTGGAATGGGGTTGTAAAGGGGGCAATCAGAGGGGCATGTGAGAGTGACGCATTTGGGCTCTGCTGTGTTAACACATTAGCAGTTAATCGCGCACTGCCTCCAAAATAATGACAAAAACTTATAGCTTGTTCTCTAGCTTGTGGATTTCCAGATATGATTACAGAACATACATTCTTAAATGTTCTCAGACTTCATAAAGTGAACCCCTCCTAAACATTGACCATGCCGAGTCTCATGGAGAAGAAGTCAGCATCACTTTATACAACTGCAGGCTGAGGGTGACATGTGGCAACACACCCCCCTCTGACCCAGTCTGGGTAGCAGATGGCAGGTGGGAGAATGATGGATGAACTAATGGAGAAACACACACACACACAATGCTATAATAGACGGATGAGAGTGGTTCATAGGTAAGACTGGTGATCATCTACCACTTATCAAAGAGTGCAAAGGAACCCCCATCTGGTTAGAAAAATCAAGGAAGGAAATCATGGTGTGCACAGCTCTGTGCGAGCATTAGTATACAGACAGATGGTAACGGGGAAATCAGAGTCCCTGGTCTATATGATATGAAAACAGGGTCCTGCTCTGCCAGCTGCTGTGTTGCTTTGTACAGGACACAATGGTTTGTTTGCATTACATACTTGATGTTTTGTATAGTCTTGCTTCATCTTTGACATTGTTACACTGCACAATTTGGCTGTGTTACAATTTCTGCCATTTTTTTTGTAGCCATAAAGCCATTGTTGTGATGTCCAATCTGCTAGACCAGTCCCTACCACATCACCAGGAACAAACATTTTGCTCTCACCTATATGCACTATGTTGTTTCCTTTTTTATATAGTAACCATGGAGAGCAACAAACAAACGTCTGCTATATCTCTAATCTCTATTCTCCATCACCACTGCAACTGGAGCTGCTTCTTCTTCTTGTCGGCCCCAGCAGGATGCATCCTGGATGGTTTTTGGTCTGCAGGGCCCCTGGTAGCTACTTTCCCAGCCTCTGTTCTCTGTTGCACACACACAAGCCTCTCAAGTGGCTTTAACCCGCAGAAATCTGAAACAGACCAGCTCCAAATGAGCCCTCATGTCTCTGCTTGCTCTCCATTTGTCACATGAAAGACGTGTGGCTTCATGAGGCCAAAGCAGGCACATGGTAGACAAAATGATTTGGCCAGAACCCTGCAGCTTAGAGCATGGGAAACAGAGCTATCCATCAGAAGCCAACCAAGTGCATGTGTAGTCATGAACTAACTTGATACTTAAATCGCAAAAATTGAAAATCCCCACCCAGTAGCTTCAGTTTTGATAACAGCTACATTAGGTTAATCCAGAGTATGAGAACATTACATCACAAATAAACAAATAATAATTCCCCTAAATTGGTGCTTTGGATGCTGCCATGCAACATCTGATCAGGATAAATTTTGAGAACATGCAGCTTGATGCACACTAGGGCACTTCAGCACAACCAAAAGTATTATTAAAAATGTTTTAGAATTGGTCCAGTGATTCTGCTATTGATATTATTATCCTTTGACCTCCACATGAGGGTCATGGGGGGGCTGAAGCTAACCCAGCTGACATCAAGTGATAGGTGGGTCACATCCCGGACAGGTTGCCTGCCCATCCCAGGGCAAACACAGAGACAAACAATATTCACTCTCACATTCACACCTCAGAGTGTCAAATTAACCTCTGCGTGTTTTTGGACTGTGGGAGGGAACTGTAGTACCTGGAGAAAACCCACCCGCACACTGGGAGAACACACAAACTCCACACACATTCTTGCTGTGAGGCATCAGTGTTAGTAGCCACTACTCTTTTCTGCTTTTATCTTACATATTTTAATGTTTTTAGTGACTGTCATGTATGTGCTGTCTGCAAAATGTTTGTCAAAAGATACCACAGTCTTACTTAAGAGCAAAACTCTTGTCTACTCACAAGTACAAATAAAGATCAAGACCTTTGCCTCATGTTACCTTACAATGCTTAACACTACAAGGCTGTTGATGAATTCAGCTTTGTGGACAGTTGAAATAGAATTTGAAAAGAAAATTAAATGAAACTGAATGTCTGAAAAACAAAGTATGCAGTTAAATGAATGCAATGGCTAATTAGTGTATACATGACTTTTTTTAAAGCATGACACCTACTACTACTACTAGTAACTAGGTATGGCTCAGTATCTCTATTTCATGTTTGATACCAATACTTACAAGATCACAACCTTGAGTATCTACTGACACCAATATCTGTCCGATGCAGCCATTTTAAATTTTTTCATTTTAAATTACTGACCCATTTACCACCTAGCCATTTCAAGCAATTTCAGACATAATTCTGACTCAGCAAAAATGCTGCAGCTGATGTTTAATGTAACATGCTATGATCTGATCCAGTAATTTTAACCAGTATCGAACCAATACCATCGGCTTATTCCTATCTCTAACCAGAACTAAACACACAAATCATGCATTTTGATTTGTGCTGCATGGGTCATATGTTGGCATAAGGTCCAGAACAATCAAATAATCAATACAGAGCAAAGAGGAGATCGACTACACTTCACAATAAAAGGGAAGGTCATTTTAATTTCTGGGAGTGTGTGTGTGTGCACATGTTCAAATGTGCATGCCTGCTATCACCTTGTCATACTCTCTCTGTCTCTCTCTCCCTCTCTCTCTCTCTCCGTCTCATTCACACACACACTGACCCTGTGGCCCACTGGCCTCCTGTCAGTCACACTGTGTAGAGGTTAGCAGAGTGTAATTAAACTAGCCTTCTTATCACCTCATCTCTAGACTGGTAATAACCTCCTCTGCTTCCATCTCTCCTTCCTCTCTGGGCTCATAGAAGATCCAGATAAGAACCACGACTGAAAGAAAGACACACACACACACACACTCAAAGAAATGGCAAGGAAAAACTCAGCGGGGTGCTCATTACAGAAAATGACTTTAAGTGAATCAACTGCCTCCTACTTTTATCATCTACATCAACTATTACAAAGACCTATTTTTCTCATTTGTTTGCACCACATGACCTCGCTGCACCTGACCAGCACTGTTCTTTATCACTGTGTCCCAGTGTCTGCGTCCTATTGATATTTGCTATCTTTTCGTCCAGTGTACAACAGAGCATGCTCCACCAAAAGTGGGCAATAGAGCAGAACTACAGCCCTTTCAGGATACTACTATACAGACATGCATACATGCAAATGCACATCCACACACAAAAGTAAAGGTTAGTAGAAAATGTAAAACAGATACAAATTCAATTGACAGCAAATGATCCAATGCATACATGCAATCCAACACCACAGTCACTGTCAAATTGAGCTGATGAGACAGGCATTTCCACAGATACATAAACTCAAAGCAGGTAAAATATCAAAGTGAGACATGTCTTAAAGCTACAACATTAGCAAAATGAAGAAGGATAAAGATGTGAACATTGCGTTGACTGAGCATCTGTCAACAACTGAAAAGAAAACCCTTTAAATGAACTGAAACATTATCAATTTTTTTAAATGCCCTGTGGTGATAACTTATGAAGTTGTCAGGCTACCAGTTTCATGTTGAAATTGTTTTGCTCCCAGCGGCTCAGCATCAAGCTCATGTTGCTTCTTGCACTTTCCTTTCTCAGAGACACCTGCGTCACATGAAGGAGGACTGCTGGTTGGCCAGCCGAGTCCAAATATGAGCCATCAGTAGCAAGTCCAGACTTAACGGAACCCAACTCCAAAGAGAAAAAAAAATGGTTCAAGGAGGCATCAGCAGATTTGAGAAGTGTCCTGAATAAATGCACCAAGCAGAAGAACACAGCTGCTGCTTCCTTGAGCCCCGGCAGGTCTCTGTAAGCCTGAGGGGGTGGAGGAGCTCAGCACCTCCAGCTTCTCTCCACCCACTGTGGACAACAGAGGAGGGAAAAATAAACGCAGGAGTGGGAAAGCAAGCGGAGCTCCACAACCTTCACTGGCTCAGAGAGATAGCCAAACCAAAAGCACTGTGAGGAGTAAGAGAAGTAGCCCCCCCCCCCCCCCCCCCTCCTCCCTTGCCCACGAGTAGCCCCCCCCCCCCCCCCTCCCCTCCTCCCTTGCCCACGGCAACACATTATGCTATTGCTCTTCAATAGACCATTGGTCATATGGGGAGGAGAAAGGAAGAGAAAAGGAAAGAGAAAAAAGGACAGACCTCTTAACCTCTTGCTGCCCCTCCCCCATTTGACAAAAAAGAAAGTCAGAAAAACTAACCCAAAAAAAGGGATGACCAGTGCACTCTTGTTAACATTAGATAAACTAAAGCGTTGGACATGCAGGACTCAGAAGCCAACCCAAGCAGACCTCAGCACTAACCGGCTCTGTTCTATTTATTATTTCTTTAACCAACTGCTTTGCTTTCTGTTAAAAAAAAGCCTTGTTTTCCCTCCCTCTCTGACCAAAGGCTGACAGTCCAGTCTCTGATCAACCATCACCCACATCACACTGCAGCAGCTGCATATGTGTATTTGTGTCTGTGTGTGTGTGTGTAAGGTTTCACAACCTAAGCATAAATGAGGGTGTGTGTATGTAAGAGAGTCCACTGCACAGGATGTCCTCTGTTTTAGAGTGTTCCATCCCTGTGCGCACACACACGCACACACACACACACACTACCAATGACCACAAATTACAAGCTGAAATTGAATTTTGGGAAAGGCCCAAGATTTACAGAAAGTTCTCACTACAGAGAAGGGGGTGGTGCCTAATCACATCCAACAGCAGAGCAGAAACACTTTAAGCTTCATTAATCGATGATAATGCTGAGGAAAAGGTAATGATCTAAGAGAAATAAGTGTCTGTTTTGTGTCTCTAATGCCAAGTAATAAAAGACAACACATCTGTACTGTAACTCACCGCTGGTTTGCGGCAGTTTTATAATGCATTTTATACTTCCAGTTTGTGTAAAACAGAAATAGTTCACATTTGTAGCGGAAATACATTGCATTCAATTTTAAAGGCAACATGCTGAACATGGCAAGCTGGTTAAATGCAGTGCAGCATATTTTCTTATAATAACACAAGTCAAAGCAGCATGAGCTTCAAAAAGCACTATTTTTTGAATCACAGTTAACAGTTTTCCATTTTTGACATGCAAAGTGAGAAGCATTCAAGCAGTTAGGCTATGCATGAGTACGTTTAAACAAGAAGCAATATTAGCTACCTGTGTTGCTCAAAAGCCCTTTTCACACTAAAATAGTGACTATATGCAGAATTTTAAACTTTGTTGAAGCTACTAAAAAGGTAATGAACACAATTTCCATTAACGGTGGTTATTCTGTGCTGTTTTTTCACCCCTGTGTATTAAGTGTGATGTCATAGATGTGCTGGAAACACAACAAGTCACAAGAAGAAAAAAAAAACAAACAACAAAAAACTCAGAGATAATGCTACAGCAGACACTATTTTGCATCATTTATTTCAGTCTCTCTTTACATCAATTGCTGAGATGATTCAGTTGATGAAATTAATGAGACTGAGTGATGTTAAAATGTAAGGGTTGCAAAAAAACATAACAAGTTTGACTTTGGCTATGCTAATATCCAGAATAAGAATGTGCATTGTAGAATTCTCTGGTGAAAATAGAACAGATAAAGAAGAATTAGAGCCACAGCCGATTGTTAAAATCATCATTGTTAAAAAAAAAGTTTTTGACCAGTGTGAATGGGGTAAAAGTGGCTAGATGTTCTTTGATTATCACTAAAGGTTAATGTCAGATTATGTTAAACATGATGTATCACCATCTCAGCATGCTTCAGTTTTCTAATCACCACTTAGAAAACAGAATCTCAAAACAGATTTGAGGGTTATAGCAACCTCTAAAATCCATTGGGATATTGGGGGGGGGGTGCTCTTTTGATATTATTAGGTTGTGTACAGGTGTGTAGGTGACATCTCAAGCAACAAAGGCAACAAAATGTTGACTTTGATGTTATGGGGATTTTAAACCTACTAGCAGTAGTTGAAAAACCAAGGGATCCCTGGGTCAGAATGACTGCATCCTCTGGCCACATTTAATGTCACCATGAAGCATTTAATATTCCAAACCAGTGCGGTAGACCAACTGACCAATGGGCATTTCCATTCCAAGAACCACAGCACTGACATGGATGAAAAAAACTGCAGCAGAAAAATAGCACAGATGGAAACATAACAATATTAAAAAATGGATTTTGTGTTTCCCCAACTTACTTCAATTCTACTGCATTTTATCAACTGCTACAACAACGCACCACAATACAAAACCCCATCTAATCACAATGCAGACTACTACACTGAAACATCAAGATCCCTGCTGCTCCTTACCAGCATTGATTTAATGACATTCAGGCTGAGTGAGAAGAAAATATGTCACCATGGGCTTGAGTTTAACAATTTTAGTACAGGCCTTGAAAAAGCTCATTAAGTGAAGTCCTGGTGAATGGGCTGAGTGCAGTTCCTTTCACAGCGCAGTTAAACCTCAGTGCGTTTGGGACAATGGGGGACATAACCTCACCAGTGGGGGGGTCTTTATTTTGGGGGGAACCTGCACCTCAGAGCTCCTGAGGCTGGGGAGGAAGACCGGGGTGATGGTGGGTGGGTGTGAGGAGTTGGAATGGCTCTGTTGCGTGACTGTTTCACTGTGGGAGTAAATGGGTGGTGTTGGTGGAGGGGAGGGGAACATATGGATGCGCTGGGGATAAAGAGACATGCACAAAAGGAATTAGAAAGGCAGCCACAGCATACAGTAGACAAGAGGGAATTCACTACATGATTTTATTGACTTCTTCACTTTCACACTATGGCAGGACCGATAGCGATTAAGTATGGCACATACTGCATATAAAATGTGCTTATATTGACTCTCTTAGTACAAAATAGTTGCGTTAAAGTTGTGATTTAGAATAACAGTGTTCAATGTTTTTGCAGGGTCTGCAGTGATAATGTCCACTAACAAGATAATATGAATATTGTATATTATAAATCATGATTGACAGAGCTGTCTGGGCAGATACAAACACATACGAGTTGCAGAGGATGAAGACCACAGTATATCTATATGCTCCTTTTGGTGTGTCCCAGCACAACATCATATAGACAGATGTAATACTGATACAGAACATATATACAGTACTATTTGATACGGAAATAAAAAATAAGCAAATCAGCAAATCAATAATATTTAATATTTACCTGGCTTCTGTGGCTGGCACTAAATATCAGAAGCAGATTGATGACTATTTCAACAAAGATGTGAACGCAGAAGAGATGAATTTCACAACATTAAAAAGAACTACAGTAAACCTTGAATGATGGTCTATATCTGTGGCTTTCTGATTTCCCCCAAGTCTGTGCCAATACTCCAGTGTTTTCTGATTAATTACAAACATAACAAACATATTGTACTTCCACATTTAAGATATATCTTTCCTATTATTTGCACTTTGATGCACTCAACATAATGCTCTACTCAACCTTCAGTTTGACCTGTGGAGAAAATGCCATTAAATTCATCTTATTCAATTATAAACCCTGATTAGAACACTTTGAATGCAAGGATGCCATCTGGGCCTAGTTACAATCACTACCAACTGAGACCACCTCATTTATGAAACTCTACACACAGTCCTATCCTTATATAAAGTAAAAGATGTATGTGAATATCTTATACGTAACAAAAATATTTTAAAAATCAACTTGATTGACAGGCCACATGGTTGGTGTAGAGGTTCACAACCTGGTCGGAACAAGGGCCTTTCTACGTGGAATTTGCATGTTCTTCCCATGTGTGCGTGGGTTTTCTCTGTTTTCTCCAGTTTCCTCCCACAGTCCAAAAACATGCAGATTTGGGAATTAGGCCAATCGGACACTATAAATTGCCCTTAGGTGTGAACGTGAGAGTGGATGGTTGTTTGTCTCTGTCCAGGGTTTCACCTTATGTTAGCTGGGATTAGGCACACAACCCTCATGTGGAGTATAACACCGTAAAAGATGAGAGTGAACTTTATTGTCATATTTATGTTATTTATTTTTACTGTGTTGTGTATAAAAACATTGTTCAACTACACTAACTCATATAACCTCCTAAAGTGATTTTTAATTAGTAGATATTTTTGCTGTATGCATTCTGTGTGTGATGATGATGATGAGTGGAATATGGAGCATTTTCAATGTGAAAAGCTTCTTTAATTGCAGATCTTTAGTATTCAAAACTTACCATGTTCCACAAAAACCTGCTATCATCTGGTGTTTGTCTGTAGTGGGAATGGACACAATCTTCTTTCACTCATCGGTCAAGTGACTCAGCAATAGACATTTTAATCAGCTCCGTCTCCAATCTGCAGTGATGGAGAGGTGACACCAGGTGATCATGCAGATTTTTCTTCGACTACTTAATTTTGGCAGCCAAACTGAAAAGTGATCCAAAATCAGTCAAGATATCCACTGTAACAGTTCCAGTGCTCTCTGTGTTTGCTGAACACAACTCACCAGAGGAAAAAAAACTGAAAGGTGAACATGTAACTGCTTATTTTGGTGTAAAAGAGGTATACGAGACTGCCCGTGTCAACTAAGTGCACACAGACATGCGGAGTAACAAAACGCACACACATTGTGATTCCATCAAGGTTGAAATGAAAACTTAATTTTTATCTTCTGACAATCCTGACAACACTAATTCCAATTAGTTTTGTCTTGCATCCAAAGTATCATAATGAGGAGACATCATTACCTCTCTGCAGGTCATTAAAGTTATCAAAGTTAAAGCCAACCAGTTTTTGGAATCTAGGTGGCCCCTGGGGAGAGTGACTTCATCCTCACTGACCTCTACATCTCTCCTTTCTCCACACTACCTCCTGTCTCCAGACAGAGATGGAGCTGATTGTGTTAGTCCAACTGCCTCTGCCGCGCCAATTCCCCATAGGGCACCACTCACAACAGCCAGTTTGTCTGTACTAACGGACTCTCTATGTCAACTAATGTAAGGAAAGTAGAGAAGGAGACAAAACAGGGGGGCAGAGGGCACCTTTAGGGTTAGATCAATGGTAGGATGTTGAGTCAGGAGAGGCAAGAGGCCCAGCCTTAATTAATATGGTTATGTCCTCAGCCATGACCTCACACAGGAAGGCGAGGGGACAAGTGCACAGGAAGTGGAATCTGAGCGTGACACATTAGACAGAGATGAGGTCATTAATAGTGGAGCCAACTGCTGCAAGTGATCAAACATATCTTAAAACATGGGTTTTACGAAAAAATAGCTACCCCTCTCTAAGATAGTTTGTCCAAAACAATGCTGTCAACAAAACACAATATTAATTCTTGGATATTACTTAGGTATCACACTGAATTAGTGATCAATCACATGATTGAACTTTTTATGGCTAAATATTAGTTTTGTAAAAACAACAAACATCTAGATTTGAAAAGAGAATGGCTGTGAATTTCTTACCAAAATAGCCAAAGCAAAACAAAAAACTCACTCACTCACTCACTCACTCATTTTCTACCGCTTTATCCACTAGGGGTCACGGGGGGGCTGGTGCCTATCTCCAGCTGACATAGGGCGAGAGGCAGGGTACACCCTGGACAGGTCGCCAGTCCATCAACCATTCACTCTCACATTCATACCTACGGGCAATTTAGAGTCTAAAACAAAAAACTTGCCGACATAAATATGGGTCTATAAAAATATATGCTGTGTAGCATGAAAATAACAGAAGCTTCACACATATACACAGACCACAGAGAGATAAGAGCAGAACTGACGTCTGTTGCTTTTATGGTACATTTAAGAGACAGCTTCTCCCCTTTATATACATACACACACACACACACACACACACACACACATATATAGATTGATATAGATATATATCAATCTTAAACTGACCCTGACTTATTTTCTTGCTCAAGAGCTTTCAAGGTGGCACACATTAGGCACTGTCTCTTAAATGTCACATGAAAGCCACAGACTTCAGGCCTGCTCTTATCTCTCTGTGGTCTGTGTGTGTGCATGTACGTGTGTGAAGCTTCTGCATAACAGCCATCAAGCTCTTTCAGCCCTGCCCAAGAAATCTGGAGGATGACCATCTTTATGTTCTCTGAGAGGAGGACACAAAGGTGTGTTGTCTTGCAACATGGGCTTCTTCCAGCCTGATGTTGATAGCAGCACATGTGCAGTTTCTTTCCAGGAATTTAAGAAAAAACCCTCTTTTTTGGGTATCAACATTTTTTACTGTTGACATGTGCCTCTTACAGTAATTAACACAAATACAGAGTAAGAAAACATGTAGGCTGAATCTAAGAAGATCACTCACAGACCTGAGAGTTTATCCTGTGCTCTTCCTCTGAACTTTCACTGTCTCTTAAAACCTTGCTTTTTCCACTGAACAAAGGACTCTTCAACAATGAATCACTAAAACATCCATTAAATCTGTCTTTATATTGCGGCACCTCCTGAGGAGACATATGTCTATGTGTGGTCTTTTATCATGGTAATTTTAGAAAAGAAGCAATATATAGTCACCCAGAGACACCCACCCAGTCTGCTCCTGGTGGGCAGGACAGCATTAGCAATCCAATGCAGTGTGACAGTGGTAGTTTGCCTTTCACTCTCATCTGCTGCTGTATCCTTACCAGACACAGGCTAAATCTCAAAAGCCATAAAAAATCCTAATTGTCTGTCACAGGAAATTGAGGAAAAAGGGGGAGAGCCTCAATATGGATAAAACTATTTAACAATTCTTTTGGTTGGTTGGTGAGGGTGTTCCTTTTGTATCCTAATAAAATGAACCTATATCATGAGAGCTCTGGTTTATGTTGTCAAGGCTATGGATTTTGGATTTTAAGGCTTGAGTATCCAAGGGTAATGCTGGGGTTGCAACTCTATCGACTTTATCGACTGTTTATCGTTTATCGACTGTTCTCAACCCCCAAGATGGCATGTTTCATATGTTACAATTGTAAAAATTATATTAATACAATGGCTATTTCCAATTTTCTGCTGTACTTTTCACCAAACCTATTTATAAGCCAGTACTCTCCAGCCTCCATTCCTCAATAGCTTCTTCTATCTTTAGTCCTTTAATTAGGTTTGAATCCCTAATAGTTAAATTAATTCACACATATATTGGTATAAAGTTCATGGTCAAACCAATCCCCTCAATTAAATCACACCAAAGTTAAATAATTCAAATTATGGAAATCATAATCTTGGGCAATTACTCATCAGAGAAGGGGAACATTGAATTAATGGAGCTGAATATCAATTATGCACCTATCAAACTGTGGTAATTTAACATTATTTATTTAACATCAAGACTGAGCTCCTCTTTACTGCAATGAAGTCTGTCTATATTGTAGATTCTGGTTCATTTACAAGATCATCTCTGTAAACATAAGCTGATGTGGCTTTTTGGTGGACCTAATCTGTTTATATAGGATTTAGGTTTAGTTCTGGGCAGAGACGAGTTTTTAATAATGAGTTTAATAAAATCGGTCTTTACACATAGCCTGATGTAAGCCGTAATCAGGAAAGATGCACATTAAGATAGGAGCTCCTTATCACACAGGCACACAGACAGACAGGGACACTCTATGGCTCTGTTTGCTCCATTATGGACAGCCCATTGCCAAGCAGAAAGGAAGTGAGGTTGTAACTGGTATGTTGCTGGTTCAAATCCCAGGATGGGTCAAGGGCTGGTTGCCTCCGAGCAAGGCAACCAACCCCCCAGATAAATGCAGATAAATGCTGCCCAGTGCTCCTGTGTCCAGCTTGTGTGTGATCACTACTGGTGTTGAAAAAAAGAATGGGTTAAATGCAGACATCAAATATAACTGTTTGGTGTGTGTGTGCAAATAAACTAATTCTATGGTCTATGCACATTTCACAAACCATCAGCATTTATTTTTCAGGGTCCGCTGCTGCCAAAGTGGCAGAATTCCTGATCCTTCACTGGAATCCATTCAAAATCAAAGCTGTAGCAATGAAATAATGAGCTGTTAATGCTGTTCACATGGTCAACAAAGAGAAACAGGAGAGCGATGAAAGTGGGAGGAAAGAGAATAAACAGAAAGAGTAAAAGAGAAGGTGGTTTGGGATCACACTAAGACATTAAAGATGAATAAAAAAAACAAAAAAAAAAAAACAAAAAACAAAGACAACAGCCTTGAATTACTGGAACATACGTGCTGGATCTGGATGTTTGTGAATGGAACTGGGTGTAGGGCATAAAAAATGCCACTAGAGGGCAGCAGAGTACCAGTGCTCTTATCTGATGGCCCATGCAAGCACACATGCACATGTGTTTAAGCAGCACTCAGTGAGGACACTCCTATACATTCCCTAGCCCCTTACCCTTACATCATCACAACTAAATGCCCTACCCTAACGCTTACTCGAACCTAAACACAACTTTAACCCTAAAAACCTGATCTTAACCCTCACAAAGCCCTTTTAAGGGCTTAAGTTTTTTGGACCTCACAGATATAAAGATACCCATGGAAGAACACACACATACACAAACAAGTTATTTTTATTTGTTATTATTATTTATTCTTCTCAAGGCACTCCATTAACCTCCATTCATTTGAACAGCCTAGGCAAAGTGTTATCCCAATACCATAATCATAACCATAACCAGTTAAGGCCTAACACTCAAACTAACTACAATTCAAATATTAGCCCTAAACTTAACCAGCTCCTCAGAAATCCATTTAGTGTTATGGATTAGGTTTGACCGAGGTACTCAATTACAAAAAAAGGACGTCTGTGACAGATAAATGAAGAGTAAAAGGGTTCCAGTTTCTAGTTGAGAAATGACATAATTCTACTACCCACTCATACAGCATTACTGAACAGAACTGTCATTTATTTCTTGCTCCGGTAGGAGGTGAAAACTATTTCTCCGTCCCGCCTATGAAACATCTTTCACTCTCTGTATGACGAGGAGCAAATGTCAACGAAACTTCCATTTTGAAAACTTGACATTTCATTCGCTTTAAGTGTTGCATGGTAAGGGAACAGCCTCTTTAATTGTGTCTTCTATCTTCTCTGCCCTCTGGTAGAAACAACTGGCAGAAAAACCAGAAAAATAAAACAGTCTCCATTTCTCCAGAGGCCCTCGACTCATCTCACAAGGCCTCAGAGCTGATTGGGTTCACTGACAGTGCCTATGGTAAAATCCACAGAGGGTTAGACATTAACTGTCAGTGATGCAGCATGGAGTCCACGCAAGCAGTTCTGTTCATCAGCCCTTCCTGCAGTTCTGTCAGTCCCTGGGGCGAAGGCCAGCAGAGGCAGCACAGAAATGAGGACGATAAAACTGAGCTATGAAACAACTAATACTTCCCTGCGCTGAA
This sequence comes from Brachirus orientalis, assembly GCA_016785285.1. Taxonomy (NCBI): domain Eukaryota; kingdom Metazoa; phylum Chordata; class Actinopteri; order Pleuronectiformes; family Soleidae; genus Brachirus; species Brachirus orientalis. Next base: position 2,624,680 of record JAFBJR010000172.1, read on the forward strand.
TGTATAGCTATTTCTGGATGGTTGGACGGACGGACGGACGGACAGTTAAATGGATTTATTGATCCCAGACTGGGAAATTGTTATGTTACAGCAGCAGTAGACATCAGGCATAGAACATAAGAATATACTGAGCTCAAAGGTAATGAATACAAGGGTATGTGACTACAGAAAAACTGTTGGTTTGTTTTCCAATCTGAAGGACACTTTAAAAAAAAGTTAATTTCCATAGTTAATTCCAATTTAATATTAAATTCTATCTTCACTCCAAGCACTTATTATATATGTTCTTTGTATTCATATTTGTTTTTTCAGAAGCTTCTATTTCTGCATATTCTTTTCCTTTTTTTTTTTGGCATTTTCAATCTGCAGAGGAAAGTATCTGATGCAGATCTAATGGGCCACATTTTAAAAATGCTCATGAAGTTAAATATCAAGTTTATCTTTGCATTTATATTGCAGGTACCGCTCTATTAATTCATTTTACACAGACAACATATAAAGCAATATTGCTTGATAAAATGAGCTGACTGACATATTATTGCACTGTTAAAAAAAGGACAAAGCAATTCAGTGTTATGAATATGGATACTTTTACAACTACTACTCAAAATGCAGATGCACGTGCATTGTCAGCAATGATTGATTTGAGGACTTCATTCACATCACTACAGGAGGCCGGGAAGGTCAAGTGTTATCCCAGCTGAGGATGATGACTGCTGCTTCATCAGCACCAGAGGGATAGAGAACAGGAGAGAAAGGAGGACAGAGAGGAGAGAGAGAGGAGAGAGAGAAAGTCATGGTAAGTAGGTCAGTGAGAAAACGTGATTAGACACCAAAACAAACGACACCAACAGTGGACTCGTGCCATGCCCGACGCCACTGGCCTCCCTTATCTCCTCATGCGATCACCACGATCACCCTCATGACTGATTCACATTTGTCCCCTGACAACTGCATGCTGGATGCCTCAATGGCTCTGAGTCACGATCGCTGTGAAGACAGACAGCCAAGCATGCACTTGCTGGCTCGCTAAAGCACACAGACACCACCTTCCCCTCACTGCCTTACATGGCGTTAAAATGATCCCTCTTGCGGTTGCAGCCATTTGCGTGGGGTTGCTAAGTGCAGCCAATATTTCACAAACACAGCAAAACAGGCACCATGATATCTGCCATGCTGCCGTTCATCCTGGACAGCAGAGACACAGCCTTCTCCGTCTCCTTCCAGGAACTCGCTGAGTTTGGCTTTGTGTTTCTGTTATGCTACACTGAGCCAGAGAGGGAGTGTGTTGATACAAAATGATGTGCATTGATTTAAAAAAAAAAAAAAAAACATCCTTCAAATCCTTTAAACGACACAACATGGAAAGATAGGGTGCCTTTTGTGCCAAGAACACATGCCTTTAATTCGTATGCTGAACATTTACAATGTCATTAAAATGGCATTTAGGCTTAAATGAGCCAAATGTAAAGCTTTTTTAAATGATGGAAATATGAAATATTGCTAAAACTAAAGCGTATTGATTTACCAAGAAAAAAACAGGTGGCTTTCCAGTTTGCTGGATGAAGTCAACCAGAATATAAGAGTATAGCCATCGGGGGGGAATGGAGGTCTACAGAAGAATTAGCCTACTTTGAACTTGATTTATAACATCATTAAACATTTTCTTAATCTGTGGCGGTTCTTTGGAATGTAGATGGTTGGTCACAATCACATGACAGATAATAAAGCACAGCACATACAAGTGGACAACAGTATGACTGACAGCTGGTATCATCCAAATGGGGCCTGGCTGCAGGCGACATCAAAAAAAGGAATTTACGCAGGAGTTCAGATGTTTATACTGTACGTGATATCATGAATGGTTGGTACTTGGATACAACATAAAAGAAACAAAGCAAGTTTTCTATGCCAAAATACACATCTTTATAGTGTATGGTATGCCCAATATTAGGAACATTATTCAAACTGTACCTGGACTAAAATGAGTAAAATATAAACCCTTTTGTTTTTAAATGAGAGGAAAAAACATGAAATGTTCTGTTCATAAAGTAAAAAAAAAAAAAAAATCAGTTTGGCCTTCTAACCAAACTAGACTACATTATGCCTCACATGGAAAAATTCTGATCTTGTTTATCTCACATTTATCTCTTTTACTTGGAGGAGCCTGAACCACTGATGCTATATTTATTTCAAACTGGCAGCACAAAATACCTGAAGCACTTGATCCAAACTAGTACACTAGAAAAGTATACCTGGGTGTTGACTCCAGCGTCTGACCCTTGAGCCTTGCTTCTTGTGTGTCCTCTTGCTTCTTGTGAGCTCACCTGCTGGCCCAGTGAAGAAATGTGGGACTTGAAGGGAGCAGCAGGCAGAGCTAAAGCCGACGGCCTGGTGGGTGTCTGGGGAATTGGTAGGGCACTGTGCACTGGTTTGGGTTTGGGGAGTCCTGACTTCATCTTTGTGGCCACCAGAATGGCTGGCATGTTCTCCCCAGCTGCTCAGTGACCACACGCTCTCCTCCCTCTCACACTGAGATGGAAATCTTGCTCCTTGTCAGCAAGATTCTTCTTTGACACCCATTTGATCCAAATACTACTGAGGGTAAATATAAGCAAACACACATACATGCAACTAGCACTTGATTGAAATCAACGTGTGTTATCTTTCAGTGTCCAGGTGCTGGATCTCAGCAGAGCTGTGAGCTGAGCTCCTCAACATGCAGTGAAGAGGTCTAAAATCCAACAATTCCACCTGTTTCCAGGTAGCATTTAAATGATGCAGAAAATATAAAATAATGAAAAATATGACCAGGGGAAAAAAACAGTGCAAAATCCAGGAAAGAATTTTAAAAATCTTAATTCACTACAGGAGAATTGCCAATTTCCTCATGGAAGAGCGAGTGTTTCCTTCTGTGTATTTCCAGCACTGAGTGAGTGTCAGCAAATGGCCAGAGGCTCCTGTATGAAGTGGTGCAGTTTCTCTCCCACAGAGCCTTTTCATTACACAATTGCTTCAGGATGACAGGAGAGACCGAGCTCCATCGTGGAGAGGAAAGAGAAAAGAACAGAAGAAGAGATGGAGAGAAAAAAAGGGAAAAGGCAGCAGCAACGCAGCAACGCAGCGACCATTCGCTTCAGTAACTGCTCAGTCTGTGACTGCACAGCCAGAAACACACAGCACTCTGCTGCCTCACTCCCTCTCCCTCTCTGGTGGATCGTGGTTAACAGCAGGTGTGGCTTGGATCAGAGCTGACATATGTGGAGAAAAGCTAAACACATCTACTCAGTATGCTCCTCCAGCCTGTCTGTCCTTTTCTTTGTATTTATAACACAATTCTTACACTATTTACAGGTGGGATTTAATCTAATCTAGGGTTTCAAAGATATTATTTGGGGGTTATTTTTTTTTGCTGGTGAATAACTTGAAAAATGCAGCTGTTTTTACAGGAGGTTTAGTCTCCCCTTTTACACTCAACTGTTGTTTTTGTATTGTTGTGTGTATGTGTTGCTTATATGTGCATGTGTCAAAGGGATTAATCTGTCATGGGACTTCCTGGTTAAATCAGAGATAAATTATTAAATAAACCCCACGAGTAATACCTGACAACATTCCTCAGTTAAGATAAAGGTGGTTCGCATTAACCAGCAGCTACATTGATAATGAAGTTTGTTTAGTAATTTAACAAAAACTGGATTCATGTGAATCAAAACTCTAGTTTACCTACATTTGAATATTGAATTCATGTTCCCCAGTGGATGAAGCTTACTGACATGTAGGATTCTCAGTGTCCATTGTATCCTAATGACTTTGAGAACCCTCTGACTTTTCCTCTAGCTCCATCATATGGTTAACATTTGTTGTTTTTTTTTTGTAATTATATGAAATGTGTATTTTGTAGCACTGTCATTAAACAAAACATCTCTTTAAAGTCAAATACTTTATGAAGCAACTACATAACCAATGACATGGCAAATGTTAACGCACTCACGCATCTTCTACTGCTTCTATCCTACTCTATCATTATTATTCTACTAATCTTTTTCTTTCTTATCTACTGTTTCTGAATTGTGAAAATTCACCCTTTTTTAAATACAGGGAGAGCAAATTAGTGGACTAGAGACATCAGCCCAACTCCCAGCAGCTGTCAAAGCCTTGGCTCAAATTATACTACACAACCCAAAAAACAAAAACATATGTATTTAAAAACAGTTAACACGATTCACGCAACAAATAGAACAACTATTCTACTTTTTACTTTACGGCATATGTCACATAAGCTGTGTTGAAAACAAAAGCACTGGACTAAAAAAAACAATGTAATCATATTTGTATAAAATACTACAACATAGGCTATTGTATCTAGTTGTTTGTACACTGAGAGTCAGTTAATAAATCCTGCCAACTAAGCCAAAGTTACTGTCCTCTGGTGTATTCTTTTGCTGGACCATTAGGTACATTTCAGTCATATTCAAGTTTTTGTGTCATAGGTAGAAATATTGTAAATATGAAAAGCTAGAACAAGAAAGGGTTGGATTTCTTTCTTGAACTTTGCAGTTTCAAAATTAACCCAATTTGTTCTAGTTATTGAGACACCTTCTTTCAAATCATGATGGCAGTGTTCAGTATTCAGGATATAATCTAGGAACTATAACTGTCTGTTGTTACTGAGCAGATAAAGGATGCATGGATAAAAGACAGGTAATGGACAAAGGCACTGGGACAAATCCTCTGTGGACCTTCAAAGTCTGTATGACAGTTTGTTGCAGTAAAAACAAAACGTCATCCACATACTGTTATGGCGGATATTATTCTGAAAATGGTGTTCTTCTGAATGGAGAGAGGTATCAAATTAGTAGCTACACAGCACAATAGCACAAGGGCAGAACATACTGAAAAGATAATGCTTTTCACTGCAGTTAAACAGAGGAGATTTGAGCACATATGGACAGAAACGCCCACCGTTCCACACACATGCACACACCTTTTAAGAGTGATGTTTAGCATGTTAATCCTAATCCTGTTACATTAATCCTAAATTATGTAAAATCATTTATTTAATCCTAAATCATGATAAATAGCGATATATGGTTATGATCTAAAGTAGTTTTGATGTGAGTACTGTATGTGTGAGATGGAGTTAAACCAACACTGCTTTAAATGTTTTATCAGGGTCCAGGTTAGGCAGCGATCTGCTTCCAATTCTGTTTTTATAGAATCTGCACATTGTTTCAGTCTCGACATTCCTCACAATGTATCTGCTCTGCACCTGATGTCTCACAGTCAAGGAAAAACACCCAATATTTGAGACACAATATTTTGCCTATTTTCTCATCATTTTGCCTATTTTCTCATCATGATTACGTTTTTTGTTTTTTTTTTGTTAAATTCTGTAGATCACAGAACAGAGCTTGTCTATTCATTTGTATTTGTGGATAGTCCACTTGTGATATTTACTAACTACAGCTCACAGATTTTGCATTTTGTTTTTAACTACTGACCATGGTGTAAGTGGTGATGAGTGAAAATCCAGGCTGCCTGTCTGACTGAAAAACACACCCATATCCTGACACCAAAGCACACCAGAGCTCTTTGACTGAAATGTATAGGAAAACACATAAATCTCTGCCGGCTAACCTCACATGTCATTCCGTGATTTACAAAATGGAAACAAACCCCACAAAGCTTAGCATAACAAGGGAAACTTTCATTATTTTCCTACTACTACTCTCTATAATGGTAAACATGTCGCAGACAGTTCACAACACAGCACTTCACAGAGTAGAGGAAAAAAAAAACTGTCATACGTGATTTATGCACAGTAGTGTTTGGAGGTACCTGATGACAGTCCAGAGCAGTCTAATAATAGAGCTGGTTTGGCTGCAAACGGGCAGCATTGACAGTAATAACTAGGACACCCACTGCCTTGCTTTGCTGTATGTTTATACTGTATTTCTTCTTAGAATAACAAACACTGGCGTGGGGCAGATGGTGGGTGTTTGCTGGGAGCTTTGTAGTTATGGAGAAAGATGAATGTCAACAACATGACGTATACCAATCTATCAGTATCTGGGAGAGGGAGAGGGAGAGGGATATACACAGTACGTGCTGCTATAAAAACACATGCTTGAACAATGGTTCTCTGATTTTAAGAGAAGATCAGTAAGTTTTCAGAAAGAAAACAACAAAAAAAACCCACTGCACTGAAGTCCACGTTAACCAAAAAAAAAAAAAAAAAAAAAAAATAGAGCAATCATTTAATTTTCTGTCTTTACAACTGATATACGTTTCCTGAAAGATCCTGCATTTTCCCTTCTGGGCGTCTCTGTGCTGGCACCTTTTTGTGTCAACACTGTCGTCTCATTTAGACAAATAAGGGGACAGCTTTGTGTTTTTGCATACTGCTGTTTTCTGGTTATATCAGCAACTCGTCACTTTTTATTTAGAAATGCACAGATTTTGCATTAGAGCCGGGAAACACAAAGTTTTAAAACACTGCTGGCTCGATTTTAGTTTGATAACTTCAAAACTGTGTTTCAGTCTGAGCAGGCAGAAACAGAGATGCAGTTACCTGCATTCACTTAATGATTGGTTCCTATCAATTAGTTGAATGAAAACGCTGTAAACACTAGGATTTTGGGGAAAAATGGAGTGAAATATTGCGATGTTTTGCATGGTGATATTAAATCACCTTTGAGACACCAAGTATCAATTTCTTTAAAGCATATAATTTTTTTAAACTGATTTTACAAATAAACATTAAGCTTTTTGTGGATTAGCATTTAAAAAAAAATCAAATGTTTCAGTCCACTAGGTGGTGCCAAGTGCTCACTCTCACTATGGCTGTTGTGTATATTATAGATATTGATATGATAGTGCAGATTATATTGAGTATATCGCAGTATATGATTTCGCAAATACTCAGTATTTTGCAATATCGTATTGTGACTTAAATATTGCGATAACATCGTATAGTGTTTTTTCTGGCGAGATTCATTTTCACTTTCATCTCATCATTGTAACATGAAATACTTGATCACTCTAACTATTGCCCTTTCTTGTTTGTAGTGTATTTTTACACCATGCATGCCCATTATCTGAACGATCACATGACATGTTTTTAGATATTAGAATGGATGCAGATGACTAATGTTACAGTGCTGAAATACCTATCCAGGGACAATATGATGATCACATTGGCCGTTATTATTTCGGTTGTCAGTTGTGAACAATTGTCCAATGAGCTGAGTGAACCTGAGGAAGCAACGAGTGAAATGTGTAGTACACAAGTGAAGTCATTTCAGTGAGTGGTGTATTTCGATGATGCTTGACATCAAAATATTAAAACAAAACCTTACTTTTACTATGCTATAACAGACTGTAATGCCCAGTTGAGCTATATTGCATATGTGCAAGTGCTTCCATCCATTTGTTAATCTGAAACGAGTTTCAAAAACAGACTATTTGCAACATCATCATTTATTTACTGCCCTTAAATAAATCCCAGATTTGTTCCTCAGATTGATCTACATTTAAAAAAAATATTCAATTTTAAGTATGCATTCCAAACTCTAAATTCCAAATCAATAATAAGTCTGCTTCAAAGTCTTTCACTTATTCGATTAGTGTTTGTTCTTTCTAAAACACATTCAGTGACCCACTTCTGTAGTCTCTTCCTCTGTCACTTTCACTCTATCTTTATATTCACTATACTGTATATGGTATTATCCATAACCAGATAATGCCTAATCCTAACTTTAAATTAATTACAATTCCAATCTTACAATCCAATCTAATCTTCATCAGTGTTTATACCAGAAAGGGTCCTAAAGAGGTAACAAATACAAGCATACACACACACAACCTTCTCATGCCGATGGTTTTCATTAACAGAGTTAGCAGAGCAGAACAAGTGGGCTTCCACTGACAAGGGCTTTGCTAACTGGAGCAATGACCTGACATTTCCACAATGACAGCAGAGGATCTACAAGTTGACCTACACACTGGTCTGTTTCCACATACACACACACACAAATGAACAGTGGCAGTGCTGTGAGGCTGAATCACAGGGGAAAAGGAGCCAAGTGCATGAAGCCCAGCAGAGCTGTGGCATGGCTCAAGAGATGCTGGGTTACACAAAACACAATGTCACAACAAAAACACATAAATAAATAACAACACACATTCGATACAAATCAGCCTGAGAGAATGAGAGAGAGGAGGAGACACAAGTCGGGTCTGCTGTGTGTGCGTGTGTGTTTGTATTTGTTATCTCATTAGGACCCTTTGTGGTATTAACACTGACCATGTCAGGACCAGTAAACTGAACTAGTTAAGTTTAAGACTAAGATTTTTGTAATTAAGTTAAATTTAGGGTTTGGCATTATCTGATTATGGATAATGTTAGGGATAATGCTATACAAATTAATGGAAGCCAATGCAGTGTCCTCAGAAGAAGAGCTACACAAACCTGTGTGTGTGCAAGAGAGAGAGAGAGAGAGAGAGAGAGAGAGAGAGAGAGAGAGAGACATTCCTACTGGGTTTGTTATCTTTCTCAGTTCCAGTTGTGGCACTTGTGTGCGTGTGTGTGTGTGCGTGTGTATGCGTGTGTGGGTGAGTGTGATCTAACTGGGTCTCTGGGGCAGTGAGGGGCATCCTGTCACTTCCTGTCATGACATGTCACTTACACTTTACTTCTAGGTGCAACAGAAAGCGATTACCCAAAACGTCACACTGTATATTTACGCATGCACACACATACACATACACACATACAGCTTCATGGAAATAAAAGTGAGATGGCAGAGGAGACACCAGCACCCGAGTAACAGTCTCTCTGCAATAAACTGAGGTGACAGTTAAGTGACCTATAGAGAGAGAAGTCAGCACGGCTCCTCCACTGTGTGTGTGTGTGTGTGTGTGTGTGTTCCTGGGGACCTAAATCTATTCACACTGTCACATGATGGAGACTTGTCTTCCTTATGGGGACAAAAGTCAAATCTCCATAATGTAAACTAGTACATTTTATGGTGAAGACATGTTTTAAAGTTAGGCTGAGGTTAGGGTTAGGGTTAGGTTAAGGTTAGGGCACTAGGAATTATGGTTAAAGTTAGCATAAGTCTCCAGGAAATGAATGTAAGTCAATGCAATGTCCTCTGACGTCATGGAAACCAGTGTGTGTGTGTGTGTTCATCTGCATGTGTGGACACAGGCAGGGCATTTTCTGAAGAATAAACCGACATTAATCAAGCCCTTTTTAATTAAAGATGGAATAAGATGTAACCAAATTATATTGGACATGTTCTTTCTTCCGGGGAATTATGTGCAACAGCTATGAGTCCTAGAAAACCTTTCCTATTCCTATTGCAAATACACAGCAATGTGTTTGCCCTGCTTACTCAACAAAGGAGATATCAGTGAATATTTTATGAATGAATGAGGGTGAAGGAGAGGACACATGATGTCTGAGAGCATGAGCGGAGGCCCCAGAGGCTTGCTGACTTAAGAAAATGCTCCAAATTATATATTTAATGACTCCGAGTCAATATTAGCTGAGCTGACCTCCTTTATGCCTTCCAGTGTTCAGAAAATGTCCTACTCCAAAACACTTATCCTCCACCTACCACTAAGAGACATTCACCTAGACATGACTTGATTCCTTACTGGAGGAAGAGAAAGATCAATGTGGGTGAGATTAAAAATTGTATCACCTAAAAGAGCTGCAATAAACCAGCTGATGTAATGTGAGCCCTGAGGCTTAAATAGCAATTATCCTCAAACCACAGTGACACAAAACCGCTCAATGCTTTTTTTTTTTTCAGCAAAGAAATAGGACAAAAAAGGGAGACACTCGAGGGTAGACCTGGTTAGAGAGAAGGTGAGAGGGAAAAAAGAATGGAGATGTAGATAATATCAGAATGGGAAAGAACAGAGGGGAAAACATTGAAGAATAAATAGCAAGTCATTCTATTCTTTATCATTTTGGGTTGATGAACCATGACACAGCATCGCATTAAATAAATATTTATGCTGTGGATTTTGATTTGGGGTGTTGGATTGGCAACAGAAAACTTAAAATATCGTGTACAATGAACATCACAGATTCAGCCAATGTACAAAATAAGTGCACAACAGAATCATCACTATCTAAAAGTCTCTAGCTTTAAAATACATTTTTAAAGGACAAAAAAAGGAGGTTACACTCATTAAATAAGTGCCTGTTACTCAGTCTGGACCATTACTGGCGATTGTTTTGTTCAAAACAACTTAAATGTGACACCATCAAGCTATACAAGCAACATAAACATAACATGACTTAATATAACATAGTAATTCACAGGAACAGAATGCAAACATTCTATTTCTTCATGTTCTTTATGTCAACTTTTCCACTTCACTGGAGAATCAACTTTGTAAAGCTTTCTAAAAAACCCCAATTTTAATTGTGCATGAAACCAAGTGAAAATAAAGGCTTGGTGTAAATCACACTGACAGACCCATGTGCTCTGATCTATAACATACAAGAGAAGGACTTTTATATTAAAGAAATCTGACTCAAACTTAACAGATTGTCTGGCATTAGAAAGAGACAGAGACAAAGTGGTGGTTTGGACTGTGGTTTGCTCTTGCCAGACAGTATTTCTTCTGTGAGCTGCAGATCCACAAGAAAACACAGCTTATTTATTGACTCGATACATTCACACTGATCCACATGCAAAAAAAACTTTTTAGGCACATTTATACGACTCATAATTACTCAGAAGTTTAGATGCAGGAATGAAGAATTCAAAGCTAATTAAAACAAAGTCGATGCTCATTCACTCTGTGTGGTTTCCAAAGCTACAAGGCAAGCATTAAGCTCAGTCATGAAGTACTTACAGGAATGATACAATTCAACACATTGAACAAAGTATTATTAACACAGTATTTGTTGATGCATACAAAAGAAGGTATAAAAACTGCCAAATAATATAGACTGCGCAGAATAAAGAAAACTTTAAACCTATAGATAGAGGATAATATATAGAGAGTTTCTTTTTCCCCGATCCCCACAACAAACATCCATTTCTGCCTATAACTGCAATGTTGGTAGACTGAAAATACAGCACAATGAGAGCAAAGATCATAGATTAGGAGATGCCAAAGATTAGAAGATGCAAATGATATTCACCAACCAGTGTGTGTAAGATTAAGTGCAAAATGTTTGAGGTAACTGTTTGCACTAATTCATCATTCATCACCAAATTCCTCTGGATTGGCATAACAATTAGTTTACACTTCATAAATTTGTCTCCACCCAAAATCCTTGGTTTATTCCCTTTCTCATTCTATGTCCATTCAAGCTGAGGTCACGTATTTTATGTTTATCTGTTCCAGGTGACTGGATGTTTAAAGCCATTTCTAAAGCATTCGATTAAGTTGTTGCTCCTATAAAACCCAAGACAGTGGACATTGCTCCAGCACACAATTTGAGCTGAGACATTTTAAAGGGCAGTAAATCCTGAAGTGATACTCCACCCATTTTCTGGCTAACATCAAACAAATCCATTCTAAGCCCAAGTTTTTGTTGTAAAGAAGAGCAACTTTAGTCAGCCTGGATTCATATAAGAGACAGGGATCACAATTGGGTTAGTCTTATATATACACACAATACTATACTGTACAGTTTATGTACTTATAAACCTTTCCATTTTGTAGCAATTGTAATACCAAGTCACTGCTGTTTTCTTCATATTTTTTATCTACAAACAGACTACTGGACTACTGCATGTGAAACAAAAAAAAAATCAGCTTGTTAAAACTATTATGGATCCAATGTGTCACAGACCAAAGGACTCGTCAGCTACATTTTCAACATTTAATTTTCTGGCTAGACTTTCAAGACTGTTTTCCCAAGAAAAACAAGAGGCACAGCCCTTTCATGTACTTGTTAATACTGTTATTGACTCTCGGGAGTCTGAAGGGAATACTCGTATGATGACAACACAAAAGGTTCTACCTGGTTTGTCAAAATCTGCAACTTCCCTGTGCTTTATACTTAATGTCTGACTATTTTGTTCCTGCAGAGGATCTGACAATACACTGTCTTGCAGACAGATCAGTTCTATTGCATATAACACTTGAACATGTGCAGTGGTGAGTTGTCGTGGTTGTTTATGTTTACCTTGCTTTATGAGAGCTTTTCAGTTCACCTCACATTGGCTTTATTGGCATCCACAAAACACAAGCTCTGGAATTAATGCTCATATTTTGGATTCATACCATCTGCACAAAAACTTTGTGCACACTCTTCTCTTTTGAATATACAGTAGAGTTCTGCATAACCACTTTGCTCTAGTTCCTCACACAGTCTCGCATGCTGACAAACACAAATGCACAGATGGGTACAACCGTTAGCATGCACATGCAGTAACACCCAAATTTTAAGATTCATCCCACAACACCCTCCCACTGTGCTCAAACCTACATCTGGTAGACATATGTGAGCTTCTGCTGAGAGACACGGCGTTTGGAGAAACTCACACTCAGCTGAATCAAATACCAGCACACCAGTGAAGAACCAACACAGGACATGGAAAAAAGGCACACAAAATGAAAAAAAAACACTTCTTACCTGTGATAAGACAGTTCCAGGATCACACAGGAAGGACATACGGAAGCATAGGAAAACAGAAAGTTATTAATATGGAGAAAGTTCAATCTTGTCAGTAAACTGTTTCCAAAATAACTTCTCGATTTTAAAGTGTAGTATCTAGCTGTGTTTTACCTTATGTCACAAGATTTTAAATCAGAATTTGAGCCAACTTTATTGGCCATACAAGGGATTTGACTTTTTCATCTCTCTATACGTGCCCAAATGACAGAAACAAAGACAACAATAAACTGAACAAATAAATTAAACATTAAATCACACAATTTTACAGGAGGGTTAAACAACACACACTCCCTCAAAATACTTTTATATACATGCATACATCCATTCAGTGTAGGGAAATGGTTAGTGAGAGTTTATCAGAGCGATAGTCCATGGGTAGAAGCGTTCCTGTAACACCAACCAGAGGGGAGAAAAAAAACCTTGTGATATTTTCCTTGATTTATGTTCACATTCCTTTGTTAAACCTCTAATGCTTTTAATGATGCAGGTAAAAGCAAGTCATAAAACAACTTAAAACAACTGAAAAGCTATTATGAGGAAAAGCCGATGATGTTACACGACAGCACATATAACATAATTTTCTTCAGCACTAAAGAAAAGTTCCACAAAGGTCAAGAGGTTGTAATTAAACAAATTACATCACTATGATACACTTCTGATGGTGTCAATTTTCTCACAGTAAAATGGGCAAACCTGAGACACACATCAGTAAATAAGAAGTGTATTTGGCCACTGACCAGCTTAAATCATTGGGGAAGTACTCGTCATGTTTACGGCCAGTTTCTGCCTGCAGGGTGCCAGAGTTGTGATGTGCTGCCAAGTGCTGCCCACCCAGCTGAGCCCCACTTGCTCCAACCTTCCATTTGATAGCTAACACTGTTTAAATTAGCCTGCCGTAAAACAGGTTTTATTGGCTTTACATCATCATACAAACGAAATGTGAAGTGCTCACACACCTGTTTTAATGGGGGAAAAACTTAACATTGTAAGGAGCCTCAAAGGCACACAGGAAATAAACACAACCAAAAACAACATATAAGCATCCAAATGTAAACATATTGGTTATAGAAAGAGGAAATCATACATAAGGCCTGATTTCCTGTCTCACGACTTTGATGGAAACTCAAAGGTTACAAACTGTATTTTATGAAAAGCCATAAAAAGAAAACCCTGAAAGTTTTAAAGCAGGACTTGTATATGTTCAAAGCCAAACATCTTGGGGAAAAAAGACTCCAAGCCACAAAATGGAATTGCAATTAAAGGCTCTAATTTGGTGGAGGTTGGCAATGGGGTGTTTCTAAGAGGTGGGCTGCACCCTGAGCTGCTGAATAAAACAAAGGGCAGCAGCCTGACCATATAACAGCTCTGTTCAGCAAACAATTTATGGACACACTGGGCAGAATTAAACATCTGTTAATATGTATAAAGTGTATGCACATGTTGCTGGCAGTGAGTTTCTAAGGGTGGGGATTGTGAAGAGCGCAAATGAAAACTGACAAACACAAACACTTTCAGCAGCACTTGGCATTCAAGCCTTAGCATCACTAGGTGGGTCAGCTAATTGGCCAAAATGTACCAATGGATTGGATCCCCCACAATAAATCCCCCACAATAAAACCATTAAAAGGCATCCTTGTCAGCCAGTTTGACTGTGGTGAATCTGAATCCACACACAGCGGCACCACAGCCCACAGCCTCAGTAGCTTGAATGTGCCTCACTGTTCTCACACTGTGAAATTATGTTTTCTCCACCCTTTCAGAGTTTGTGTGCCAGAGGAGGCTGCACCTACTCTAACAGATTCAGTAACAAATGAATCTTAATCTTTTAACCTTATACTTAGAGAAGTTACATTATTGAGTGCCTTAAAACTTTATTTACCTGTGATAAATAGAGGAATTGAAAGGAAGCTGTTATTCTGTGAAGGGGTTGCCCAATATATAATAATTTAAGTGTTTATATATATATGTATATGGGGAAGATTACAGTCACTGAACATTATGTAGTTCTCAACATCATGTAGCTCAACTTTAGTTCATGATGATTGCTTTGTAACACTTATAAAAAGACACATTTGATGTAACACATGCAAAGATAAAGAAATTCTTGCTTCACGTCTGGTTGTGCTCACATTAGCCTAAGTTTGAATAACAGGAAACAGTTCAAAAAAAAAAAATCTCACATCAGAACCAAAATCTCATATTTCCTCTACTGGTCATCTCCTCCATGAACAGAACAGTTCTTTAAAAGCCACCCTATACTGGTTGAGTTATGCTGCTCACAGACTGCTCCAAACCTCCACCCATTGCAATACACATTACTTTTGTTCGTTAACAAAACAAGATTATGAAAATTGAATTATCTAAACTTGAATAAATGGATTGACGCTTCTAAAAATCAAAACCTGCATCATTCATATTCAAATCCTAATGACACTGTCCTTGACTCATTCAACCAAAAGTAGCATCAACTCCTCCTTTGTGGATGAACCTGCCAGTGGCATCAAGCAGCAGATGCCACTTTAACTAGTGGCAATCTGGAGATCAGATTAGAATGTGTGCTCTTTATCAGTGAACAATCCTTTAAAGAGCTTAGTGAGTGGGCCTGGTGTGCCTCTGACAGCGTGCTGGGTCAGGAAGGCACCCGCTCCACATCGCCCACTCTCTGCTCTGAGCTAATCCTGTTTTGTGCAGAGTATTCATGCCAACCCAGAGCCAAACATTCAGCCACAGATACAGTAGCAAATGTGGGGAACGGGAGATGAAAAAGAAAAACCCAAAGGATCAGTGTGTTTATCCTTGTCATGACAAAAAAGGACAAAAGGTTGAATAAGCCTGATGCTGCAAAAGGTGAATCTGTGGACACTGAGAGATTAACATTCAGAGAATATAGCAGGCAGAAATTTGCATTCAAATGTTCCAGCTTTTTAGTGCACTGAGGTTTCTAAATGAAAGCCTAGAGAAGAAGCATTCACCTTGTTTTACAGCTCATTTTATTTTCCATTTAGTCATCAGCAAAAACAAAGTGTTACACTATAGATGGAAAGCATGTGTCTATTTATAATATAATATATTCACTATGTATAAATTACTTTTCTACCAGCAGTTGCAAAGATGATCTCTAACCTTTGAGCTGATCTCAAAGGTACTGAAATATGTGTAGTAACTAATTCCTTTGGCCTATATCGTATGCTGTTCAGTGAAATCAGGATCCTGTAAGCTCATCATTTAAAGGAGAAAACAAACATTTGGGAGGTTTCAAAATTTCATGGATCTGCAAAACACAATTTAAAAAAGGAAAGAACATCATCAGTGCTGCAGAACCTGATATTAACCTATTCATCTAGTGATTTTTAAAAACCTCAGGATGGTATGGTTCAAAATCACAGCTTTAGTCATTGTAAATCCCATTTACATCTTTCAAAATCTTCTTCTAAATGTTGTAGTGCAGGTACGGAATTATATACGTGTCAATATTATCAAGCAACACTTTTCATGAAGCAAGCAACACTTTTTAAGAAGCAAACACTACGTCAAGAATTGAGCAAATGAAAATAAAGTACAAAATAAAAATATACAAATTGCAAATAAAATATTGATTTAATCATTTAAAATGATTGTACTTTATTTGTTTGAAAATACACTATTTGATTGCAAAGAATGGAATTTTGCTTGCTCTGACTCTTCTGGGTTTGCGCTTCAAACTTTTTCTTTGTTCTCCCTGGGATTTTGTTTGCGATTCTGACCATGGGCGGGCCTAAGGAAACTGCTTGCTGATTGGCTGCTGAGTTTTGGAGTGACAGCTTAATGGACCGGAAGTAGTCACAAGCTTGGTGTCACTTTTTTGTCCGAACATCTCTATGTCAAAGATAAATAGATTTAAATTTCACTTATTTTATTTAGTACTTTGTTGGATGTCGGCGGAGAAAAGCCTGGGGGAACAAGTTTTCTAAACCTGGATGAATAAAGAAAGCAACCTTTCCTCTGACTAGTTAAAGCCAGTTTCCGACTCATCCAATGCGGCACATAAAACTCTGCTCAAGTACACATCTCACATGAAGGGACACCATTGAACAAAAAAGCAAACCGGATTCAGCAAACTCATTACATCATTATCAGCCACCATGACTTCTACATTTCGGTTTTTCCTTCTGACTACACCAAAGATGCACTGTGTACACAGGTGTGCAGAAAGATTCCCGTTGATAATGACTTGTGTAAAATCAGGGGAGGAATTGTTGCAGACAGGTATTAAAAGTTGAAAAAAAAGATGCTCTGTTGTACATGCTGCCTTTTAGAGTAGATATCCTTGTTTTGCCTTTACACTCAGCAGCAGATTTTACTCAACAGTGAAGTGACTGTGGCGGATAAAGAAGCCAAGCCTGCACCTTCTCATCAACCCACAGCAGTCGCAACAGCTGACAGTGGGTAATCCATGCAATAAGAAGAGACACATAGAGTCAGAAGTAGGTGACAAAGAGAAGGACAGATAACTCACGCATCGGTGGAGCAGCAGCCTCCCTACCTGCCTGATAATGACTACAGTGCAATACAGCTAAAATATAACCTGATGTCTTGATTCTAAAAAGACTGAGTTTTTGGAAGCAAATTACAAGTTGAGTTGACAAAACATAAAAGATATTGTTATTGAAATATGAAAAACCAAATGCAAAAAATATGAAATAATTAATGTACAGTAATACAGTAAACAATTTAAACAAAATGCAATTTAAAACAAGGTACAAACAAATGAGGATAGAAGATTTTTGGTAAAACACAAATAGTGACTTAAAAGTAAAATGTCATTATTGCCTTGATTAATTGATTGGCAAGCTGTTCCTACAGCTTAAGGAAGAGGTCAAGCAATACTGATATCACAACTTTGAATTTCTGCCTATATCAATAAACTTTTGCCTCTTTTAAACAACTTAACTGTTAACATAACCTTTTGTGCTGATGCATTTGTCACCTAGATGTAACCAGCCACTTTAAAAACATAATGCTTAATGCAGACATTTGCAGCTCTTACTTGCATCCTTGTCACATGACCTTTGTATTGCATGTTCCCTTTGTTAAGTGAAGTATTTCCACCATAGTTACAGTTTATAGACTGCATTGGATTTTACTTTTTTTGTCTGGGCCTGATATTTAATCCAGTGATTTTGGCCAGGATCAGACTGACATGTAACATGTATCGGCTAATGCTTAGTTGTTCTACAACAAATAGCTTAAACATCAAAAAATATTATTTCAAATGTTTTGAACTGTAGAAAATGTTAATGCAACTTTGACACCGTGATTATCCAAAGGTAAAAGAAACATGTTACATAAGATTTTTTACAGTGGCAGTGAACTATTTGCTGAAAGAAATTTAGCCAATTTAATTCAGTTATACATTGTATAACTGGCTTTTTTTCGCATTCAGAGCAGAAAGTGAGTTGAATTCACTGGGACTGACAATCCAGAGTGAAGCAAAACATTTGATGGTGACTACAAATTAGACAAACAACCATCCACTCTCACATTCACACCTATGGTCAATTTATTCTATAGTTAAAGGAGGCAACTAGAGAACCTGTCAAAAACCCACACACCAGGGGAGAACATGCAAACTCCATGCAGAAAGAAAGGCCCTTGTTCTGACCAGGACACAAACCCCGGCCCTTTTCCTGCAAAGGCAAGGGTGCTAACCACTACACGACCATGTGGCCTTATTGAACAATGCTGTCCAAATATAATTTTTTGAAGGGCTTGAGAGGGGACACTTTTTTTCCTGAGCAACGACTCTCCATTTTCCCTTGTCAAGTTCTAAAATGTTATAAAGGAGATTATTTCGTTACAAAAGATGGTGGGTAAGAGTCTCCTCAAGAGTATAATAAACAGCGGAATTATCTTGTCATACTTCCTTCATTGAATTCCAACCTGAAAACTGCAGGATTGAAAAAGCCATATCTGCTTGGGTTGTTTCTCTGCCCTTTGCCTAGTGCATGCTGGGATGGCATCCAGTCCCACCTTCTATGAGCCTGAATGGAATTAAGCATGTGGTGAAAAGCGGAAGAATGAATGTCAGCTCCAATGTGGTCAAACTGTGCTTGCAATTAACTGGCCAGTTGATCGATTGGACAACTGAGCAGAAACCACACTCAGGAGTTTAGTTGAGGCTCCACAGGAATGGAGTGGTTATGAGAGCTACTACTTACTGGGCCCTTGGGGCAGCTGTGACTCGCTTCCAGGAAATACAAAGTGACAGGAAATAATCTTGATTCACTATGTCATCTATGAGAACAAACCAAAACAGGTACAGTAAATACTGAATACTGCATGTTCTCCCCGTGTGCGTGGGTTCTCACCGGGTACTCCGGCGTAGTCCAAAAACATGCAGATTAGGTTACTTGGACACTCTAAATTGCCCGTAGGTGTGAATGTGAGAGTGAATGGTTGTCTGCCTATATGTGGCCCTGTGATGGACTGGCGACCTGTCCAGGGTGTACCCTGCCTCTCGCCCCATGTGAGCCCCCCGCGACCCTCAGTGGATAAAGCGGTAGAAAATGAGTGAGTGGGTTTCACTTATTTCCCTTTTTATTACTGCCAGCATGGAGAAGGGTCATCTTTCTGCTTTTGCCCTAAAGCCAATTAAGGGTGACTTGAACATGACCCCATGCTATTGCTGAGTTCTGGATTTTATATCTCCCCAGAGAAGAAAAAAAGGATGAGGAATGACCTCAAACAGATACAGAGAGGTTGAATTAGGGCTTTAATCCACACCTTGATGTTCTGACACCTCTATTGATGATTCTCTTGTGTGTGCTTTGTAAGATATCACCCTAGAAAAAAAAACTATTGGACGCGCAAGAGGAAAATGAAAAAGTTTAACTCAAAGATCACCTGTTCCTTTTTACAGCTCACATTTTACAACACAGAACAAGAGCACTCAGATATATTCAGCTGAGGAGTAAAAAAGAAGAGCAGAAACTCTTACAAATTAAATGAACAGAAAAGTTAACAAGGTGTTCAGTGATGTGTACCCTGGTCCCTGTGGTTCTCCCCCCTGTCTGAATTCTCAGCTATGACAGTATGACTTATCTGGAAAACCCATTTGCTTCTGTGCAGATTTTCATTAAATTCAGCACTTGTGATACTCCAGTATTCACACATTGGTAGAATGCAAATTTACAAAGCTACAGTAATTGACAATTTAATGCTGTAACAAAAAGGCAGCTTCTATTGTTATGTTTCAACTTAGCACAAAAAATGTTGAGGGTTGGGCTTCTTTGAAAAGCATTCTGGGAAATGTAATTAATGAAATAACTACAAGGAAGTGACTACACCACCACAGTAGATTATAGCAGATCATCACAAAATAGGGCATAAAAACCATTTAAACGGTGGCTGTGGATCACCAGGAGGATTCCCTATAGATTTAAGCAGGTTTGACGGCTGATTCTGGAGCTGGTCCCAGACTGAGTCCCAGCACCACCTCTGCTTAGCTTGCATTGCTCTGCTGGACTCAAGAGCTACTAGGAGCTGTGTAGCAGGCATTAAGAGCTGACAGAGACAGATGTATGTAAATCAGAAGAAGTAAATGCTCTTCACAGCTTTCATAACTGCCTTGAATTCATCCTATCCTTGAGAGAGGATCAGTTGTTGGAGGGGAATCCAACTTGGCACCTACTGCAGGCTTTCAATGGGTTATAAGAGTCTGAGGTCAGATTTAACCACTGCCCATAAGACAGCCATAACTCCTATCCTCACTGAGTGATTATTCTGGAGCTGATGCATGAAACTCTTGTCAGATGTAGGAAGATCCTTTTCTATTTAAACATTGAATTTAATGCAATGTAAAAAAAAAAAATGTAGACAATAAAATGTAAACCCCATGTGGATATGAAGTGAAATACAGGTACGTTTATGTTGAAGAATTCAGGGAAATTCTCAGTGATGTACAGTGTAATAAAGAATGTTCTCACTGGCTCCTCATTACTGCCCACTTACAGTACAAGCTGCTCCCATGACTGCAAACCTCATATTCAATTAAATGGGAATTTCTGATTCAAAACTGTGTGGAAAATTAAATTAGACCGACCTTGTTTGAAACAAGCTAATCAGATTGGAGGAGCTCTTCGATGAAGATGTCACCATGTTCCCATGTGGCTGTCAGAAAACGGGTGCACGATCATGGCAGCTGAGAGGCGTGACTTGAATCAGATTTGATTAGTGTGGCTCTCCTCCTGAGCTCTCCTCCAGCCGCGTCTCGTGCAAATAAAATGGGGTAATTATTCTAATCAACATGGATATTAGTTAAAGTAATGCAGTCAATTTGGATGCATCCACATCACCCACAATATTCACTCTAATTCTTTCTGCCGGAGGCTCTGAGTGGATGAGGCTGGTGGCAACCTACACTTGAAGAGAATAACTAAACAGGGAACAAACTGTGTCAAGATATTTACCTTCCACTGTTCGCCTGTTGATGCGTATTTCCTTACACGTGCATCAACATATACTCGATCAAATCTATGTGGATTAAGATATTGGATTTTAAAATGTCTTGGTTGTAATGCAAATATGTTTTAACATGGGGCCTTGAAATGGTTGCAAGATAAATTCATATTATAAAATGGGAAGTCAGAAATATTCTATATAGGTACTTTTCAGATCCTTTTCCTGTTTTAAATTTGAAATACACAGAATCACTTTAATATCAGTTTTTATTAAAGAGAATATTTGACTTACTTTAATTTACGTACGCTAGCCGAGTGTGTTGGAGCACATCAGTATGTAATATAATACAACTTTGGCAGATTTTTATTTTTTAAATCATATTTGTGTCCAGCTTATGTCCAAGACTTATTTTACTATGAAAACAATTTTTTACACCGTCCATCCTTTCAAATATAAAATGAAAGATTCTGAGAGGGGAACATCTCTTGTTTGCTGAACTGCTCAAAACGTGGCTTCAAGGGTCAAAGTCAAAAAGTTTGGGAACCACTGATTCATAGGAATTTGACTCTGTTGTGTTAGAAGAGATACACAATTATACTGTTTCTGCATGTATCTTATTTGATGAATAAGGATTTCATATTAGTAAACATCAGCAGCTGAATGATATCTAGAAACATAAACAAACCATCAAACAAACAGGGTTTTTGATTTCTGTAGAGTTTAGTTTTTTCTTTAGTTTTTGTAGAGAATAATGAGTGAATCATTTGCCCTGCACAGAGAAATGAATGCTCCCACATTCTCATGTGGAGGAGATGCTCATTTAGAGTATGGAAAGGCAGAAGCATGAGCAGTGATTGAATAATTTAGAAATATGCAGAAAATGATTGCTCCAATGAAGTCACCACAAGTAAGAACCATTACTGTAACAGTGCTCAGGGCAAACACACGCCCTGAGCACGGATACAAAATCTCAAAAAAGATAGAATATGTTGTAATTATTATGTCACTCACAGTAATGGACAGCTTTGTCACCATTTTCAGATTTGTCTAAAAAACATTATCGTCACATCATCATGTATGAAAAGTTGAATGATTTTGCTCCGGTACCCTTGGAAAATGAAAATGAAACTGAAACGCTGCAGACAAACAGCAGTTGGCTTTAAACTCCATATTATGATTGTGTAACTTCATAACAATCGGGGGAAGGCAAATATTTTATGAGAAGACACTGCTGAAGGGGACACTGGCTCCAGTGATTCAGAGCTCAAGACCCTTCATACATATATGCACAGCGCACACACAGTTCCTCGAGGGAGCTTTCTCTCCTGCTCATTTACACCCTTGCTTTGCACCCTTGCCTGCTGTTTCCATGGCAACATGCCGCCTCCCTCCACAGCATATTGATGAAACCAGCTGAAAAGCATTGTGAATAGCAGGCAGACCTATTTCTACTCATTAGGCACTCAGTGTGGCAGCATCACACAGAAACTGTTCAGAGCCTTACTGTTCTTTCACGCATGGACCTTCTTCAAGACTCAACTGCAACACAGAGCAGTCCCACTGTCAGCAGCGACACTGCAGCTCCTACAGCAAGACATGTTGAAAACATGCTGCCACTAAAGAAAACAGTTTTAAGTTCATATACATTTGCACAGAGGCTTTTGCAGTGTAATGACATCACACACTTATACGCATGAATAAGCCATAAAACAATGTCTCCGCTCTCACTACATCCTTTCTACTACACCTGCAGATTTCCATATTAACAATGGCCATATTAAAGTGTACATGGAAGTGGCCTTAATGAGGCGAGACATGGAATAAAATTGTGCTTTGCCATGACAAGTGGCAGCAATAAATACTCATTTGTGGGTGTAATTGGGCTTCTTAATAAAACTGTAACTCTGCTGGAGTCTTTTATGGAACATCAAGGGCTTAACTGGATCATAGTAATCAAAACAAATCTAAACACAAGCCAGTTTTATTTTCTATTGATTTATAAAAAAACTCCTCCTGTGTAAATCAGCAGCTGCACTAAATAAAAAGGTTTATTACAGTGCCACCAAGACAGGCGGATCAAGTATAAAACACATACAAATAATACACATCTATATTTACCCTTCAGGGTGCGAATTTAAACTCTTGCACATCAAAAAGCATAGACTGGGCACAGTCGAGTTTTGCACACTAAGTTTTATTCTCTTCAGATCGGCCCGAATCTGTGAAGTCATGTCATGTACAAATTTGTACATGCCAGCAAGAAGAAAAACAAGCGGGTGCTGTGTTTTTATTAGAGGCTGAGTGACGCACGTGGCAGTCCTGCTGTGGGTGGAGGTGTTACAGCAGCAGTTGCCAAAATGTGGGGGTTCAAGTCCACCAAGGCTCCCTAAGTGGGATCCTGCACTAAATCAAGGACAATATTATTTTATTATAACATAACTTGAATGTATTCTGAGTGAGTAAAGGAAAAGGATGAAATTCAATCATCTATTTTTTCATAGGAATTGCTGTTTTGTTGGGTTTCCCTGTGGGTTTGCACTATACAGAGCAAGATTCTGGGTTTGCCCGGAAGTTATAACAGAGACGATAAAGAAAATGACATCAATAAATGGTGACCAAAATAAAACAGTGCATTACTCTGAGGAGAAATAAGGATTTCTTTGAATTTAAAGGGTGTTTGAAATATTAGCATAAATGTTACATACTGTATCATAACTTTAACTTTTAAAATTGAAGTCACTTGCATGCAACTTTTGTGCCGCACTTAAAGAGAAACTTCACATTTAGGGCACTTATTACATCATTACTACTAAAGACACTAGTTTTTCTTTTTGTTTTGTCATCCTGTCAGGGAAAGTTACAAGGTGCTGACTGGCCACTTTGATACAGCGCGAGTCTCTGTATCAAAGTGTACTATGAATTTTATTAAAAGTCAATTACTACTTCATTAACATGTTTTATTCATCCATCACGAGGGAATTATTCTTTCCCTTTACCAGCTGGCACCGTACATGTAACACAATGATTGGCGGTGCAGGAGCTGTGAAGAATGGAGGAAGAAAGTCCTGGCAAGGTGCCAAAGCATCACACACAAACCCTCACATGCACAAATCAAAGCCTTCATAGTGCAAGAGTTGAGACAGAGTTACCTATTTATATGAAGCCCATGACGCACAATTCAGTCCTAATTTCCAAGCAAAATATCCCCGAAACCTCTAATGGAAGGTTGTGAGGTGGGAGGGAGGGAAGCCACATAAAGGGAATAAACCAGCGTCACAACTTTAGTTCCACTTGGGCTACTTTCCATTTGAACTATATAGCTAAACATCTGGTGTTCAACACCCTTGTCCTCCTGTGCCTTCTTTTCCTCCAATTAGCCTGCTACTCCTCTACACTGTCACTGACAGCATCACTTCCTCAGCACTGCATGAAGTTCATTCAGCTCAACCTGCTTACTGAGTTTCAGCCGTTGGAGGAAAATCTTAACCCAGTTTTTCTCAAAGTAGGTTGCAAGCAGATGGATTCTTCTTCTCTCACTTTAGTGTATAAACTACAGTGATGACATTCTTAGGCTTTACATTTATAAAGTAGAGAAATGACAGATTGTGAACTTGTTTTCTTCATGGTTTTATCTGTTGGCTTCAGTTCTATATTTGGTTGACTAAATCCCGCAGATGTCATTACAATTGTGATCAAAACTTTTTTGATCACAAGCAGAACTTGTTCAAAAATGTCATTGATTATTAAAGTGCTGGGTCAAGTGACTAATTAAATAATTATTCAAAAATTATTTCAGCAATAAAAAAAAATATCAAGTTTTACAGACTGGCTTTTGCCAGCCATAGTTCCGAATTGTAGTCGTACTGGAAATGTTTTAAAAGAAGAGATTCATATGAAGCTCCAAACTTACTTTATACTACTGGAGAATTTATTTGAAACAGTCAAATCACTGTTGATAAAGTCCAAGTCTCATTGACTGTTTCTCCAGTGAGTTGACACTGAGCAATACTTCCGAGGGCCAAGGCCATGCCCTCTGCTGTGGCCCAGGATGGGCATTCTTTCCTGGGCTGGCATCGCTCAGCGACTCCTGCCAGGAAAGCTCCACTCATGGATAACAAGCTGTATAAATAGACTAACGGGTAATAAGCCACAGAAGAGACAAGGCAGACATGGCAAACGGACATTGAGTGTCATGGGTAGAGTCAAACTGAATAAATTGAGCCGCTCATTCTCCTAAAGAATATTATAATCAAATAAAGTCAGTATAGTAATACTCTGTCTGTTCTTAACTTTCTAAGTGTCGTCATAAAACACCAGGGGCAGTTGCTTTGCTTGGCTACTGTCACAGTCCTGCAGTGAATGACTGAATGACTGACTTATTTGGTCGTTCTGGTACCAGTCTCACCTTCCAACAAAAGCAGTCAGCCAATACAAGGAGTTAACACTCCTGAACAGAGTCACACTTAAAGAGAGAGAGAGAGAAAGAAAGAGAAAAACAACCTTTCATATCATTAACTGTTGATTTAAAGGCAGTGAAACTGTGTTTGGGAGAGAGTGGGCTGCTGGGTAAACAGATGGGCATTTGTGTGCCCCTGGAATAAGGGACCACCAGCAAAGACCAGCAACACAAAGATGAAAGAGTGAGGGAAAGATGGAGCTGCTGAAAGAATGACACTGAAAGATTCAAAATTATTTGGAGTTGAGAGATGATTTAAATTAATAGGATATCAGGAGATGATTAAATGAATACAGCATTTTGTGACTAGTAACAAGTATATATGTGTGTGTGTGTGTGTGTTCATTACCACTTAAATAAAAATCATTTTAATTTTCCTAACACCACAAAAAGCCAACACAAGGTCCCTGTCTGGGCGTTTTACTCCAGATGAGACTTCACATCACAACACACCAGAATTTGAAGTGTTCCACATTGAGATAAAAGGCAGATATTTTTTTATTAGAGACTGCAGCGGTCACACTCCCACACAGCACATCTGCGCTGCCTCTATAAAGCAAACGCCTTTGAGTTTGAGGACACGGAGCCGCTTCAGCATCAGCACAAGTGACAACATATTAAAGGAGCTCTGTGCTGATGTCACTCGACAGTGTCCAGACTTGATCAACAGGTGTCAGGTCACCTGATGAAAGGATCCAGGGTTTAAATCCATGGTATGTGGACATGGATTCACATCCAATTCTATTGACAAACACGATTAATTTGGAGTCATGTCTGTGTCCACCTGATTAAATGGAGGTGGTTAGTGCATCTTTTCAACCAATAAAACAACTAGGACATTATGTCAAAGTCTGTGAAACAAAAAACTTCTACACATGGTCAACCCATTCTGTCAAATGACACATTTGTGACAAATAGAGAATAAATCAGCCTTGAGCATTATATCGATTTTAAATATCTTGTACATATTCACTGGCACATCAACAGCTAAACTTGCAGCAGAAGACTCAGAACTCCCTCGAAGCTCACTGCCCCAAATCTAAACTTTCTGAATTAGGGTGGCAAAAATATTACACCTCATAAGATTCATTTGAGTTTGGTCAGTTTAAAAACTGCACTGCTTTGACAACGCAATTTGTTTTGGGCGCTGAGTCAGAGAAGTGGTTCTTATCAGTCAAACAAGGAATGTTTGACAGAACGCAGCCTTATCAGGAGGAACATGGTGGAGATACCAGTAAGCTACTTAGTGGCAATTGCAGAGATGGTTCCAAACACACACACACAAACGTTTGCGCTTCTATCAGAGTGAGGACCCTCATAGATATAATGCATTCCCTAGCCCCTTACCCTAACCTTAACCATCACAACTAGAGGCCTAACCCGAACCTTTACCCTAACCCTAACATAAACCCAATTCTAACCCTAACCCTAAACCCAAGTCTTAACCCTGAAAAAAAGCTAACCAGCCAAAATATCCTCACTTTGTAGGGTTTATACGATTTTTGGTCCTCACTCTGCAGCACAAGAACACTCACACACACACACACACACAATCACCTCTATCTCTTCTCTCTTTCTTGTTGCCTTAAGCTTTTGGGACACCAACTTGTTCTCAGCAAGAGATTAATCATGAGACCTTGGCTTCTAATCTTTACCCTGTAATGTCCTCACGTGCCACTATATACAGTATAGAGTACAAGCATAATAGTTATGATGCTAGTGAAAGGCTAGGCAACTGCACTAGAGAGGAAGATATAATGGACTATATCTGTGTCTGATTTAGCATCCAGGTCATTTTTCTTTGAACAAAAAAAAATAAATAAAATACAAGTATTTGAATCGTATAAAAAATCGTATTAAAAAGTGTTGTGAAGCAATTCAGAAAAGAGACTTTGTACATAAATTACAAAATTCTTCAGTTGTTTAGGAAAATGGTCAAATAAACTTGATTTACATTTTTAAAAATATAAGGAAAAACAAATAAACAAACAAAAATAAACAAAGAAACATTCATTCGTTCATTTGAACGATCCAAGTCAGATGTAACGGGCTGACAGCAGACACTGTTGATTTTACTTATAAAATCCTAAAAACTCAAAGGTTAAACCACATCTGAAATGGACTGCAGTGACCTCTGCTGGTCATTTCCAATAACTACATGTGATTCAGCCAAAGTTACAACACTGGGAGCAGTTGTTCAGTCAAAAGCTTGTAACTGGACGTAGGCATTAGTTTAATGACGCTGCAAGAATTCTTTATGTATAGGAAACACATGAAAGTTATTCACAAAATTCTGTCAAGGGTAAAAAAAACTCTTCAGCTCTGTGATCTACTTAACTTCTGCTAGTTTGAAGCAGAGTCCAAAACAAACAGCCCTCTGCTGACAGGCAGCAACAAAGTTGTAATTATAAAAGCGTGTCTTCACTTTTCTAAATGGATTCATAACAGTGAACATCAAACAACAGCTTTGTTTCAGCTTGTTAACATAGCGTAAGTTAAAATAAATAGATTCTAATATGTGTGATCTAACTTTTATCAATGAAACAGCCTCACTTATATAGCACTTAGTGAAAAGTGCTGGGATATATGGTTATTGGCTTATCTTGAGTCCTTGCTGATGAATTTAAACAAAGGCTGATGATTCTTTATTAACTATTTATTTATTTATTTATTTATTTATTTATTTATTTACCAGCAAACAATTCAAGATTTCCTGAAAACAGTCCCAAAACTTTACTTTTCAGCTGAGAAATTTAAAAAATAATGTGAAAACAAGAAAAGTGAAAGCACTAAAAGTTCTCCGGTTCACATTCAATCATACAAAATGCGAGAGCAGATCCTGCCCATGCCACATTTATTCAATGTACTCTTATCAAGGCCAGTTTACAATAATTTTCCTCTTTTTTCCCCATTGGAAAAAGGCCTTAAATGGCTTGCAACCTACGCTGAATTGATTTAAGAAAAAAACAGCCTTACAGGGAAAATAGTAGAATTCCCTCATTTACATAAATCTCCCCTTAATTAAGACATTAAATATGATCCCCTGCAAAAGAGACACATGCTTGAGCACATAGCAGGCGCGCACACACACACACACACACACACATATTCAAATCCTCTGCGGGTGTGTGGGCTTCTAATGTGATTAAAGTCTGCCTGAAGAAACCCTTGCACGGTGAGATTTCACACTCATTGTTTTTGTCGACAAAAAAGATTAACCGCAACTGAGCTGGGCTCGTCTAAGTCATACTCTCAGCAGAAATGGAAAATTCAACAGCTCAGAGCACTGAGTGGAGACAGAGAGCAAGACAATCTGGCATTCACACATCCACATATTTCACAAGACAAAAGAAACTGTTCTCAATTTTAAGTATTGAATTAAAAACACTGAGCCAGAGACTAAACTGAAAACTCCCTCTGGAGCCAAACCCAACAGAAAATGCACAACATTGGATCATTATAGTGGTGTTAAAGGTACAGGAATAAAACATACACCAAACCAAGAAATGAAGAGGAAACAGAAATACTGTAACAGTATTGATTTCAATACTGTTACTGTTACAGTATTTATGTTGATTTCAATTTCAAACACACACACAGTCACATACCTTCACCTAAGTACAGTTGTTCCACATATCAGGGAACAATGATACTGACACATTTTACTCAGGCCATGGTTATTTTTTATCCGTTATGAGCAACCACCACATAGACAAGACTTTACCAATATCTACAGCATTTTTCAAATCTTAATTCAAGTAAGACACAGCAAATGTGCTGAACAAACACCACCACTAGGTGGGAGCAAATCGTTTGACAATTCACTAGATACTAAGTTAACAACAGCTTAGGCTGCAGTTTAGGCTGAAAGTATGCTTGCTTTTGTTACTGTGTATATTATGAAGTAACAAATAAGACTGACAGTTGCATAGAAGAAGGTTTCGTGGGTGAAGGACGGATTTGTTTTTGTCTCTTTTCTCAGCACAGAAATACCTCAAGTAGAAAAATCACATGGAGGGAAAGGTTGGTCGTAAAAAGGAATTAATAATGTAGCAAGCTGAGCGTGTCGCTATACCCACACCCACACCCACTCCCAAGACATCTCAGTGCATCTTTGCTTCAACAGCAGAACAGACAGAAGGAGCGGTGGATACTCAAAACCAAATTCCACACACACACGCACACACACATGCTATGAAGTGCACTTTTCTACGTGGTGGAGTGGGTCTGCAATGTTAGAGAAAAGAAGATAACTGTGGGAAACACAACAAATGAAAAGGGTTTCCACAAGAGACTTGTTCAAGCAGCCCATTACCTCATTGAAAAACACACACGCAAGCACACGCACGCACACACACGCATACATTCAGATATGCACACAACCCCACCAACGCCCCTCTCTGACTCTCATGTCAGTGTTCACAGACAGGTTTTCCTTTTCTGCAGGACGAAGCCAATTAAAGAGCCCCGGTCATGTTTTAGTTTCAGTACACTTGGATAAGCAGGAGGCAGAGTGCGGATGGGGGAAATCAAGGTAGTCTTGGAAACCTGATGGAAGGGCAGGGGGTTCTGGGAGCTCTTTCCCTTAAGTGACTCATCTAAAGCCAGGTTAGCCTCCTTTAACAGTGGAGGCTCAGCTGTGTGTTTATGTGGACCTGCATGCACTCATAATCCCCTGGTTCCTTTGGTGACTCCTGGATACTGGTGATGATAAAAAAATGTATTTTAAAAGTGGACGTGCAATAGTACAAAATTATTCACTAGGGACAGTGACCAGAGCTGTTCATCACTGTAAGAGCATGCACTTCCACAGTGCAGCCAAACAATGAGGAAGTACAGTATGTTCCAGCTTCTGTCCTCCTCACATCTATGTACATTCATAAAAATCACTTGTGTAAGTCAGTTATATGATTCATCCAGTCCACCATCAGACAGATACATCAATATTAGTTAATTCTCCAAAAATCCTTTTTACATCTACTGTTAATGATTAATGGTTCTTTCCTTGAGGACTTTAGTATTTTTCAGGTCAGGGGAAAACTGTGGTTGGGGCAACAGTAGCTTAATGGTAGAGCAAGTTGTCTTTCAACTTGAAGGTTGTGTGTTTGATTCCCGGCTCTGCTAGTCTACATGCCGATGTGTGCTTGGAAAAGACATTTAACCCCACGTCGTTCCTGACAGCTCTGCCGGCAGCATGTGAATGGGTATGAAAGATGTGTGAAAGGAAATGCACTGCATGTAAATGCACTA
This sequence comes from Brachirus orientalis, assembly GCA_016785285.1. NCBI lineage: Eukaryota > Metazoa > Chordata > Actinopteri > Pleuronectiformes > Soleidae > Brachirus > Brachirus orientalis. The sequence goes on from JAFBJR010000172.1 coordinate 2,655,480, forward strand.
CATGAAAGTGTGAGTGAAAGGTTGAATGGCAAAACTGTAGTGTAAGGCAGCTTTGAGTGGTCTTCAACAATAAAAGTGCTATATAAATACAAACCATTTACCATAGCTGTGGTGTGATGGTTGGATCCTTTCTTTTTGACATATCAGGCACCCTTGTGCTTGCTTCAAATGATTTTAAACTTTTAAAGTGAACGGAAATTGAGAGGTGAAGATCCATACATGATGAATTTCATTGTAGGGAGACTGGACTAACCAGTAAAAAAGAAAGAGTTAATGTAAAATAATTGTAACTTAATATAAGGGACATAAAATCATCTTAAGGATTGTGACTTTAAATGTGGACCTGCTCTCTTGCCGCTGAGCTATGATGCTAAGTCCTCAGCAGTGGTGATGCAGAAATGGACAGTTAGAGGAAGTTATTGTTGAGAACACAGTTCAGCGGCTTGACTGAGCACAGCTGCCTTACCTCCGAGACTGAAAAACGACACAAGGTTTGATCTATTGAGACCATTTCAGTGCCTCCAAGTGCCTCAGGGAAGTGGACCAACACAGGTACACACAGATAATTAAGTTTTAGTGCACCATGGAATCATGGAACAAACTGTTGGATAAGGAGTGGCTAAATTATTGTTTAATGATTGAGCATTTTATTGCCTCTTTCCCTCTGTCCACCAACCACCATTCTCTCCTCTCATGCTTTTCTTTTCCAACACACTATCTCTACTTTCTTCCTATTTCTATTACTTTACAGTTCATTTTCTCTTTTCCATCCATCCTCACTTCTTCCCCTGTACCACATAAGTTTTTACCAGAGCTGTGCCTGTATGAATAAAGATAATGAATGATATGCCTTGCACGTTTGCCTTTGTGTAATTTGTAAACTTTCCCTATAACATCCCCATTTACTACTGCTCAACTCCTCTAGTGCATACATGATTTGTAAGGTAGCCATTATATGTATGTAATCATGTACTGTATATCACCAGACTTCCACTGGGTGATCATAAGTGCAGACAGCTCTAAATACCGCACTTGTATAGGATATGAATGCACTTGCTGCTTTTTACTGCAATCACTTGAAGAGTGGGTGAGGACTGTGCCAAGTAAATGCCATTATGGTGAACATTTACTGGTCCAACAAACAGCCATGCAATCAGCTTTATTATCTATGTAATGAAATATGAGGTTGATGGATGTTTCTTATGATAATATATCTTGATACTTTACACATTAAATTACAGGGATTCCTTGGATGGAATCTGAAGATTTAGGATGCAGGATAATAGAAATCAATAGACAATAGTAATCTTCTATTCTTCTTCTAATCTTTTTTTAATTCATCTCCATTACCCTCATTCTGTTGACTTGCAGAATGCGCAGACTGGTCAATTCAAAGGTCACCGGTAACATCAAACAAACCTCTAACACATTTTGATTCATTTGAGTTGTTAAATGATATCCCTTCCATCTGGATCCACCTCAGTATTCAAGACCATTTGTCTGTCTGTATATATTTTTTGGTGTTTATTAATTAATTTATTAATGTATTGCTGTGTCATTTTCCAGGGTTGTTTATTTATCCATTTGTGACAACAGTGTGAATCACCTGAGCATCTAATGTGAATCTGCTGGCTGGTAATGTTGACATGCTGTCAGCAGACAGGGGCTCCCTCCTCTCTCCCATCTGTCTGCTGTCTCAGGCTGCTCAGTCAACGACAGCTCCAAAACACAGAGCTTACACTTGTACCCATGCACACACACACACACGCACACACAAGCATGCATGCATTCACAAACCAATAAACTGAAGTTATGTATCTGTTATAGCTAAGACTGAACCTGCTGTCTAACACATCAAGTGGCTAACTCAACCTTTCACAGTAAACAATCCCTTGCTCTTAACAGACATTGTTGGATCTATATATATATATATAAATGTTGAAACAATTTTCATCTGAGATAAACAGATTCGGGCTTCATGCAGCTATTTACCTGTAAGCTTTCCCAAGAGTTGTTTGATTGGGTGGGAATCAGAGTTTGCCCCTCTGAATCAATGAGCAAAGTACTCTCCCATTCATCTCATTATACTGGCCCTCACCTAATCATCTTGTTGCTCTCCTCCTCTTCCTTAACCTCTATCAGTCCCTTCACTCCCTCCCATCACTCTCCTCTTTTATCCCTCTTGTGCTTCTGTTGCTGCCGGTCTCTCCGTTCATCAGCTCTATGTGGCTTTGACACTCTGTGGCCTTCATGAATAATTCATCAGGCAGACAGGAAGTGATGTTGTCACTGGTAACAAAGCTAAATTTCTGGTGGACACGTAAAGAAGCAAAACCTCAAACACCCCTACCACATTCAAAAACATCTAAATGCATCATATGAAGGGATCATCGTTGCTGCAATTGAAGCCACAGCACCTCATTTAAAAAATGATTCTTATTTCTATTGAGAACCAAGTTTTCTCCTTCTTTTTTGTGCTGTTTTGTTGATTCCTTATTCCCGGCTGTCTGTGCATCCATGTCTCTCTGTTTACACCGGTGAGGGTTTCCCTGAGAGCATCCCCTCAATCCTACATGGGATTACATGAAATTCCCACAGCTAATCTTATCTTTTCCCTCCTCACATATTCTCCCCCAGGGGAAATACCACAGCACAAGATGAAAAAAACATAACTCATTTATAGACTAAGAACAAAATCACATTTTACCAAAACATGGCTTCTTTTCGCTCTAAAATGGAGCAGGGATTCCTTTTTGCTTCCTGACAGCAAGCACAAAAGCAAACACAACCCTCCTGTCTTTCCCTATTGATTCTATCTGGCTGCTTTTTGTCATTAATTCTACAAGTGCTGACATCAGATCCTATTCTTCCAATTCTTGTTGAATGGCTCAGCAATTTATCCAGATAAAATTCCATTTCTCCAGCTGACAGGGCAGCCCTCTACAACTCCTCATCCCCCTCTTGACTCCCAGGCTACTGACAGCCAGCCGGCCTTTGATGCACACAATTGATTCTGTGGCCTTCCTGAGCCGTTACAACATGAGGAGCTAATAAATGCACACCAGGCCTGTGACCCTTGGTGGATGACCCACAGTGGTCAGAAAAGGCAGCAGAGAAAGGGACATTGGGAATGAAAGCTGCAACGGTGTGAGCAGAGTTCCAACGTTTGGTGGTGGAGAGTGATACAGAAGGAAAGGAAATAAGGGCAGGAAATGACAAGGGAGAACAAGAAATGCAAGATAGTTGTGTTTCTAACCCCAAAACCTTGGAGATACTCTGGCCTAGTTTACTATTTATACATGTGCAGACTGTGTCTGCATGCAAGTACGTGTGTGATGAAGCAGACATAATGAGGACGAATGCGGTCACTCTAGTAGTTGAGGTGGTACACCTGTACTGGTCATTGTGCTGTGTGAGATGAATGATATATAGAAGCTGATGCAGTGTTCAAATAATCAGCATCTGAGAGTCGTGCTGCCCCCCAAAGAAGTCACCATTATCACAGCCTTTATCATCCACCATCCATCATCCACTACATCACCCTTGCCATCACCATTATCCATCATCCATGTGAGCAAGACATGGGCAAATTCAAATGGAGTAGGCCGTATCAGTAACATCTGCTGAAACACATTCAGAACGGCCAACTGAATTGTTTTCTGCTTCATCCAGAATCATTTTTTTCTCTCCTGAATCATTCATTCAGATTCAAGATTTTGTTCAAGGTTAAAATGTCACATCCACACATAGAGCCTATACTTCACAGACAACTAGGGAAAAACAGTGGCTACTGTTATGACACATTTTTAAATGGAAGGAAGTGTAACCACTCTGGACATAAACAAATCCCAGTGAATTTCTCCCATTTACATGCTGGTAGAAATGAGTCTTTAATGAGTCCTTTGCACAGCAGCCATTTCGACAAGTCAGAGTAGGAAAGTCACAGACGAAATTAGTAGTAGTGTAGTTCAAGGATGCATGCTGGTTCAATGTCACACTATCGTGACTAACTGTACACGAACTGAACAGAACCATTGTTAATATGATCTGCAACATGGGAGATTTTTCAACAGATATGTTTGCAAAGGTCCCACTGATTCATTAAATCACATGATTTGAATATTAAAAATTTGTTTCATGTCAAACTGTGTGCCATCCCCAGGAATCATCTACTTTTGAGTTAACAATCATCAAATGTACATCTCACACAATCTCTGACCTGAGGCAACGTTAACAACACAGTGGCATTCAGAGCAGCGTCCACTGGGGATGAACCAATAACTGTGGACAAACCCTGCTGATGTGTCAGCATAGAAATCAGCAGGCAGGAGTCAAGTCAACAGGTGCACAGGTGGATAAAATATAGAACGTACAAGGTCAAGCCATTCTGCACAATGCTAGAAAAGAGCTTGCTCATCCCAGAAAGTATCTGCATTGTAAGCATTTTAGCAGACAGACCAGCGCGTCTACATGACGGCAAAATAAACTTCTGCTGACTTTTGTTATCCCCAGCCTCCATCTAGGAAAGTAAACATTATGATCTAAGCTAGCTATCATCTAAATTAAATTGAAATGTGGCAATGGCTGTCTGATAGTGTTCTGATGTAATTTTGTGTTGAGTGTCACAAAATCCTGGAAAAATCTGTGAAAACAAGATTTTCAAAGATTTGCGCAGTGTAGAGTAGACAATGGGATGAGCTCAGATGCAGCAGAAACATTCCTCAAAGCAGACATATTATTCCCTCCTACTTCCATTTACAATGGTGATTCCCAGCAGGATGAATTTCAGCTTAGCGTAATGCAACTTAATTTGACTCAGTTCTGCAAAGTAAAGGCCTCTACACTCAAGGCTGTAATGGATAAACAAAGGGAACATGCAGCGCCCGCTCTTGTGAATATTTTGCATCACAACAAATGAATGGTGTGTAGCATCAGATGTGGCAGAGGTGTCTGGCAGTCAGTTTGTGAAAAGTGGTTTTATGGCCTGAATTACTATATTGTACAGTAAATGGTTGATGCCTTTATTCCAAATGGCAAAGCTCAGAAAAAACTTTATTTCCTTCTCTCAAAAAACAACTGCTTTTTTCATTGCTTAATATTTGACTTTATTGTAAAGGTACTTAAAATGACAGCTTGGAAAATATACTGATGTGCAAAGTAGACATACAGTATATACACTTCTTTCATTGCCTGGCTTACAATGGCATCTTAAAATACAGAGTTTTACTGACAGTGCCTAAAGGAGAGATACATCTAAATGCAATACAAACTTAAAAAGCATTAATTAACAAACCTCTCATGTGAGACATCAGACTTTAAACTGCTGATGGACAACAGAGTGAAGCTGCAGGAAGACATATTAATAATAAATGTAACATTATTGGAATCTGCTGTAGTCAAGTATAGTTGAAGTATATTTCTATGGCACATTTAAAACAACCTCAGTTGACCAAAGTGCTGCACAATCAATACTAAAAATAAATAAATAAAAAATGTAATAATAAACTAAAGCAATACAATGAGAAATAAGTTATTGCTGCTGTGAAGAAGAATATGCAGGTTCTTAACAGCCTTACAAGCCTAGAGGAAGTGACACTGTAAGGTGTCAATAATGCTGTCCAGCAATTATGTGCCATAATAATGTGCCTTAAACTGATTATGCAGCTGCATAAAAGCAATTTAATAGACTTCCAGTTGAGACAATCCAGGTTCAGGAACTGAAGCTCAGGAGTGCTTCAGTCCAACAGCACTAATTAAAATCCACACTGCCACCTGTGCACATGCTTTTATTTTATCTCTAATCTGTGACACTAAATCTCTATAGGTAAAGTCAAAGCTTTACATCCTGGGACAATGCTCACCAAAACTTCTGTTGTCCATCCCAGGAGTAAATATGTAATGTACAGTGAGAAGGAGAAGATTGTCCATGATGCTCTGACCCATCTGAAGAACAGACAAAATGCAGTGCTAACGCATTTGAAATTGGCATAAGTGAAATAAAATTGCAGACAGGCGACACTACAACAGGACTGCACATTTGTCCTGATGGAGCTTTTATGGATCAGGGGCACAGTGACGAAACCACTAACAGCCTCATAATGTGGCTATTAGCCTTAAACAGGATGAGATGTGGTGGCGCTCTGGCAGCAACCTGGTGACAGCACTGCTCTCTGGGGAGTAGGGAGACAGTCGGAGAGGATGGAGGAGCCTTCATGTCAATGCTGCTGCAGCGTGGAGGCCTGAGCTAGTAGGAGCCTCCAGGCCAAAAGCCTCCACCACCCTCTCAATTCTTAACAACTCCCTGAAGGAGTTATAAATCACCTGGCTCCTGATGGCTAAAGCGCGGAGAGGAGTCACCTTGGGTGGAGCTGATGGTTCCTGTACTGGAAGATATTCACTTACTAATGATTTTTTTTTTTTCTATTTGGATCACCATTTATCCTAACACATGCACTTAGACACTCAAACACACACACAACCACAGACAGAAGGCCCGATGCACAGAAAGCTCAGCAGCCTTCTCTCAGTTCTTGCCTAGTGAGATGTCTTCCTCCTCGGTGATTGCAGCAGCAAGTCTCTATATTTCAGCACTGCTCTGGCCTGACAACTATTACTGCTGCTGCTCTCATCTTACTTGCTTGTGCATCTTGCTTGTGCATCTTACAGAGCAAATGAAAGACAATGGAGCCAAGAAATAAAACCTCAATATCACTGTGTGTGCATGTGACAGTGCATATGCCTAAATTTATATGCAGAAGTATGTGAGTAGGGATTATGTTTCTTACATACCACTACAGCAAATGCTGTCATCCCTGTCAAAATGTTGTGTACAGTTGGATGCCTCCTACCTGTCAAACAACCTAATTCCACGCACTAATAAAAAAAAAAGAAATCATGGTGTCAGACAGCTTGTCGCTGTCCTCACTTCCCTCTTCCCATGGTGGACAAATGAATCCCTGTTTGAAGGGTTGGATGAACTCAGTGCACTCAGATGTCAGCACTGCTGCCTCTACCAATAAATTAAAATGTACCATTCTTCATTTGTATTTACCTAACACAAGGATGCAGAAGATTTCCAAGAAGATGTCCAAGATTTTTCTACTAGGAAACCAAAGACTGTGTAAAAGTGAGATAAAGGGACCAGTTTATTCTTAGCATAGCATACACTTAAGATGGCATTGATTTAATTAAGTGAGCCTTTTGTTAAGAGGCTAGAATCAGTTTTTCATCATGTCCAAGTTGGCAGCTATGTTTGTATGTGTGCCTGCTTGGCTCGTGTTAGCTCTTGGTGCAGGGGATGCAAACAGTGCAGTCAAAAACCTGAATTATCCCTTTAAAATGAAATCAGCTAGAGTAAAAATTTCAAACATATATTGTAGCATAAAGAGAGACAGGCAACAATAAAAAGACCAGCATGATTGTGAGAGAGTTGAAAAACTGACACTAAACTATTTGAATTATGAATATCGAAATGGAGGTGATAAAAAAAAAATCACACAATGGTTTACTGTTTAAATCATGCAAATATCCCATATATGTGTGACTCTGCTGTGAGACATTTGGCAGGATTGTCGAATCCCCAGACAGTGAGAGCTCCGTGTTTTAATCAGAGCTCAGCGCCCATTCATTTCACCCAGATATGTGTTAGTTCAGGTGAGAACTGAATCAAAGATACATTTTATAAAAACAAGTGTCAATGGTGCATTTGTGTGTGTATGTGTACTTTAAAGGTGCTCTAAAATGTGTGGGTATGCTTTTATTTCCAGAACAGAAAAATATAGAGCTTGCTCCTAGAATCATTCTGATCCATTTGATATTCATGGCAGTCTGCAGTGCATGGCAGTATATCCAGTAGCAGACTTGAAATTGATGTTGTTAAAGTAGACAACAGACTAAGACTTACAGTAAAATAATTTATTAACCCCTGTATTTGACAGTGTTTCTGAGGCACAGTAAAAGTTTATTATCCCTGTGCGTCTGCATCTCTGGGCATATGTGAGTATATACAAATAACCAGGTCTTTCCTATTATAGTTACAGGAATAGTTTTACATTACAACTGATACCGCATAATTATGAATATAATTATTGTGTGACATTCACTGCACATTGAGATGACATTACAATGTGCCTGGTGGAGTTGTAATGTAAATCAACGTTGGTCAGTATTTACTTTTGCCAATATTTCAACCCCTGATTACACCTAAGTCTTTTCTTCAACATCCTAATGTTTGCTGGTTGCTGTAGACCAACTCTATTTATCAAGACTTAACGACTTTACTCTGCAAAATCCATTAATAATTTCAACGTTAATTAAGCACTACAACCTATGATAAAATTAAGAATTAAACTCAAAGACTGGCAATCAAAGAGCTTAGTTTCCCTAGATGTGTTAACCAAGACATTTCTGCATTCAAGTTGGCAAAGAAAAAAGAGGATATCAGCTATTTGCTAAGATATGTTTTAGACTCAAAGCAGAGTTTGATATTTTATGAACAGATTTTACATAATCTATCACAACTAATACAAATCCAATATATAATATTTCTCTTTGTTTTTTTTCTTCTTCAAACACATCAATATTTTGAATTCTCTTTGTTTTACCTTGCAGTAGGACTTCCCTTTAGCTCCTTGCACTGTTTTACCAAGTGAATTACTGAAGTCTGACTTGGTATCCACAACCTTCTATTATTGTGCTGTAAATTTAGCATTAGAGTTGTGGAAGAATTACTGTACTCTGCTATAGGCTATAAATCTGTAAGCACTTATTCACAACAGTAACAAGGCTACAATGATACTACAGTCTGTTTGCCCACCTTTGTTGACCCCAATTTCACACTTTTTATGAGGCATACAGATGCAGCCTCACACAGTGTAGTTCACTGTGTGTTACAAACAGCAATTAGCCAGTGTACAATTTCCAAAGGCAAGAAGACAAATAAATATTTAACTCAATGATTATCATTTTAACTCAGACACCTTACTGCAATGAAAGAAATAAAAAAAAAGTAATAAGAGAGCACAGCATGCCGTTTATTTTGTTGTCATAGTAAATATTTATTATTATTTCTGGATTAATGTTTGGTTATGCATTGATGATGTGATATCTCTTCTTAAATGCAGTGCTTTAAAAAATTAAAAATGCAGGACTCAAAAAAATTTTCGTTCAAGTGAAACAGTACAAAAAAACACTCAAACACTCAAGGTCTCTCAAGAAAATACACACAGGAGACAAAGCACCATTTCACTACAAACACACACACACAGAATGCAAGCCTCAGTTACCATAGAGACAGTGCACTGTGGACATATTGAGGATTTATTAAAAAAGGCTCCCTAGCAGAATTATTCCCTTTACACCCTGAGAGCAGAGATACAAACTGTCACCATCCTGCAGGAGCAGGAGACGCACAGCTCAACATCTAACAACTGTTAGGAGAGCTAATATTCAGTATTCCGCACACCTGCCCTGACACTAATGATCAACTTAAAGCAAAATGCTCAACATCCATGTCAGTGAAAGGAGAAAAAGTTAAAGCATACATACTGCAATGCACGCATTTTTCTGGGCACATGCACACTGTAAAGAGATTAAGAAATCGACTTCACTGAAAGCAGCAAGTGTTCCTTACACTCTTTGCAATAGAATGATGCATTCATGGTAGATGATCCATCTTCTCATACTTGGGCCAAGGTTTCTGAGACGTAGGTCCAACTAGTCTGGAGAAAAGCTATGGAATCCTCCAAACAAATTCCCTGAATCCAAAGGAGAAATTCTCAAAATTGTCTTCACATTTCAAGTCCAAAATGCATCCAAACACACCACACACATTTGTATAGCATCCATAGTGAGGATCATAATACATTCCCTAGCCCCTTACCCTAACTTTAACCATCACAACTAGATGCCTAACCCTAACCCTTACCCTTATCGTAACCTAAACCCAATTCTAACCCTAACACCAGGTTTTAACCCTGAAAAAGCACCTTTAAGGAGTAAAAAATGTGAGGACCAGCCAAAATGTCCCCACTTCCTTAGCTTTTTAAGTTTTTTGGTTCTCACAAAGATATCCATACAATAACACACACACACACACACACACACACACACACACCAATGTTTTGCTTTGATTTTTTTCCTTTTTCTTTCTCGTATTAATTCAGTGAGGCTGCAGCGACCTCTGTGTCATCTCAGCAACTTGCCGGTTTTATTGTAGATGGAACAGGAATGCAACCCACAGGCAACATAGTTTTAAATATTTGGATAATATTTCAAATATTTTCCCATCTAGTATTTAGTTTCAATGTCATTTTTGTTTTATTAAGCATTTTTGGCCACTGTTGCTATTAGATTACACTACATGCCACATTCTCAATCCTGTCAGTTTATTAATCATAGCTATCCAATAAAGGTCATATAAAACAGCACAAACACAATCAATCAAAAATGCCTGGTTCAGAATTGTGTATGAAGGTTTTATGTAAGTACAGTACAGCTTCAGATATGAACATATAAATCATGTGGTAAAAAAAGGGCAGTTGTTATGTTACTCACCACTTTATTTTAATTTTATCATTTGGAAAATTTGATTCTGAACAGAAAGACGGAGAAAGAGGATTTCAAACAGTTACGACAAAGGGTTCTGCAGCTATGATAAAAAAAAAGACTTAACTTAAACATCACTAAGCACCAGTTGTGAAGCAGAAGTTACAAGTTAAGTATTTCATAGGACACCCATGCATAAAATAATGCAAATGACAATAGAAAAATAGGTGAGTTTGGATTAGCTGTTGTTATAACAAGATCACAAACCCCAGGAGGGTTAAAGAGATTATACACGAAAACACATGAAAAAATATTTCTCACTCTTACTATATTTACAACACCAGAAAAGAGGGAAGTGAGGCACAAGAGACATGCAGAAGGAAGATAAAAGCAAACGTGATGGATGGAGGACGCAGTGTCAAGCCTCCTAATTTCAGGAAGTGAAATCAAGTTTTCCTCTGGATTCCTGGGGGCTGTTCCACATGAGAGCTCCCTCTTGCCTGCTTCCACAAAGGAGTGGACAGCAAAGAGAGCAGGCCTGTGACATTTGACAGCCAGAATGTGTATGTGAGAGTATATAGAGGCAGCAAAGAAAGAAAAGCTTGTCCATTATTTTATCTGAACAGTACAAAGAACATCTCCCTCCCAGCATGGAATGATGCTGGGGTTACAATGGGAAGCAGAAGGATGGTTGACTGTCAGGAAGAGGCAAAAATGGGAAGTGGAAATGGGGTGAGATAAAAGATCGTCCCCTTTGCTGAAAAGATCAAATATGACTTATAAAGGACATGAGAGTGGTGATGAAACGCGGGAATGGAAAGAAAAGTGAAAGACACAGAAAGACAAGAGGAAAGAGATAGAATTAATGTGACTGCTGGTATCCATTTAAGTCCTAACATCACCTAAGAATTTTTTTTTTTTTTTTTTTGCAACCCTTCCCCCCAGTTTCACTTTATACACTCTCTCCTCTGTCTCATTTATACTCAGATACTGTGCACTCATCGTGTTGCAAATTTTTACCTTTGAAGTTGCTTTACATGCTGAATTTTTTTTAAGCATTGCCAGGGGTCCCAGCCATGCAGCCAGAACATGGAGAATGGGACAGGGAAGAGGCGTCTAGCAGGGGGACTGATTTAAATTCAAGATCACACAGACACTGCACCTAAAGCAAAGCTCAAATTAAATCCCCCCAAAACAAGAAAAAAACACTCCTGAGGCCTTGCAGAGGGGAAAGCGGTGCAGCTCACTGCATTTGGACAACATCGCTCACGCACATGTGTTTGTGTCAGCAAATGAAAATGAAACACAAACACATATCCTGCAGCATCAGGATATGGATGTTAACCCTTCCAAGTACATGTTTCTGTGTAATAAGGTTAGCCTTGGTGTTCTATCAGCTTTGTCTACAGAAATGACACCACATGTATCCCTCAGTCCTATGACTACTGTGAAATAGGAAATGTGCACAGGGTCTAGTTATATTCATGAGGTGGATGTGAACAATGAGTGTCCAGTGGAGTATCAGCAGAGGAGCAGTATGACTGTGGCCACAACAGTCTGAGACATTATGTTACACTTCTCCATATCAGTAGGTGACACAGTTATCATCTAGATTTTAGTCAAACTTGTGATCAGAGGTTATGCAATACATGCTCCTTTTGACTTGGCTTATCAATATGCACTGTGACCTTGCCAAACATGATACCCTGCAATTATGAATAATTAAAATAAAGGTTTGAACTTGGGGGCAAAATTATAGGCTTACTCTGTAGGAATTAATGTAACATTTTTCAAAGTTTTGAAAAAAAACAATTGATTGATAACAACAGTACTCATTAGTTGCAGCCCTAGTAACAAACCAAAGCAGCTCATTTTTCTGGCTAAAGATGGTTAACTCAATTGTAACATTATACAGGAAGAAGTTAATATGGCTTGCAGCTAATTTTAATCAAATTAAGAAATTAAAATAAATAAAGAAATAAATAAATATGTTCCTATACATCACATTTGGACAATTCTCCCTCAATAACTATGTTTCTGCATGTCTATACAGCTGTTTATTCCTTTTTTTTTCCCAGTTAATTTCTTCGCTTCCTTTGTCTTCTCTCTGGGGCTCCACCTTTCTTGTTAATGGTTGTGGCAGTACAGTGAAGGCTTCAGCGTCACATTAAAAAGGCACCGGGATATGGAGATCAAGGTGATGCTTTCATCTTCCTCTTCTCCGAATTATATGCTGTATTTATTCAATTTCCCCTTTTTCGGTAATTTATGTACTTTCGCCTTTTCCCCCTGTTCAATCTCAGGTATGGGAGGAAAAAAAATTGATTTGATCTTGATTTGTTACAACACCCAGCTGATGTCCAGACACGGTCATTAAGATCATACACAAAAGACTGAGCTTCCTCTTTCACTTTCTGACCCTCTAAATCTCTCTGCAATGTTTGAAAAGAAACTACAAAACAAAGCCTTCAAAGACTGTCCATTGCTTTAGCTTCTCACTTGCCCTTTTCACACAACAGTGACCCGCATCCCCTTGCAATTTTCTCTTTTCCCACGGGTGATGGAGCTTCCCAGGACACATAATTAACTCAGTGTGGGGCACAAAGGGGCACCTTCACTGAAGCTATGCCACTCGGTAGGTTAATGTGGCAGCTGGATATAATACAAGTCGAGTTCTCATACAGTACGTTCCCTCTTATATAAATCTAAATAGCTCTTGTAAAGTGAAAAAGAAAGGAAAAAAAGACAAATCTCATATATAATGAAGAAACCAAAACAGAGGCTGTTAGATTTGAATGCTTCATATCAAAACATCTTGAACAGAGGAGTCACAAAAAACAGCTGAGATTAGGAATAAAATGATAACTACTCACCAAATGCTGATTCACTCTCTATACAAGTAAATACTGTACTGTGAACTGAGTTAGAAGATCAGAGGTTTGAACCCTGCAGCACCGTCTAAGTCTAATCACTGTTAAAGATTCAAAACTTTACAACCAACCAATCACGAGCAGCCACTGATTTGATCTTGGACCTTTACCTGCAAAAGTGTAGACTGTAAACTGTAGCATGACAGGAGTTGAATATTAACCAAGTAGGTGACATCATGCAATAAAAAACAGCCATTACAACAGCAGAACAAAGGAACGCAAAGTGAAACTAAACAAGCTGCTCTGTGCTAAATCAACACCCAGACTTAGATTCATGTTGACTCGTATTCAAGGCAGCATTCAGACAAAAACTGTTGTCTTCACTTAACTTTGAAGAGTAATTTCCACTCAATACGACGCATTAAAACAGACAAATAAATCATCCACTGTGTTGAAGAACATAGAAATAATTCTACAATTTTTAGTCTGTCTGCTTTGTTCTTCCCTTTAGATTCTATCTTGAACTATACATGAAATATAAGAAATTAGTTGCTGTTATCCTCCAAATGTACTTTATTATCTTTTCACTGTGGACAATGTAGGCATGTTGTAGATATACAATGCACTTCACTCCACATAAGGCATATATATAAACATACAGTATTCAGGCTAAAACGAAGTCTCTATGGAGCTGCACAGTTTTCACCAACATATTGTCAAGAAAAGCTGTTTGTAAAGGCCCTGTGGTGCTGTTCACCATGGAAACAGAACGGAAATTATTCCAGATCTGCAGTGTCCCGACAACACCAATTTTATGATAGAACTGTCAGACGTCAGCTACTGGCCTTTGAAGAAAAAAGCGGGAAACTATGCAAGACCTGATGGGTTTTTATTCTTGGTCCTAATCACAAGTACAAAAACAATCCAACATGCCTCATGACTTCAAAATATTCTGGTGCATTTCCTGTTTCTCTCTCAAAACTCAACAAACTCTGAATTGATGAGGCATCTAGGAACAAAAGGTTTTCAGTTTTTACCTACTAATGCCCCCAAGCATGTGACTGAGATGACAGATGTGCAATGTCATTGTAAATGATAAGCAGAGCAATCCAACCTGTGCTTTATCACACACTAGTTAGTATTGATGTCTGATAGTTCAGGATTAAGAGGGCACTGCCTATCTACCCCCTCATTTTCTATGGAGTCTTATCTCTCACATGTGTCTACAGCTGAACATCTACCCGCACAAACCCACTGTCTAAATGAGGTCTTAAGTGTTTAATGGGGACTCTGGTGAATTCACTGTATGAGCTGTAATATGTGGGGAAAACAAAGGAGCTCACTGGAGACTTAATTAACAACTAATTGATTTAATTTACAGTATTCTGATACTGATGGTGAACATTTTTTTTTTTTTACAAATAAGCTTGGACTGAATAATGGACTGAATAATTTTCCTCTGTCAGAAGATAGACATGGATATATTCAAAGATAAGGTGGTGTATGGCAAAGGAAGAGGGATTCACTTCTATAGCTATCCCTCCTTAATTCTCTATACCCACTGTTCTCTCTCAATCCCAGGCTAATTGCTAATAGAGCAGCAAGATTATAGTCAATATGACACAGTAATAGTCCCGGGTTTTCATTATGGGTGAAACCTGGCAGAATATGGTTATAAGTAGGTATTTTACAAAACAATATTCAGTAATACAACAATGAGAATAGGAGAGAGCAGATTAAAGGAACTCTAAAAGGACAAGAGAGAAGAATGAACGTATACCAAAAACAGAGCCAACTGTCCCATCATGCTCATCTACAATGGATATATGATGACTGCTTGTTACAGTCATTTTGTGCTGAGACCTCTGGGTGAAGCTGTAGCTGTAATGACCCAGCACTGTGATTTATTGGCCTGTTAGGATCTATCATAAAGCAGTCCAGCAGATGAACAGGAGCTGTAGATAGCAGCTGTAGATATGCTGGATTTCACTGGCCCCTGTGTGAATAGAAAAATGACCTTGGACACGTAAATCTCTGGGGAACCTTCATTAGCCCACGACAAAGCCACAAAGAGTCATCAAACAGTCTTTAAATGCTTTGCAGTTGGCCACTGGCCATCAGACAGAACTGCTGTGTGGTCATTCACACATCTGCGTGCACTGACTGTGAGGCGGAGCAAAAGTCGATTCCCTCAGATTAGCAGCTCCCTTTAAAAAATGACCGGCATGCTAACAGCCTGGCCTATTCCAGTTAGTGCTAATTAGCCAGGATCCATAGGTGGCATCGCTCATTTTATTTCAGCACGGATCCAAGGGATCCAATAAATGTGCTCCTTATTTCTCCTCATCTCACTGTGCTCCTTACTTTGCCCTCTCACAGTTCAGCAGTGACTGCAACCCAAAGTAATAACAGCTGTCAAATGTATGTTGCCTTGACAACCATCTCTCTAGCAACAAGCAAAGCAGCAGCAACGCAAACAGTGGATGGTTGAAAAAGGATGAAAAACTAAGGAGTGAAAAGTTCAGCAAAAAAATGCAAATAAGAAAAGGATTTTGTTAGAAAGCCTGTTGTTTGTGGAATTAGTGCTGCTTCTAATAGAAGAGAGGAAAAGATGAATCCTGGGATTTTGCCATTACCATGCAGGTGAGCGAAACAATCCTAACCCTAACACCTTTATTTACTTCATAACAAAACGGAGCTCATTAATCCTTCAACTTTGCAGCATTAACTGTGCTCATGTTTAAGGATGAAGAAAGAACCACAGTGACAGCAAAAAAAAAAATACAAACAAAATGTGACAAAATGTCTTTGAGGAAGAAAACTAAGTTGAACATTAGATTATGACAAACCGCAGTGACCAAAGGTTTTCCAACATGCTCACTTTAGGTTTTAGGTTTACATGGGGTTATCTTTCTCTGTTTAATACAACTATCTCTACCTAAGAATTATCACATTTACTCAGAAACATATCAAAACAAACAAACAAAAGACAGCTAGAAACACAATGCAGGGCCAGCATCCATCTATCAAACATAATCCTTAGATAACCAGAGCATGTGCCAGCATGGTCTGAGCTTTATGAACAGGTTGCCAGTCTTTTACAAGCTTTAAAGTCAACTTTTTTCTAGTAAGAGCAAGGTTATTAGAGTTGCGTCTCATAACTGCATAGAAGTAGATCTTCAGCTCTCCATCTACTGTTTCTCAGACACACATTTACCTCCTGCAGGTAACCTGCCCTAAGACCCTTACAAACACACAAAGACAAACATTTAGTCTCCAATAGCTCCATTCACTATTGGCGCCAGAGAATCTGACATATAAAGAGGAAATCATACAGTATATTCACTGCACATACAAAATGACTATGTCTTGGAAAAATATTTTAAAACTAAAAGGGTAGTAGTGCAGTGTATGGCTGAAGCATGATTCAGTTGAGCTGGCAGAACATATCTTTCTGCCTGCTGCCAATCCCTCCAACATTCTCAGTCTGGGGTTGTTAAATGGGGAAACCATAGCCTACCTTGTCTCCAACCTTGAGCTGTCACCTCTATGCAATAACCCATTCACTAACGGGCGGGGTAATGAGAGCGCTTCTTGGGCTGAGAGGCCAGACACCATTACAGCACTACAGGCCACTGCTTCACAATTAACCCCTCTCACAGATGGCAGCACAGCCCCTTCTAACTGTACTGCAGTTTCTTACGCACGGCTCCTGCATTTACAAACTGCACCATGAAACACATAAAAAGGTAAAGTCCCAAGTAGAGGTTTACACAAGGCATAGTGAAAAAGAAGCGAAGTCAGTGTGGTCTGCAAGCCGTTAGTTTCATGTCTCACAAACGACAAAAAAAGGGCAGAACTATTTCATAATGGCTTTTAATAACAAAAATGTCATGAGCAGACATGCAGACGTCAGACAAAGCAGCAGAGCGGTGTGGACAGTGTGTTTTTTCTGTGTGGTACAACGGTTGTAAAATGAACATGGAAGGTATTTTTATGGTGATACGGTATATTGATAAAGAATATGAATATGAGGAGTATGACAAAAAATCAATACATTATGGAAAAAGCTTTTGGTTGTTCCC
This sequence comes from Brachirus orientalis, assembly GCA_016785285.1. Classification (NCBI taxonomy): domain Eukaryota; kingdom Metazoa; phylum Chordata; class Actinopteri; order Pleuronectiformes; family Soleidae; genus Brachirus; species Brachirus orientalis. The sequence continues at coordinate 2,672,980 of JAFBJR010000172.1, forward strand.
AAAATATTTGAATCACAGTGAGACATGAGTCAGGAGTGGACTGATGCAGCAACAGTTCAAACATGGTCCCTCCTTTTATTAGATCAATTTTTGAGTCAAAATAACCTTGGACTCTGGCATATGAGCACTGATTTGTGCATTTGCTGCTTCTGTCCTGTTTGATTATTAATTCTGTTTACTGTGTATGTCTATACTGTTGATTCAACGGGGAAGCACTACCTTGCAGTTCCACTATGACTCATGCATGCTCAGAGTAACAAAAATGACCAACCACTCTGCCTCTAGTGGCACAAGAAGTGGCAATGCAATTTATGGATCAGTTAGATTTTGATTACTGGAGACAGATGAAGATGAATCAGCTCTGTGAAAAACCACTGAAAAAGCTTTTTCCTTTGGTGTTACGCTACATTTTTGTTATTACATTTTATTTCACATCTAAAAACAAAATCCTATTATGATGGACAATTATAAAAATTAAACAGTGTGCAGTTATAGACCTTGATTGCCAATTTTTGCTTTTGAGCTTACGTTATCCTTCTCCTATATTTTGTTATTTAAGCAACTTATTCTTTAAGCACTTAACAAATAAGTAAATTATTATTTTTTTTTCTCATTGGGCAAATCAGTGATGGATCGGTGGAATTTTTGTGGTTTTATTTTTCTTGGTGTATCTTGGTTACGACATAATTTTTTGTAATTTTAATGTCTAATGGGGCATTAATTGTACTGAAACATCTTAGAAAATGTATGAAGAGACGAAGGAAAGTTATCCAACCAGCCAAATGAGGCTAACCATGGTGAGACTGTTTGATTCACAGCCTGTCAGTCACTCAGTTACCACATAATGCATCTTCTCCAGCCAATAACTCATCAGGATGAGGGTCCCAGCTGCTTCCCTGTCAGCCAGACTCTCACTATCTCTGCATGCTGCTAATCACCTGTGTCACTGTTAAATATAGCCCAAAGAAATCCTCACACACACACAAACCATCAACTCACTGTAAAGCAGCTGGGCCAATCACCACAATCTGCCAACTATCACTGCCATAATTCAAGCAGTCAATCTCCCAGAACCTGAGCAAACAAACATAACTTCAGCTGAAAGTTAAACATCTGCCAAGTCACGTTCCTGTGCTGATCAAAATAATAACACATCCCACGACTCCCATGATAGCTCAGACCACTAAAATCTACACTAGTCCCTACAGCTGTCTTGCATTTTCACATCTTTTACAAATGTGTATATCCTTGTATATATATATGTGTGTATACAGCCACAGATCCTACCACGACTGGCTGCATCACTGTACGTCAGTAAGCAAATGTGAAGTCACTTCCTGTTTAATTTTCCTCTCTTCTCATCAGTCAAAGCTCCACAGGAGACAACAAACCTAATGATGTCTGAGTCTCTTCCAACATGTCTCCAGGCTTTCAGGCTCCAGCGACTGCACTGTGGTTCTCCTCAAAGACGAGGGTTGTGAAAAGAAAGTCACTCCTAATTTATCAGGGTCAGCAGTGTTCCATTATAACCTGAATTGTTAGATTAAGCAACCATGTCAAAGGCTATTTAAGTTGCTCAGGAAAGACTGGCCCTCGTTCTAAATATTAAAATCATGAAATCAATTAAACTCAACAGAAAAATTATCATTAGTAAAAGGAAAACTGTGACGTTCTTGGAGGCTGTGAAGTTGTGAAGTTCAGGTTCAACACCTCAAACACCTCTAATGATGTTACTCTCAGAGTGACGGAAATTGTTGTTACAAAAAGGAGGCTATAGCAAACGTTACAGAGGAACAGAGAAGCAGTACACGTGTGACAGTAAGACGGCTTCTCTAAAGGACACGACACAACCATAGACCATTTGACCAGGATGACAAAGACCAATGTTGCTGTTAACTTAAATTTATGAGCAAAATCCAGTGTTATGACATCTAATAATATTACTCCATAACTAACAGGTTTGGAGATTTTATTTTACTAAGACTGAACGATTTGAGGCTAAAAGGCAAAAATGTTGGCGACTGCAGATAAAATCACACAATAGTGAATATATCTTAAACATACATCTGGAAATGTGCAATCAATGCATTATGTTGGTATTACAATCAATTTTATATACTGATTTTAGTATCAGTGATATACCTTTATGTTCTTAATTAAAAGTGATTATTGATACAATTTTAGATTAAAACAAATATGAGAATTTCCATCAATTATTTAGTCAATGTATTTATTGTGAGGTCTTGGTTTAACTGTGATCACGTGTGTCATTATTTTCATGAAGTGTTTTCATAAAAATGGCCAGCTCATAGCACATTACTCACGACATGTGGTCTAAGCTTTCCACCTCATTATCTTCGTGCCAGGATAAATAACAAACCTGCCATCTAAAATGTATGAAGGCATTATGCAACACAAAGCAGCACTCACACCACTTCCCTTGCTTTTCCACCCCTGGGGCACAATGACTGGCACTGATGGGCCAGGTTATGGTCATGCACTCAATTACGAGGCTCATTAAAGGAAGACAGGTCACGGGTCTTTATGAGGCTTGCATCTCTTCTGTGTTCACTCAGGCAGTTGTATGAACTCAGAAGAGTGAATCGAGGAGGATCCTGGATCTCAGTTTCGGGCATGGACCAAAAAGTGGGAGATTACAACACTAATCCAATGTTTGTCTGAAAAAGCACCAATCCCTTAATCCAGACTGGTGCTGCCTTGCCATCTTCAGCTTCTGCCACGCACACACACCCCAGGATACAGACACCAGCTGTTGGGCCCAGCTGTATCATAATGCCTGATAGTGTGCCTATGTGTGTGCACGTGTGGTACATTTATGCATACACAGATGACCTGTGTGTGAAAAGCTGGGGAAAAAAACATTACCATAACAAAAACATCATTGAGCTGAGGTTTTTGAGTATCTGAATACAATATGATTAGAATTCACCGTACATACAAAGGCTATGATAATGGGAGACATTCATGAATCTCAGTATGTCTGAGAAAACAGCACTGGACTAACTGACAGTATTTACTGCTCCTAGAGCAGGAATACTTTCCCAATTCTCTGAGTGCTGCCCCAAAAATACTAAATTCATATAATCTCCAAATTGGCCATTCTCTGACTGTATGTGTAAACACAGCTGAATGTGTGAATGAGCACCCAGTCTGATCCTGCCCTGCAGGATCAGACTGGGTGCCACCCTTTCACCTGAATCCTCTGGAGATTCTCCTAGTTTTGTGAATGCACCTTACCTAAACAATGTTTCACTGCATGAATGGCCAAAAGTCCAGACGAAAATCATTTGACATCATCCTGAGTTAATGTTTGAAAACAGCTTTGTCATCACTTGAATTAAAGGTAGAGTGGGAGATCCTGGAAAAACTGCTTGAGCAGGCTATATTGTGAATTCAAAAGTTCCAGTGACATCCACTTACATATTTAAATCAAAATAATGTGTAAGCTATATATACATGAAAAAGGCCATCAAAAGCTTAACTTTGTGAAAAAACAAACAAACAAACAAAAAAAAACAATAATACAAAAAAATAATCTTTTGCACAACTTATTGAATAATTAATAATCAGCCAATTATTTTAAATAATATTCAGCTGAGGCAGATTATTATAAAAAAAATTGTAAAGATCTGCCCTACCTCTACTCCAAATACACTATACATTCAACATATGCACCTCTGACCCTTAGGAACGCAAATCTTTACCCTCTCTGTCTCCAGGCTGGTCTATCCATATGTGGTGAGAAACACCCATTCAGTCACCTTCCAGTAGAACGTTATAGCTGAAAATGTCAGGAGGTCATCTTTCTAAAGGCACTGATTTTAATATGAAAAGGAAGTTGACACTTTTATCATCCCACTTTTATGAATCCTGTGTAAATGTAAATGCATCTGTATGCGCTACATCTGAACACCACCACACCACACACACAGTAAGAATGCAAACACAAAAGGTATGATAACCTTTAAAAATGAAATAATTTTTTTAAAGATCAAACTACACAGCAGTTTTAAATAATAAAGGCAATAGCAGTAATAATTCAAAAATGCAACTCTGCATATAAATACTTTCACTTTTGATATTTAAAGAATTTCACTACGAAACAATTTTCCTATTTTATATATCAAAGGCAGCTCTAACAATTCTATTATAATTCTATTCTGCTTAAATTGTTAATCGGATTACTTTTTTTTAATAATTGAAACAATTACTAATCATAATCATTGCAGTTTTGTATAAATCCATGCAGACTTGAGTTTTATTGTTTGCAACCAGGTTAAAACCCATAGGTAATCAGCTCACCATGAATAAAGACGATTAACTAAATTAACAAAACGATAATTTTCTGTCAGTTACCCAGGTGATTAAAAAGCTAATATATTAAGCACCACAATATTTTGTTATTGCAACTCAGTAAAGTACAAATTTCTACACTGAAGACTGCACAGTGGCCTGTTAAACCTCCCCCATACTGTGTACACTGTCAGACAGTAAGACATTTATTGCATTGCTCCAAGTAATGCAGCACATTAACACAAATAACTTTAGGTTTTGCCACAGAACACGCTGGTAAAACCTAAAGATAATTTCAGGAAGGTAATCGTGGGATCTATTAAAAATGCAAAACAAGTGGGAATTCATCCGGTGATGCTGGTGGCTGAGTACAGGCTGTAAACTGGCTGTGTTGGATCACAGAGCAGAGCCAGCAGCAGGAGAAAGCCTTTGTAGTTCCTCCAGGTAGGAAAAGAACCTGTCTCTAATTCCAGTGGATCGTACTGAGAATCTTCTAGCATCTGGGCAGCATGTGTGAGTATCCTGGTGGATATATCTGTACACAGACTTGAGTTTCCTAGCTCTTACATCATCATAATATTATTAGTTATCATTGTCTTCAAAAAACACATAGTAACAAAAATGTCCATATTTTTGCAAAGGCAAAAAGAAAACTCCTCCACCAAATGGCAGTTAAGGAAATAAGTTTGTTAACAGAAATCATATAGCTGAGGTCTGAGCATGATAAAGATAAGGTACAGATCGAAAAGACAAAATCCAAAGGATCACAACAAGACTTAATAAGAGACAAACTATACAGAGTTACAAATGTATGTTAAAAAAAATGTTGAATTTAATTTCACATAAACACAACATTCACATCTCTCAGCTCCATCAGTCTAAATGCTACATCTCAACTCTGGAAATCCACATGGAGAGAAATACTCGCTCATTTTCCATGCAGAGTCATCAAACATGTGACAGCCACCACAGGTCAGAGATTTGAACACATACTACATAGGTGGCCATCAAATCATGTGAGCAGCAGCTTTCCATTCAGTAAGCCGACATGGATGACAGGCAATGGAGCTCAAAAATAAAGTCTGCGGTCTGCAGTGAAGGTGACATGTTGCCAGCGTGAAATCAGGCTTGCGAATGAAGGAAACTCCACCACTGTTATTCTTTTTGTGGTGCTAAGCAAATACTTGCAGAATGGCTGAACAGCAAAGACAACAAAGCTACTTTATATTATGAGATGTTTTGATTATAAGCCATTCACACTGACACTTATTGCCATAAATCAAAACATCACTTTTGGTGTTGGAGTAAAGCTTCCAGGTTTTGTGGATGGAAATTTGAATGAGCCCTATGCCCTACTAGCAGACAAAGAAGTTAGGACTATATAAGTTAGGACAATAAGTTAAGTAATAACAGAAAAACCTGTGCCAAATGTCACACAGGCATGTATTACACAGTTGCACAGTATCAGTAACAAAATATACAGTGCAGCATAATTATGTAAATGATCAAAATTGTGGATTTTTACTGTGAGGCTCCACCTCCACTTCTGCAAAAATCCAGCTCATGTCTTCATAGAAAACAACATATTCTAACGAGCATTAAACTCAGCTGATTTTTTCATTTTTTTTCAATTTTACTCTACTACTGAGAGAGGGAGAGATAGATGCTTAATGCAGATGAACAGGGACCAGGGAATCATACACTTAACATATTTTTTTGGATTGTTGAACAGTGGTTATTGAGCTGTTTCTTTTTATTTTGTTTTAATAAGCAGCTAAGCAGCTCTTCAACGGCAGCCTGACCCCCGTCTGTGTGTGTCACCGTGGGGTCACTACATGCAGGACTTGAGTGGTGAGTGAGGGAAGGACTCAGGGAGAGAGCAGCAAAGAGGTGTGGCAGGCTGAATTTGAGTGTGAAGCACACGGAGAAATGGCAGTGGGTTTAAGTAGCAACATACAGCAGATAATATCGAACAACAATTTTGTCTCATTCTGTATCTCGTAATATATTGACATTTCTTAAAAACGCAATATAACACCCGGTCCTAATATAGGTGTTTATGGTAAACACGCATCAATATGCTCTAAATTGCAAGGTGGCATACAAAGGAACTAATCGGGATAAAGAGGAAGTCAAGGTAATGTCTGTTGATCACTGACAATGCATAATGTGATTACACTGAAATAGAAATAATGTATTACTTATTTCAAATACTGTAACTTTTTCTTGTTTATACATTTGAGTTTCGTTTTTACACCTCATTTTCATCTTTCCCCCAGATGAATCCACTGCATACACAAAATTTCAAAATATATAGTGCTGCAACAACATTTGGAGCCCTTGTACCCAACATGCCAGCTGTGATGACACAGCCCACAGTATAAACCAGGCTTCACACAGTATTTCCCACAGTATTATGACTGTTTACACCTGCCATTAAAATGCATCTTAGATGCATCTCCTGTGACCAAATTCAAATACACACATCACGACTGTCTGCAGGTTTTGAGGAGTCTGTCTACACAAACGTTTGAGTGCATGTCAGTGAGTGTGCATGCATCTCTTTATGTGTCTACATGAGTGACAAGGAGAGAGAAAGAAAAAGGGTCGGGAAAGCGAATGAAAGCACTGCTCGTACTGCTGTAAAGCTGGGCAGTAAGTCAATACCAATATACTGTATATTGCAATGCAATTTTTTTCATTATAATGTAACAGCAGCATGGGCAGCATGTATTGTGGTGGTGGTAGATACCAAAAAAAAAATCAATGTATCGGTGCTGATTAGTTCAAAAATACTGCAGCAGGTCAGAGGATGTCATCTGAGGAGGCAGTCTCTGGTCCATCCTGTGGATTGATTACTTTCACACAGCTCATGACTGTGACCACATTGGTCCCAAAAACAACCTCTGGATCTGGTTTTTGAGATCAGATCTGAGGATGTATACAGGATAGACTGAGAGCCTTCAGATTTGTTCTTAGTGCGGTCTGCATGTGATCGGTTCACTCAGGACGGAGGTTAATGAATGGGGTCTATCTGATGCTCTATAGTCTGTCATTACCCTCCCCCATCTGACCCTCTGTTCATCCCTGCTCTGTCCTCCATTTCTAAACCAATAGAGGTTTATAATGGCCCCCCAACAGGTACAGTTTATTTTGCACCCGACGCAAGATTATACAGTTTGGATCCCCCCTGTATTTATCTCTCAAATGCCTCCATCAACATCCGCATCTACCCCTCTGGTCTGACTGGTACTGTCCCTCTTGGGGACGCTCCTGTCACCGTTAATGAGGGTTCCCTCACTCAGAAAAGGGGGAGGTAATGGTGGGATGCAAAGCCTCGACAGCCCTTTCCTGTGATCGAGGACGGATGGGAGATTAAGAACATCTGAAGCAAAGTGATTTCTGCTGAGAATATCTTATGAGGGCCTTGCAAAGACCTGAGTGTTTGATAGATCATAGAGATGTGCTGTTTAGTATAAAATCTTCCTTGAGTATGTGAGTTTCTCTGAGGAGAAGCTGTTTTCTGATTGTATAATTGCATGTACAGTATGCATAAATGTTGAAGAGTTTAATGTTCTTTTGTACTTGTTCTCTTCTAATTGTTCTTACTCTGCATGGCATTTTGTGTTTGGTGTCTTCAGCATAATAAACCTCAAAATGAACACTAACTAATGTTTCAGGAAGCATGAGTCTCATTTTCAAATTATTGCAGATGTGCAGTGCCATAGCTTTAGGCGGACCACCTGCTCTAAAACCCCCTCCTGCAGACCACCCACCTCACATGCACATATCCAGTCCGCTCCTCGAGGGCAGGAAACAAGAACCAAATGCACAAGACACAGTTTGACATCAAGGCAAGGTCACACACAGTGACGCTCCGAGGTGCGATTTAACAGCACATCATGACAATAGGACACACATGCACACACTGACAGCTCACGCATGGATGTTACCGCTGAGTGCACTGAGCACAGTTGGAGCTGAAATGTGTCTAGTGTACATGTCAGTGATGAAAATCAACAATTAACGTGACAAGAAACCAGGGTGTCAAATAAAGGCTGAGGAAAAAAGAGGCAGAGACAAGAGACAGACACAGAAAAAACAAACATGCCCATCTTCATGGATTAAAATAAATCATGCCTGCAGCAATTCCTACAAATATGATGTGGGTGGTCTGATACGCAAAAACACAAATAACTTTCACTAACATAACAGCAAAAATCTTTTATCATTCATCTGGATAAATATCTACAACAGAATTTATTAGGCTTGAAGTGTCATTTTCTACTTCAGGAACACAACATCACTGCAGTGCATTTGCAGTCTGACTCTCTGTGAGATAATACCAGTAATGTTTTACTTATAAGTGACTGACTCCAAAGCCTGAACATTGTCCTTCAACATTCATGATTTGGTGCTTCAAAAATACAACTGGACTTTAATGTCTGGGGAAAGCAGTGCTGGGTTATTTCACCAGCTCCTTGTGGAGAGGGAGAGCAACCTCACTCACAAAGAAGATGTAAACATCTTCCACTGTTTTCCACTGGACAGTAGCATTTAGACTGATTTATATTTCATTACTCGCCACTTTTTTTAATCATAGCTCAACAAAACTTAAGGACATTTTCAATTTATGCTCCACTGAAAGATTTCCATATATAGCCACACACCCCTAGCTGACATCATCATCAATCATCCTGATCAAGAGTGTCAGCTGGTTTATTCATATCCATATCTGTGCTACTTTTTCTTATTTTGATAAGGGATGGAATGATGATTGGTTGGATGAAGTTGTTGATGTTGCTGAGAAGGAAGAGATGGTTAGTGCAGCACTGAACCCATCGAGAGGACAACAGAATGAGAAAGTGCTTTGTGCCAGACAGTTAAAGATGGAACAGCTACAAGGAGACCTGTCTGCAAATCAAAGGTGCACAATGGGAAAGTGTCAAGCACCACTTTTTCTGTCTATTTCTGATGTGCAACACATTTACAAGTGTCCCTCAAAGTATAAAACAAGCATTAGCACTGACAAGAGCTGCAGAGGGTCAAATGCTAAAAAAATGGATTTAAATCATTGCTGCATTATTGATATCTGAGTAATTATTTTTATTGGTTTTATCTGTGAATGGTCTGCCCAGCTAGCCTGGAATTCACAAAGTAGGTTTGACATTTTATCATCTCTCTGCATTATCCTCACTTTCATCAAAAGACTCTTGAAAACCTGGCAGCAAGACAGCAAGAAAAGTGGTCCTGTGACCAACAGGAAAGGAATTGGGCTTGTAACCGGAGGGTTGTCATTTCAAATTCCAGGACGGGTCAAGGGCTGGAGTACCCCTGAGCAGGGCACCCAATCCCTCATTACTACTCTGACACAGATGTGTGCTGCACACTGCTGCTGCACTCAGCTTGTGTGTGTTCACTACTGGTGTATAGTCTGATAGACTATCAAATGTGTGTGATATTTAGTTGGGGAAATAAGTAGAAAAAACCTAAAACATACTGTAAAATACTTGTCGGAGTGTGGGTCAGGAAATACAGTCTATAAAAAGTTAAGCATTAAACTAGGCGTGGTTTAACTGCAAGAGAAAGAAGGAAAAAGTAAGCCTCCTCTACCTTATTCAGACTATTCTTTAGCTCAAATTCACAAATTTAACCAAGTTTTGCACAAACTGGATGCATGTGATGGACAGTCCAAGGAGAAAAGTGATCATAATTCATTTATCAATACAGCCTGATATAAAAGACATGGCCTTGGCAGTGGGACAGTGGAATCACACGCCCTCTGTCAAACAAGAGACACACAGAGAGATCATATAATAAATATATGATGGAGCCAGCCATACAGACTGGCAGAATGTGAGTAAAGACTGAGGGTGCTTTTTCTTTTCTTTTTTTTTCTTTTTTTTTTTTTTACGAGGCTTGTTTTATTATTCATAAAGAGGATGCGGTTTCCAGGATGCCAGACTCATTGTTGGCTGGAGTCCTGAAGCTGCTCCATTCATTCACTCACCCCACACACACACTACACTGTTTTTGCTGGGATAGGTCTGAGCAGTGGATCGACTTTCCCACACGTGAAACTAATGCGGCAGCAGATTCACTATTGTGGCTTGAAACGAACTTTGGACTAATGTGCCATAACAATTGACAATCCAAGGAAAATCCAAAACAGGGCTTTAATTCTTTGCATTCTTCCAAAGTAGCATTAAAAGCCTGGATTTAATAGCTCATGTCACCACATTATAGGGCCTAACACAGATGCAGACCTCCAGGTTTAAATATTTTATCAGTCTCATCCGGTATCTCCCACCAATCAGTCGATATCCTGAAAGAGGGAGAGAGAGAGCCGAGGCAGTGGCAGCGTCTGGCGTCAATCATTTTTACAGTCTGGGTCAGGAAAGAGTAATCCAACAGATGCTAAGCTCATAGGAGCTCAGCCAATACTCAAGAACATAAGAGTGGCCACATCAGTTGACTGGGAGAGCATCAACAAATCTGTATATGTAATTTTAACATCACTGTGTCTGTTAATGTGTCTCTCCTAGGGCTTTATTTGGAAACCAGTCAGCCAAAAAGCATTTTATTTAATCTTCTTTGAAAATCATACAAACATAAGGCAATGTGATACCCAGTATCAGTATTTGTCCAATATTGGCCAAAATTATTGGAAAATTAACAAGTAAAAAAGAAAAAATAAAGAAAACCCAATATAATATGTGGTGTATTTGACATAAGAAAGTGGTAATAAGCCATCCATAGACAAAACTGACCTTGGAGTACATATAGGTTACTATGACATTTCATCACGTATTGTAATTAGAACAGTTGTTATGTTTTCAAATATCTGTGTCTGAGAAAAAAAACACCTTTAGCTACGTCAGTATATCACTGGTATCTCACAAATAAAATAATTGCACAAATTGCACATCTCATTACAATAAATGTTAATTGGCAACTGAAAACTGATCAAACTGCCAGCTGCATTGTTAGCAGCGTTCTGAATTTTGCTCTCTTGGTCTCACTAACGACTTTCTGGATGCTGTCTGTACCTGCTGACCATGTGCAGAGTATTGATTGCTTTTACCCTCATTCACCTTGTCTCATTACCTGAGCATGCAAAGATATAAACGTCTAATATTCAGAGCATGTGACCCAGTCTTGCTATCCCTGAGGTGTGGAAGAGGTTGTGTGACAAATGGCGTGTCACAGATACAGCAATAAATAAAAGTTAAGTAGAGAGAACCTGCACTCTGTGTTAACAAATAGGAGGCCAACTGAAGGGACCAGGATGAGCAGCAGGGACCAGAGAAAATAAATAATACATAGAATAATACACACGTAGAAATAAAAAAGGAGAGGAAAACTTCTTTATGCAACACTGCCAGAAGTTTTCACAAGTGTCACTTTCTTTGTCACTCCTCCACATATTTTCTATACAATCATGCAAAATCAATTATTAAATGTGCTTGATCAAACTTGGACAGTGTCCTCATCAGGTTTTCATAATCTTTTTCCTGGCCAGAAGGTTTCTACCTGGCTTGATAAAACCAATAACAATCATCAACCACCATTGTTTTACCAAGAGCATAGGTTTGATAATATTTTCAGGGTAAAAAGTCGGGAAAAATACATTTTAAATCCTTTAAATCATATAAATAAATCTATCTATTTATTTAGATGATTTTGGGATTTCACAATATGCCATAGTTCATGGCATCTTCAGAAAACAGAATGTGTTGCCTGATGTTCCAGAAAAATCATATGCAATTGGTCATATGCAAATCAGCTGAAGACAATGAAAGAAAACTAAATTAAAGCTAAAATACAATGTGATGATGTCCAAAGTGATAAGCATGCGCTCTATACACAAGCATGCCTTTTCTTTTTAATAATTTCAAAAGCCAATTCTATCAACATCTTGGACTTCCTTCCATATTCTTCTTGCTTAACCACCTCGATGGTGAGTGAGAGACAAAGAAATGACATTTAGTGTATGCTGATATTCTGCTGAGGTTGCAGTGCCTAGGTTGTCAGGATTACACAGGAGGGAAAATGCAACAGGAAAAGATGACAACTTGACATGCAGAGGAACAGAAGAAAGTTTACTCTAGTCTACTGCAAGCTCTCTAGTGTTGTTTCACAGAAAAAACAATGATGGTCACTCACTTTTTAACAATTCGATAGATGAATGGACAACATAAGACAAGAGCTGAGGTTTGGCCCAGAGTGATATTTTTTCTGAACTTACTCCTCCACCCACAAATACATTAAATAAATTTAGTACATGTGTGGACCCCATGGTGCGCTACACAAGACCCAGATCACAGCTGGTTCATTGTCATTTCAATATCTTGGCCAGGTGTCTAGCTCCTCTCCTGCTGGCAGGGCAAAAGGAGTCTGTGGCATGAGCTGGGAAGAAAAAAAAGAACCACACACATGAGTGGGGTGGGGTGAGTTTGTCCTGAAAACACTATACAGCCTGAGTAAATCAACACAGTAAGGTTGGGGCCTGGAAGATCTTGTTCACAGTGAGTGGCTTGTGGTAAAAGCAGTGGAATAGGAAAATCTCTTCAGAAACCTGAAAGGTTCAACAACAAAGCAAATGCAGTGGAGAGAAAAACAAATACAATAATTAAATTTGAAAATGCACAAAAATAGAAGATGCTAGAAGAGTAAAGAAAATTCATCACGAGAGGAAGGTAAGAGTATACTGTACATAGATATATTCCATAGGAAAGACAGTGTGTGTCTTTATATTATACTTAATATTGCTTCTTAATATTACACAAATATAAAATAATATAAAGCAAATATAAAGACTGTGGCTGATTAGACACATAACACAGCAGCTGAACAAAGCTGTAACAAATCTTCTGGCTCATCTGGCAATGCAAAGTAGTTCTGACATCCTTTTCGCTCACCACATCCTCAGGGATTATGAAGTGTAACCAAACCAAATGTGTGTTCAGGGTTTATCTCCAGGTCTTCTACCAGTAGAACATTTATGAAGCTGAGAACCTGAGCTGAGAGGGGGTCACACGGTTGGTATAGTGCTTAGCACTCTTGCCTTTGCAGCAAGACGACCCGGGTTCGCGACCTGGTCGGAATAATTTTAACGATTTTAAATAATGTTGGTAAACATCAGTCATCTACTCTAGCTGTGGTGGGGAAATGAAAAGAGGAACATATCTAAGAGCCAAAGATTATAAGGGTCAGTCAATATACCATGCAATATATCAATATACCAGTCGGCAACACTCATACATGGAGAACATAAAGAAATAAAAATACTGCTGACACATGTGCTCTGTGCTGTTCTATTAGCAACCGCATATCTGCAATATCTCTCAGCAATACAGCACACACACACACAGTCAGAGACATTTCCATTCATTTGCATTTATTCACTCCATAACTGTCTCAAAGCGAACAGCCAGAGCAAATATATAGAGAAGCAGAGACGAGTCACATCAAAAGCGCAGACCTTGTCAGTCAGATGCACAGCATTTCACGTTCACAGCCTTCACTGGCGGATGCTACTTCTTAAACATCATTCAAACACACACTCCCTAACCCCCAATTACCAGGAGGCAGCACAGTATGCAGTCCGCCTTAAAACACCTGCTTGCCCACGGTGGGACAGAAGAAGAAATAAATCTTGTTGAAAAGAAAGAAATGTGTGAGAAGAGCAAGAAGGAAAAAACAAGAGATATAATTCAGCAAGGCAAAGAAAATGTTTGTCAGTGCTGTGCAGCTGTGATTAACTTACACACACGTCTTTGAGCACATCGAACACTGAAATGAATGCACTTAATGTTAAACTGTGACATTAACTTAGTTTTACCCCACCACTTTACACACGTTTACAGAAAATCTGTACAAAATGCATTTCTTTTCATCTTGTGATTAAGCTGGTCCCTGAGCTTCTGTTTATAAATTAGGTTGCATGCTAAAATAACAAATGCATGGTACACATCAAGAGAACACCAAAAATGCAAACTGTCAAGGACATATCAGGACCAACTCTTTTTAAAGAAAAACCTGAGCTGTAGGTATAAAAAAAAAAAAGATGAAAGCTTTGATTTCTTATTGATTTCATCTGCTGGTTTCTTCAGTCATAAAACAAAACAGAAAGGAAAGAATCAAAGAGGAGATGATATAGAGAGAGGGATGGATATGAATAATCTGAAGGGTAGCTGTCAGAGTGCAGAGTGTTCTGTTTTATACCAGAATACCACAATACTCCTATATGACATCTATGCCACCACTGTTAAAAAAAAAGGGGGAAAAAAAGTAGTGATTTAAAGTGAATGTGTTTAAAAATTTGGTTTCAAACAAAGTAACAACTCTGCAACATCCTCAGTATAAGTGTGCAAATGTGTGTAGTAGCTCCGGCAGACGAGCAGCACGACTGGATAAGGAATGGATCTTGATGTGGACGCCGGAGACGCATTTTAATACCAGGTGTAAATGCATGTGGTGAAGCGCTATCCCATGGCATTTTCAGAAGAAAGACATCTCAGCTAGCTGCAGTAATGTAGGAGCAGGTACCATCACTCATGAGTGAACGGATTAACCACTGATAAAGAATCATTACAGCATTTGAGGAGGAGGAGTTGAGCTAGCTATGTCACTGAGTCATATATTTAGACACACTTAAAGAATCCTCAACAGAGGACTAGGAAGTTACCGTTTTGAGTTTTTACTCCACCGTTTTCTAGCGTATGATATTTGGAGAGGAGAGTCTCTGTATTTGCTTTATGGGGACTTTAAATCTTTATTGCATATTAAACAGGCAGCCAAAAACCGTGGAAAATAAAACATGTCAAACACTTTTTTAAAACATGCTGCAGGAGAAGTGTCACCATTAAGTACCTCCTTTAATTATCATTACAGTGATGACTTTTTATTACAGCACTGATGTCTTTTTTTTCTTACACTTTATAATGTTCCCTTAAGTCTAAAAAATAATAAACTCTGTATCTGCATTACAGGTCTGTGTCTAATAATTATCATTTATTATCAAGAGCCAAACAGCCAAACAGAACAAAACAAACACCTTCATCTTAATACACTCACACAGATTATCAACAGTTCACAGGCTTTTCCCTGAGCTGAGTGAATGATTTAATGAACAGGGAAGCAAAAATCAATTTGGACCATTCTCGTCCTTCCCAGACTCCATTTTCCTCACCTTCACTGATTTACATAACCATTTATTCATTTATCTTTGCTGAGGTCCAGAAGGCAGCAGATTAATATTTAGACGTGTCTGTGTTATGTGTTTAGAACAAGGCAATGTCTCTATGTTGTAAACGTGCGTGTTTGTGTGTGTGAGCGGGTGTTGAGCTGAATGGATGCAAGGAAAAAAGCTCACCGGTGTGTCTGTCTAAGAGAGAATAATTGTATGGTAGTGAGCACCAGGAGCTTTTTACTCCATCCACATCTGATTTTAATAATTAGCTCCATCTCACTGGTTTGAATTGAAATTAGATGCTCTTGTGTTTGGTTTAAAAGGAAAACCTTAAACTCTAGAAACTCCTTCCCAGCTCCTTCATCATTCAAAAACTAAAAAAACTGGGATGTCATTTGTCATACTGTTTTAGGCACTTGGGTGATGTAGGACAAAGCATAAGAGTGAAGAGCAAAAGGCTGTTCCCAACAATAAACTTCAGAGGCCAATTGCAAATTGGCCTTTACTGTCATTATGGAATAATTTCAGTGAAAAATATATCAAAATACAAATGGAAGTATATAATGCAATAGCCAATATGTGGAGCATAATATGTTGAGCTTGTGTGTGATGTTTTTTTAAAAGCTTTGCTGCTGTTAGCATTGAGAAGCAGAATTTTTTTACCGTGTTGGAGGGAAAAAAGGGAAACAAAGAGTGGTACCATAAAAATTATCCACATTTTTTACTGTGGTCCTGTCAACCAGTCCTTATCAAAGTTTCATCAAAGTCATTATACTAACTGTTTCCCTAGGGTTTTCTGTCACTTCTTACATAGCTTTTGTATGATGCACTTCACAGAGAAATTCCACTCACAGAGACACTTAGAACAGTCAGACATCATCAGTCTGAACTGCTCAAAGTGCTCCTTGAGTTATTTAAATAAAATTTTGCTGGTTCTTCATCCTCTTTTGTTTACTTGTGCTTTGTAGTTTTCTTTATTTCTAAAAAAAGCACTAAAGTGCCGCCATAAATAAGGACATAATAATGATTAAAAAAGTAGTTTGAGTAAAATTACTTTGAAATTCAAAACTAAATCAATCTTTGAACAGATCTTATAATCCACTTTAAACAGCCTAATACATATCATAAATAGCAGTCACAACAAAAGACGGATTTCAAAGTCCATCTCCCTTGTACTCACATTGATCTGTTCAAGTTTCAGTGTTTCACTATTTTCTGATGGAAAGAATGATTCAAGATCTTGAGGTTAAATTTCTTGCAACTGTTTGGCACCATCAGGTTTAGGATTTGTTTGCATGATTTGTGCATGAGTGCCCGCACTGCACAAAGTCTCATGATTGTTAATAAGTTTAATGGAGCAAACTGTACACTCACTCACTCATTTTCTACCGCTTTATCCACTAAGGGTCACGGGGGGCGCTGGTGCCTAACACCAGCTGACATAGGGCGAGAGGCAGGGTACACCCTGGACAGGTCGCCAGTCCATCACTGGGCCACATCGAGACAAACAACCATTCACTCTCACATTCACACTTACAGGCAATTTAGTGTCCAATTAACCTAATCCCCAAATCTGCATGTTTTTGGACTGTGGGAGGAAGCCGGAGTACCCGGTGAGAACCCACGCACCACGGGGAGACAAACTGTACACATGTAGAGTAATTCAATTAAAAATAAAGTAAATATCACTAATACATATCACTAATTTTGTGGAGACCTAAATCTATTTGCGCAGTCACATTATGAGGACTAATCTTCCTCATAGGGAAAAACAACAAGTCCCCATCAAGTAAATTATTCAATTTTAAGGTGAAGACATGTTGTATAGTAAAGTATGAGATTAGGGTTAGGCCAGTAATAGTTAGGGTTAAGGTTAGAGTAAGTCTCCAAAGAAATGAATGTAATTTAATGTCATGTCCTCTGAAGTCATGGAAACTAGACTCTGTGTGTGTGTGTATGCTTCAGTAATGAGATTAGCTACTGAGTGTAAGATGAGATTTATTACTGAAAGATTTATTTCATGGATTTGTTTTGCTGACTGATTCCGAGGCATTGACATTGCTGACGGCACACTTTAATCTGGTTGTTTGGTTCTGGCAGATTTGAGCAGGAACTAAAGTGTTAAACAGAAAAGTGTCTGAGAGGAGGCTCTGGAATGAGGTGAGGGTTGGGTAATAGAGATGTTTCCTCTCTTGGGGAGGTAAGACAGGCAGCAAGAGAGAGAGAGAGAGAAAAAGGTGTCTTGGGATGGAAGAGTAATCTATTTGTTAATTGATCAGCATCTCTCCTCACCTCATACATCATCAGCAGGTGCCAGCAAGTCAATATCATCAGAGTTTGATGGCAGTTTTCCTCTCTTAAAGAATCTCACAATCGCATTACAAAAGCTGAAAAGACATTTAAAGTAACAATTGCTAGACTTTTTATCCCCACATCAAGCTGACACCAAACTGTGTAACGAAGGAATCTTTGTAAGACAAAGAGACATTTTAAAAAGGCGGTGAGACTGCACTGACAGTGTCATATTTTTGCAAAGCATACATTCAGTTGACTTTGTCCTTTCAGTTTAGAAAATAGCATGCAGGTTCAGAAAATGAAAAACGTGTACAACGTGCTACAGCAGCTCTGAAATATTCTGATTAACATACAAAATACCAGGGAAACAGGTTAGAGTCTGGCAATTGCAAGACAGTGAGTTTTTCTTTCGAATTGTTGAGTTATTATAGAGCGTAAAACCAGGCCTACCAAAAATATAACAGACGAGAGACGTAGGTTCCCAATCTCATTTATAATGCTTTTGTAAACCCTTCACGACAGCCCTTTTTAAAATGAGGCCAGCTTTCTGTAAGGAAACACTGAGAGGAGTTTGCTCCCCTGACATACTTTTAAAACACACCTAAAACCTTGACACCTTTATCCAGAGTAGCAGTAAACAGAGGAAAGATAAGAAGCAATGGTCCAATTGTCTTTGGTCAAGACCCCAAAACTGGCAGTCATTAATCATGTCAAAGGAGACTAGAGAAAATGCTTTAATGTCAAAACATTATATGATTAATATGCATCTATTTTGTTTCAGATCACCATCATTTGGTACATTTTAAGACAAATGTATACATATATATAAATAGATACAGGTTATTAAAGCTTGGCTTTAATAACCTGTATCAGTTCTGATAAGAGAAATTTTAAAGATTTAAATACAAAGATAAATATAAAGGACAACGGCAGATGAAGGATCACTCCTCCAGGATGAAAGCTGTGAAGTAATCAGTAGAGCTGCTGATTTGGGAACCTTTTAAGTATATAAAATATTAAAAGTTTGATAAAAAACAACAACAAAAAAAAAGACTGCAAGTGAGCCGTTAGAGAAATCCTAGATCATGCATATAGCACACCTATATGTGGTGGTGTGTGTGGACTGTTTATTCTGCTTCAGAAACATTGTACGATGGCTGCATATGTGGCATATCTGAACACTCCTTTCTTTGTTTCTAATCAAAAGCTCTCTCAGCAGCTGAAAGCATAATACTTAATGTCAAGTTTCACTAATAAAAAGTTGAATATGGTACACAACCAGTACGACACACCAAAGAACTAAAGAACTGAACACTATCAGAGCTGTGGCAGATCAGCATTATTTTAAACCATTGTTTTCTCAGTTATGGGCTAATAAATGTCAACTGAGGAAGGCCTTTTCATGGTAAAGCTTTAAAAATACAAGTGCGTTAATCTCTTCTCAGAGTATGAAGCCAAACTACAATTAGTATTCTGCTCACAGAAGCAGCAGATGAGCTACAACAGATAATATGACAGACCACTTGTATTCATGCTTCATATTGTTTCAATTGCTCTTTATGGAAAATGTGGGAGGCACTGCATTTCACACTGCATTTCAATGCACTGTTTTCCATACTCCAATATAAGACTGTTATCACACATCACCCAACAGTGAGATATGGTTCAGGCTTTATTGCATTTCCATTGAGCTGAACGTTTCTCAGCACAGGCATAGTGTGATATCTGCAGCAGTTTATGGTGATCCTTCACCAAGACTTACTCCTCTCATCAATTCTGCCCGTCGCTCCACCGAACTGAACGCATTTGATTGGCTGGCAGTTGGGGCCGCCTCATTGGAAGTAAACCCTGATTGGCTAAGCTATGTTCTTCATTAGAGAAGACTTGGGCAGCCTGCTGACCCCTGGAAGGTTCCAGAGCACGTTGTGATAAATTAGCTTTTTTCTTCTCTGTTACACAACAATGTTCATACACACACACAGAGAGCTATTATATATATATACACACACACACACACACACACACACACACACACACACACACATATATATATATACATATATGCTGTCTGCAGGTTTGGCTTCTTAATTTATTTTAATCTCATGACAAAAATGCTTATGGTAGTCAACACCCAAAAAGCCCCATTTGCTCATCTGCATTCTGGATGAGACAATCTCATCACAGTTGAATAGCAAAATTCTCTGAACAACCAGAATCACAGTGATTTGGTCCAACACATATACAGTACCTGTGTAATTCGCTTTGGAGCTTTAACAGTGCACACATGTGCAAAAAAATCTGACCGTCACTGCCAATAACACAAAAAGCATTGTAACATTATGGAAATTAAGTAATATATGTGAGTTTCAATTAAAGTGTTTTCTTTCAAAACATAACCAAATATGAATCCTAAAACTGTCTTAAATTATAAACAAAGCATCCATGAACCTCTAAGATATGGCCTACCAGAAAAACCACAACATCTGAGCATCCACTTCAAACTTTCCACAGGTAGACTGAGGGAAAGAGAGGTAGAAACAGACAAATGGGAGGTTTTATAAGAGTTATCAACACAATCCATTGCAGAACAAACATGTATGAGAGGTCAAGAGGGTCAAATTGAGACAGTACTGCACTGCTAACATCTCAAAGAGTAGTACAACACTATATTTGTCAGCTTTGTATTTTCTTTTTTCTTTACATCGAACATGAAAACAAACAAGTTGTGTAAAAAAAAACCTGGAGATAATGTATGTAACCTTTACATAATGTTTGTTGTAACTTGGTGATATACAAATAAATATGAGTTTAATTTAATGTAGAACATGAAGAGAACATGCTGGTATGAATATGCTAATAAAACATCTGCTATTGACAAATATTACTTTTTACAATGATCACATAAACATTTCTTGAAATGCTTCTCTCATCTGATGAACGACAAATAAATTCAAATGGATGGATGGATGGATGGATGGATAGCAACTACATCCAGCTAACCAATGACTTGTTGGGCTCTTATGGTAATGCACTTATGTATTTTTAATACAAGCTTCATTAAGATGAAGGAAATTAATTTGTACCTTGCAAGAAAGGAAAAAGGAAGAGGGAAGATGGGAGTTAAATGGGTAGAGTTATAGGAATTTCCGTGGCGTTTACAGATTAGGTGAGGCCACAGACACACACAAACAGCTATTCTTGTTAGGACAATGCATTGGCTTAAATTCCTGGCAAGGTCAGTGTTTCTGTGAGCACAGACCCATACACACGCAAACACGAGCTGCTTTTGTACACGCACCAAATCTGTATGTTCTGCACTGCTCCTGTCGCACTCCACAACCACCTCAAATATACACCTCGCCAAGCATGTTGCTTTTATTAGTCTTATCTCCTTCTCCACACTGCATCGAGGTACCAGCTCCTCTGCCTCTGACTCTCACACAATCATCATGTTATCACTGCAGCCACAGGGGGGTCTTTAACAAAAAAGCCCCTACTTTCTCGTTGCTTCAGCCAGCCACCACCACCTCCTGCAACACCTCCTCCCCAATGCCGCTTGCATTTGCCAACTCTACAGTTCAGCGGACCAGAGAGGGCTGATGTAAGAGCATTAAAAGCCACCTGGCAATAACCAAAACAGCTGGAAGGAGATGGTCAATAAAAGAGAGAACACAAGCAGCATATTAACCCCATGAACTTGACAGTTCAAACAGCTGTACACCTGCACGAGATGGTGAAAGGGTGGGCAGAGGAACACGGATAATAAACATGCACCATTACCACAGTCCAGATAACAGAGTCTTCCTGTAATCTCCTTGTCCAACATTCCCATTCTCCAATGTTAAAGTAATCCCTTCTCCCCCGGCGACAGGGATGAGCATGCATCTCCCAACAGCCTATAAATTAACATGTTTTTACATGGTGTTATCATGTGCATTTTGGATTGATCATGTTTGAGGAGGAGCTGCTAATGTGTTTGTCTCTGCCTGACAAAAAACACACTGTTGTACAGAGCAATGATGCTTTTCAGTGGAAAATATTATAAATAAATCACTCAAAGGTGAAGGTTACATAGTTTTAGTGCTAATATACACATAATAATAAAGGGAAGGGATGAATAAGAGTGTGAAAATAAAAGCACTCAAGGACTGCACAGTATACATAACATGAAAATGATTCCAACCACCATAAAGTTTGCCAAGGTCAACTGCCCGTTTAATACTTCTTAATGTAACACAGTCCAAGTTAATAAACAGGACAGCTTTATGCAAATACTGAATGTAAAGGCTTTCAGCATAAACACAATGAAATTTGATTTGTATTGTAGAATCAAACGGCAAATTACAAGAAATACATACCCTATATTAATCTCATGTTAATCATCTGGTTATGCAGATTTTATTTTTTGGCACATTTGTTTCTAAGATGTCCACACTAATCAAATCCAACTAGATGAAACAGCAAAAATAATGATTATGCCATTGGATCAGAAAGATTTAGATGTATTTGTATCAAAAAGGTTCTGCCAAATCCAAGAGGAAGGGGAACCTGATAAAACTGTTAAAAAGCTGTTAAAAAGGGAAACATTCTTGGTTCATAACTTAAATACTACTAAACATTATATGGAATTAATGAAACCCAGGATCTTAGTCCTTTTCTGTGATATATATTAATTACTCTCTCTCTTCGCTAGTAAATTGGACTGAATTAGAGATAGATGAGCAACTAGATTTCCTTAAACCCTTGTATGGAGATTCGGAGGATATATATTTACATTATATTTAGGTTTATTCTTTTCACATAGGTCAAGTTTGTTTTCTTGTAATAATCTATTCTAACTAAATATGTTTGGAACACTTTTGTGACGACTTTATAAATGCTGATGTAATACTGTTGCATACTACATATACAGTATATATTTTTTCTTTTTTTAGTGCTTGTTTTTTTCAAGGTGTTGTCAAAATAGGATGATGACGTTGTGATCATTGTGATGTGACCTGTTAGTTTGGTCAGCTGTGAACTCTTGTCCAACTGAGCTGATTGAACCTGAGAAACATTTTTCACTCACAATAACATCTGAGTAAAGTCATTTCAGAGAGTGGTTGCTTTTCCACTGTTATGTTATTGATACTAGCAGATAATTCAAATCTTATATGAAATCCATTTATTTACTTGTGACTTGTCTTGAGAATTTAATGTGAGGCAAACAAAGAGTCCACAAATCAGCTCATAGGTCATATCAGCTTATTGTCTAAACTGGTTTGAAGAACTCGGTTCACTCTCTTTCCATATTTCCTCTAAAAATACAAATTATCATTGTCAATCCAAAGGTGAATGATGCAGTTCATATTTAGCTCTGCAATTTTTTTACACCTGAAGGCATTCACCTGCTCAGTCACTGTAAATCTGTGAGTCAGTTTTGGAAAGTCACAAGAGAGCAGGCTTCCATTAATAAGCTTTATCACCTTAAGACTGATAGAATATCTGAGCACATCTCTCATCCAAATTAGACAGAGAAAGCCAAAGAGGGAGATGCGAGAACAGACTTTTTTTTTCAGCTCTTGCCACTGATTGGTCCTTTGGTGTGGTTAGGCAGACAACATAAAACGCAGTCCTCTGAATCCTAGTCACAGCACTCTCCTGTCCCAACTCAACAAGACAAGTCACAGTCATTGATCCAAGATACATTAAGTTTAGACCTCTTTTCATCATCTTTCTGTCAACAGACACTTACAGCCCTGACCTTGACTCCAGTTACAAAGACAGAGAGGTCAGGCGTGTGCAGATACCACTGGGGGAAAAAGGGCACACAGACAGGGAGTCTTTTCTACTCTCTCTTCCTGGATAAATATTTGATCAGTAGAACTCTGATGGGTATTGATTAGAGGGCTGATCCGCTCTTCATCGATCACCACTGACTGTGATCACTGTTTAGATGAACACACACATGCTCATGTAACTTCTGAATGTCAAAATAGAATGAAAGGCTAAGGACAAAGCATTTATCTTCATGTAAGTGTTTTCTAATGAGATGACTGAATGATTGTTTAGAGTACAGCATCGAAAAGCAACGATGCAACAGATAAGGGAAAGATATGTTTCTCAGTGTCTGTGTGTGTCTGTGTGTCTGTGTACACATGCCCAGGGCTATAGTCACTATTAGGTTACAATGCTTTCCCACTCTTCAACCATCATCCTTCCATACAAGTCCAATTAACAGCTAAGATTACATTACTGTGAGGTCCTGGAGCCCCATGTCGGGTGACCTTTGTTGATGTGCGTATACAAGCACCTCTGCCTTTGAAAAAGATTGGAACTACAACCACAAAACAGGTCTGTGTGTGTGTGAGGGGGAGTTGGAATAAAGAATAAAGTCTTGTTTGCCACCTTAACCTAATAGTACCAGTAAACATTGTGATGTGAGGTAAAACACCTAATCTTGACTTGACATTAAATCCCTTTCTTAAAAAAAATATTAGTAGTCAGGAACAATTCATGTTTTTTAAAATATAAATTATTAATAATAATTAATGGACGACACCCAAGCAATGTCTAGCAGCTTTTGTACACATTCAACATGGCGGCCACTGAGAAACCAAGTGTCTTTTGAGTCGACTGTTGCTTCCATTTTAAGCAAGTGATGGATTTTACATAAGGTATCTCCGTAAACAGTGTGCTGAAAACATTCACCCATGAATTCACTGTTGCTGCCACTGTCAGGAAAATTTGAAAGTCAACAAGTCATTTACAAAGTCATGAGAGCCTAAAGTGGGGGAACAGAGTCTCTGGGGTTACTCTGTTAGGATGGGAGACGCTGATATTTTTCCTGCAACACCTCAAACACAGCATGAATACAACCATCATGAGATGCAACCAAAATGCCAACAATATTAAAAATTTACTCTTGGCCTGGTTTTGATTAGTCAGAAGCACAAGAACCTGACATGACCACCTCACCTTAGGTCCTCTGACCTAATGAATATACAATTCATGCAACAATTTAATTATGTTGAGCAAAGCCAAGCCAATCTAAGCATGAATCAGTCAGAGGAAAGCAAATCTGATTTCATTTAATTTCACTGATTGGCTCTGACAGAGGGTAATATGTTCAAGTGGGGAAGGTGAAATCAAAAGATAATTGAATTCCAAGGATGCAGTTACAGTCTGTTGTCATTACAGGCAAAGCTGTCTGGAGTTCTCTAGGCAATATTCACTACCACTACAAAGCTATACAAAAGCCTTTGAGCAATCAGCAGCCACGGCGAGAGAAACAAACACATAAACAGATTGATTTTATTTAGACAAACCTCATTAGAAAAGTTTAATTTTCACCATTTTATTTCAATAATGTATAAACATTTCTTGTTTATGCTTTTCCCACATAAACAAGACAAAACAATCTGGGGTTGAAAAAAAGGTGAACACCTTTGAATGATTTGTGCTCAACTGAGAACTAAATCAACTGAATTCTTTACCAATTTAAGTAGCCTAAATAAGCCTTTCATATGTTGACACTGCGCTGCAATCTCCACATATCTACTATCAAGCAGGAAAAACACTAGCATTCAAAACCGTTTTGACCTTCATGTTTTGATTGCTAATCAAAAAGTCACTGCTCAGCAGTCTCCAGGCTTGCAGTTACAAATCAAGAGCACACTTCATTACATGGTGAAAGAAAGTCATTGGTCTGCAGCCAATAGATTCTCAAACAAATAGTGATTAATTTTCTCTGTACAAAGCACAAGCCTTTGATGTGTATATCCTTCCTTGATCCCCCTCTCCTGCATCCTAGAGATGACTGACTGAGAACCAGGTGCAGGTGATCAAGTGGCTTCTCGACTAGCTTCTCGATTCCAGGCAGGAGGCCACAGTCTGGCCTCAGCAGCTGTGTATACATAGTACATGGATCAATAACAGCAGAGAGCTTGTATTGATTATGTGTGTAAGTGATACTAGAATGGGGGGGTTGTTATGGAGAAGGGGGGGTTTGAGAGGAAGGTGGCCCAGATTAAGGTAACAGAGATTCAGCCTTGTGGTGACCCTCGAGAGCCTCATGTACAGGTCCATGTGTGCCTGGCTTCACTTTTCTCTCACATGCCGTGGTATATATATGTGAACATAGTGTTCATGTCATATTACTCAATACAGCTTGACCCCTGGATTACAGTTCAACAAATAATTTGTCCCATTGGATGAGGCTGTATGCAGGACACTCTACCATCAGACAAAGTTTCATCTGAATCTGATGTAGATTACAGATTTGGCGGCAATTTAAATTTAACATGGGGAGTCTCATTTAACAAGTTCAGATGCATGTATCTGAGCAACATCTTAACAGATAAGGACGGAGTTTGTCATATTTATACTAAATGGTAATAGCTATAAGCAGGTAATGTTATATACAGATCCAGAAAGTCTCCTGGATCCAGTGGATCAAAATGTAAAAAAATCAGGTGCTGGTATGTAGAACGTAGGTGACAAAGTGTTAAAGCCTTGGTGGAGGTCTGTGCTCTCTGAGTGCAGTTTCCACCAGTATATTGTAGGCATGGCAGGCTGCCAGGCCTAAACTGGCCAACTGCCAGGCCCAACTACCGCAAATGTATTCATAAATTGTTTTCAAGTGAGGTGGCTCAGTTGGAAACATAGGTATTATAGCTGGGAAGTTCACCAGCGATATCTTCTAGTGGTTAAACGTAAACAAAACTTAAAAGCAGGTCTGAGATCAGTGTTATTCATTATACTGTGTGTGAAATGATGCTGTTCATAGCCCCCAAACATTAGGATGCAGAGTTGGATAAGTTAAACATTCAAAGGTCTGGTCATGTTTCAACTGAAATAACACTGATAATAGTCATTGCTTCAAGTGCAACAAAACTTTTATTGTACTTAGCTTACATGGTCAGAGATCACAGGGGAGATGCTTCCTCCAGGACAGAAGCTGTAGCTTATTTAAGCTGACACTAACTTTTACAAGCAGCTGATAAACATACAGACACTTGGCCTGATCCGGAAGAGTCTGGGCATTTATTTGTCAAACAAGCAAAAAAATACACATTAGTGCCTTCTTTGTCTCACCTAACACTAAAAGATATTGTGCTGCCAGATAATTCTTTGTAAGATTTTGCTACACTTATTAATTTCTGAGAATAAATAATCTTTGTACAAGATCTCGTAATGTATTTTCAATGTTTCAGTTTGGTGAGGCAGGAAACTGAAACAGACTGAAACAGACTGACAGGAGAATTTCAGTGATAAGCAGAGGGGCGGAGGCTGAGAGATGGCTGAAGCAGAAAAGGAGCCGAGCAGGTTCATAGGTTTGATATCTGGATTGGGGATGAGAGTCTTGTGGAGATCTGGTAGGTGGTTCGGAGACAACGGCTGGAATCTGACTGAAGTTAGTTTCAAGTCGTGTTTTCAAAAAATGCACTCTGTAGTTTTGTACTAATACTTTTTCATTGTAGCTTACCAGGTGTCAAAAATGTATTTAATCTGTGGATATTTTCATGGTTTAAGTGCCATAAGAATAGAAACCAGGGGTAAAACATGTCTAAAACCAATTTGCACTTCAGTCACTGCTGCCTACAAACAAAATGAAGCCAGTGAGCAACCTGAAAAAAGCATTTCATAAGGAAAAATACTGAAACAAAATTGCTTGGTTCTTAAAATTAGTTGGTGAATAAATAAATTGGCTTCTTCTGTCTGTTTAGCATTCAGTGCAAAAAACACAGAATGTGTGAAATATTTATAGTATAGAAATATAACACATTCAGTCTGAGCGTTCAATGGCTAAACAGTATTAGTAAATTTACCTGCAGCAATGCTGGTTTTTAAAAGACAAGGGAATATGTAATCCAATATAAACCACTGTTATTGAATATAATTTGACAACTCACATTTTCAATAGTGGGAAAAAAAGGGATGGGTAATGATTATATTTTACTAGCAAGCTCCACCTTTGCCAAAACAGAAATCCTGAACCACCTGTCATCCCAGCTGGCCTTTATTTATATTGATTATGTCGTTGCAATAGACAGAGTCACATGAAAAACATCTGTTCTAATGTCATGCTTAGGGCTCCCCTAGGAATGGAATGGTTCACTTACAGCAGAGCTGCATGTGTCTGCAGCATCACCCTCCAAAACACAACTGAGGCAGCACCCAAACCACCTCCTGTGATCAGAAATTCCACATCCTGAATATGTAGTGGCCCACTGTGATAAAAAATATCAAATATCTCTGTGGTATTCCCACTAATGAACAATTACACCTGAAATCTAGACACCGTTAGAATGTCAAGACAAATTGAAGCTTCAATTAAAGCTGTGCGATGACTTAAACCCTGATGATGTTGAAATAAATATAGCAACTTGTTCAGAACAGACACAGATCATTTTATATTTAATAGGGTGGTAAGCACCTTGATTTAGGGAGTTTATTAAATAAATTTACTAATTGACTGAGTGCTTATTCATCCATTTTTTTGGCATCTGTTACCTAATATGAAACACCAATCTACTTTATCCATAAAGGTAGAAAACTGAAAAATTATTAAATTACTGAAAATGGTTGTAAGCAGCATTGTGTTCTTCAAATAGAAAGTACATCCAGATGCAGAGAAAAGAAACATGATTGAGAAAGTGCAGAGAGAGTGGGGGAAGGTACTGTGACAGGCAATCGTATGATTTATCATTTTATGTTCAGCAGTTAACACATAGAGAGACATTGGTGGAAAATGTGTTCTATTAATAAAACAGTGTTTCACACAGATAGAAAAAATAATGCATGTCTGATTCCCCATCGTATGTGCCTCATAAATTATCTAATTGACATTGCATTCTAACAAAAGTAAAACAATAAGTGGGTTTTGATTTTAAAGGATTTTGAAGGATGTATTTAAAAGACAGAAACGTATGATACAGTGCTTGAATCAGGATTTATCTCTTTGGCTCTTGGTTTCTCAAATATTAACCTGTTTTGCCATGCTTTTATATTCTCTGATAAAAAAAAATAGTGAGACTGTTTTATTTCAGTTAAAAAGGTTTTGAGAAAATAAAGACCCATGTTCCGTCTGCACCATTGTTCACAGTCACAGTGCCAATTGTGTGTCCTACAGCCCTGCAGGCAAAAAAGTATCCGGCAGCATTTAATTGAACATGTGGTAGAAATTTCTATTTCTTGCAACAGGAGAGGCAGATATAGAAAAAAGTTTGTTCACCATCCCTCCCCTGTGCTTGACTGTTTTTATTCCTCTCCAAGCATGGCGGATTTACACCATGGGTTCACTTATGTATAGGGCTGAGATTAGGAGACTGTGGGTGTATGTAGTAGTGCCTATGTCCATGTGTGCTACAGACAGCACTTTTTAACCACCCCCATCTCGTTATCAGTCTGAAAATTCTTAGAGTGTAAAAGTGAATTCGAAGATATTTCCAATGATTAAGATAAGAGCATAAGGATTAGTGAAAACATAAGGTGGAGAAGCTGGGACAACTGGGCTGGGAAAACAATGCTCAATTCTTTTCTTTCACACAAACACACACTCATGTACACAAATTTAAATGCAGACACAAGATAAGAATGCCCAGTTCTCCCTTATACAAAGGACTAACATTAAGCCAATGATCCAAAGAAGAACCCACTTCCAGTATCATAAATACCGATGAGGTGTCTCTGCAATGTGTTCAACAAATGACAGAAAGAGGCCCTGTTGTTTTCAGCCTAGATTCTCCCCCTCTCATTTCTATACATTCCAGTCACATACACATAGTACAAGCTCAGTCTGAAACACAGGTGCTGCACATGGATTCTGTTTTATTTTTTATGGGATTCAAATTGGAAAAAAAATATGATAATAAGGTGAAATATATCCACAGGCAAGAAACTGTCAAAATAAAGAAAATACTGTAATTATACAGTGAAAGTGGTGGCAGTATCTATAGCTCATTTGGGGTATACTTAAAAATAAGCACCCTCCAACAAAGACAAATGTGTGATTCTCAGTTTTAATCATAACCTCATTATTCAGCTAAATTAAATCAAAGAAAAGAATAGTTCTTAGTTTATTAAGACTGCTACCAAAACACTATCACCAGCTCAAACGATCTAAAAAAAATCTTTATGTTTTTGGAATATATGGATGTAATGATTACAGCACAGAGGAAATCCCATCACCGCAGGAGCGAGCTGAAGCACCTGTTTATCAATCGAGCAGCTCCCCTGAACCATATCTTAACCACTGACCCCCAGACAGGGATTACAATGTTGTGTGAGTCAGAACAGCCGGACCATCACACGCCCTGCTGAGTGTGTTACCTTCAACACCATTTCTCCAGCCATATCGACGTGTGCTGTCACACATAGTGCGAAAGCTAAACTCAACTAAAATGTGCATTTACAGTTCATTTACAAATCTAACTCAGTTTGCACTGAATAGTGTTCTATAGTGTAGAAAAAATTATGTATTCCCGGTTTTTGCAGCTTTTTTCCCAACAAAAAATAATTTTTGAATTGAGATAAAACATTGCTCATGCATTTACAAATGATTGTTACAGTTCAGTTTTGTCATCTTTTCAGCTCTATAATGAGATGATCTCTTATTTGATTTGAAATGAATCATTTTTATAGAGTAAGTTTGCATCTAAACATGAACAGCATATTGTCCTATCGTTCGTTTAAAAATAATCAAATACTGTAGTCTGGGGGTCCAGTTAGCCAATCATGTTGCCCCAAAGCTGAAGTCTAGTTCATACCAGCCCCTGCCACCTGTCCTCCACCCTCCCTTTGGATGGAGGGAGAGGGTGACGGCCAGATGGCTCTTAAGGGCCATGCAGCATCCTGAGTACATCATTCTCCCCACCCCCAAACTCAGAGCTCCATGCCTAGTCCCACCTCCACCCTATATGACCTCCCTACCCTTCCCCAATCCAAACCCCTGTGTCCCAGCGCTTGTCAGTGCTGCATGACTGAGCAAACACAGTCCTTCACTAAAATAAATCCCCCGTTTCTCGTATGCAGCTGCCTATTTGTAAGAAAAGCTCAGCCATTGCTCTCATCTCTACTTGCAAAACAGCAGTTGTTACATTCATTTTTATTCACTCATCGCAAAGAGCCACAGCCTGCTCCCAATTCTGATCCTTTACCTGTTAATAAAATAATAAAAACAAATCCTAAAAAGAAAGTAGTACTCTGTTCCAGCTACTGAGCTAAGTAAGACAGTGAGTGCCAGCCAGTGTGATCTTTAAAGATAGATCTATTTTTATGTGAGCCATCCAGTAAGGGGCTGACTGGAAAAACAGTTAAAGGGGTATAATGTGCACAATAGATTCTAAATAAGCTCACAATTCTGCTCATTTGTCATCACGGTACCCTATCTGCCTGATATTACATTCAATTAGTTTCAGATAGCGGCAGTGCAGGGCTGCTGGCATACACAATCAATCAAACCCTGTCAATGACAAATTACCTTCCTTCTAGTCACTCTCTATATCTAGGCAGCAGGCTGGGATAACAGTGGAGACTTGACCTCAGGAGGTGATCAACAAGTCTAAGTGAAGCCTCAAACCTGGGTTTTGAATCTAACATTAATTATCAGTAAGAGACAAAAGGTGGGTAATCATTTCAATCTGTTCAGGTAACAGGAATAAATAAGCAACGAAACTATGTGAAAATGTGTGCAGCACTGTATGATGCAGACAGATATAAGTATCAGTCTAGTAAGACCATGACTGCAGTAATCTGAGCAGTACTTAGGACAGATGTCCTAATGAGCAGGTTGGCAGCTCATGGAGGGAACGACTACAGTGACCTTGCCCACATGTCCGACTAAATGCTCACTGCTGGCGGAAATACTGTAGAGAATGCATCTGCCTTTATCTTTAAAGGAAAGGGCAATAACATGATACAACAGAAGGTGTATGTTAAAAAAAAATATGAGCAAGGAGAATATTTCAGTTTTGTTTAATGATCAATGGATATAATAAAAAAATGATTCAGTGCAGGAAAATGTTAAGCAGTGATTACTTTTAAAAACTCAAAATAAATAGTAAAGGCAGCCAGGTAGGGTGGCTCAACATCTAATCAGGATGCCTCCTGAAAAGGTCTAGTGTGTCAGAGGTAGTGAGATCTAATGATGCAACTAAAGACTGTGACTCCTCTTCTCATCCCTCTCTTTTTTCAAGTGCACCATTTAACTATGGAGGTTTTTGGATTCCAGAAAGGATGTAAACATATCTCTTCAATCTCTCACTCTTTCTCTCTCTCTCTCTCTCTCTCTCTCTCTCTCTGCCATTTCCTCCTTCTTTATTGGTTTCTGTATCAGGTTTATGTGGTCAGAGGCTTTTTTTTATTTCTGTAGTAAGCCTTCCCTTCAAAATGCAAAACACACGTTCATTTAGGCAGCTGAAGAAATACAGTGTCACAAGATGGCAACCTCGATAAAGCCCTTAAAGTACATATTACGATAAAGTAATATGTACTTTAAGCAAGACCCTTGCTTAAAGTACATATTAAAGGCTCATTTCAAGGCTAAGACAATCTTAGCTTGTCTAAACTTTTTTCATTGCAATTATACACACGTACACAGAGATACTCATTAGTAGTGTATTTAATTTCTGTCAATAAATATTACATACTGGATCTTTAATATCCCCTTTTGGATGTGTTCAAGGTTCAACAATAAGGAACGGTAACGGCAACAGAGCACGATGGATGGTTGGATGGATGGATGAATAGGCAGTTGGATGGATGTGCTAAGGCTAACCTTAATAGCATTCTTTGGTCTATTGCCACTTCCCATCATCACAGCTCACATCAATGGATTGGAAGCCACCAAAAGCCATGGAAAGAAACACTGACGATTCTAACCACACTATTCCCACTAAGTGTGACCTGAATCCTGAGGTTCAGAGCTCACTCCATCTTCTGAAGGAAATACACAAAGCCATTCATGGTTTCCCACTCATCTAAGTCTCTGAACTAATTATGAGGCTTTTATAGAATGACTGCAGCAGCACACATACATTAACTGTAAATACTTCATTATCCTACAGAACCCCATTCAACCATATCAAACCTCTCCTAATGAGCAGTCAGAAACTAGACATGTGAAAATAAATACATAATTTCAATGTTTTTGTTTGCAAGATTAGTGTCATATTTCCTTTAATACTCATTGGGCTGAATCCATAAACAATTTCATTACAGGTTGCCCTTCATCATTTCCATCAGATACTAATGGCTGTGATCTGCTGTTGAACTCTTTATTTTGTTTTTTATTTTAAAAACACATTTTGTACTGAAATGTTGGACACAATGTTTTCCTTTCCTTACATTTTCTCAGCATAATGAACCCTGGCTGCGGATAATGAACATGCTGTGAGCACTGCTTTCTCACCAAACATGTAGTCTCACCTTCTGCACTTTTACCTTATGTAAAACATTAGTGCTGTAAAGATGCACTTCATCCATAACAACTCAATGTGAGGTCAGGATATACAGTATGTGTGAATAAAAGAGCAGTTAAAAAACTGAATTTTTCTTTAGCATTTTCTCAAGAACCAGGCTGTATGAGAGAAGGGAATATGCCAACTGCCCAATGCTGTTAATCAAAGATCAGCTCAGATCTCCTTTGCTTTGAATGTGCTCCAATAAATTATCTAGATAAGTCCATAGGAATTTCAAAAGAACATGATTTATTCTGTTATGATTAAAGTTTCTAACAGGTCTAAATGATTAGAACTGATACAAAATGTGTTCCCTATGTGGCTAACACTATAAGAATCCTAGTTCAGAACGGCAGCGGACTACAACTAAGAGTTCTGCTCTGTCTGAGCCCACTTTAATCATAATACAATACTTTCCTGATCCTCCTCTAACACCCTCATGATTGCTACTCAGTGAACATTATTATATGATGCAGAGGACATGTGAAAGAGTAAATCTACAAAGAGAACAAAATCCAATTACCTCCTACTGGGGTGAGCATCATATATAAGATCTTGAACTCACACAGCCTGGGTAATTGTCAGGGGACATTGAATCTTGCTGCATGGTAGCCTGGGGTAATTCTCCAACAATGAGAGCCCGCGTGTCCACATTACTACCTCAGTGATTTCAATTTATTTAAGTCAGCTGATGTCCATTAACAGGCAAGGTGAGTATTGGCTTAGACAAGCACAGCCTCTCTTCCGTGGAGAGAGCTCCACATTGTGACTTGTCTGGACTGATGATGCCACTGTAAGTGAGGTTTCTGATGAAATCCAGACATATCACTTTCTACTTTACATACCACTTTCAGTGGTTAAAGGGTAAAAAATGTCTGTACCCTTGGTATCATGATTAATTGGCAAAAAAAAGTAATTTGTAAATACTGAGCATTAAGCCAGATCCAATCATCAAGTCCTCCTGCTGCTCAGTGCTTGGCAGTCTGGAAAACTGGAAAACAGCATCTGGGATTTTGGTCGCATTAATAAATATTCATGTTCAACATAATCCCAAGTGATTAATTTAACATACCTGATCAAATCAATAATTTACTGGTGGGGGGGATTGAGTCTAATCCCAGAAACACCTTTAGCAAAGGGAGCTAAGTCCAACAAAGCTCCACACTATTTCATACAGAACCAGACTTGGCAAGGACCAAACTCCAGCATGCATGAACTAACTCTGTAACCATCCACTGTAATTTACTACTGCTCTGAGTGATTACCCTCACATGTGGGAAACCCAGATGATGTAAAGGTGATGTGGGGATCCCTCCTGTTTTGCTCCCTTCACTATAAACACTAGTGCACTGAAAACAGAGCAACGAATGCAGAAAAAAATATGGGGACCAGTTTCTACAGGAAAGCAGAATATCGCAATCAAAATATTTGACAAAATTATCACAATATGATTTTGGGAGCTTATCATGCAGCTCTAATTTCAAACAGTAGAGATTCCTGTGTCCCTTCATCTACAGTCAAACCATGAAAATCATTTTGAAGAACTAGAGGTAGGGTTTGAGTTGATCAACTGCACTGTAGGAAATACAAGGCGAAGCCGAAACAGGAAAACTCAACAGTATTAAGTACTCTATCAATTTACTGCAGACTGCTGAACCACAAAGCATCAAAGAGAACTTAACAAGATGCCACTTTCACTGGCTGCTTGGCTTTGAATTAAACCTGATTTCCTTCCTTCAACACCACAAAAAAGACACAATGCTTTGGATCATTTTGTTGACAGATTACAATCCGAAAGTATAATTTTGAAGACTTTTAGATATGAGGAATTGTTGTGAACACTTAACAATTGTTTTGGTACAAAGTTGTCATGGAAACTGATTTATATGAAAAAAATTGGCTGTAACATCCACTGGTATTCAAAAGCAGCTAATTCTAATTTACATTTTACTGTTAGGGATCAGAGTTCAAACTCAGCTGTCAGCGATGAACACTCAATGAAAATATCATTATACACTTAAGCTGTCACACAATACTGAGCAGGTGGATAGCTCTACTGTGGGTTAAGAGGGTCAGTTATTGACGCACCTTTTTCTGGTCCTCCAAGCCATGCAGCACAGGTTTCCTCCTCGAATGCTGCTGTGGACTCGCCTCTGCTCCTGCCTCCATCTTCCCATAAGTGAGTGAGTCCTCAGATGCTCCCACAGCTAAATATCCTTTTTGGGAAATACCTGCTCAAAGTATTTTAGCCCCCTTCCCACGGGGTTCCCGGTTATGGTGCATGAATGTCTATTTAAAAAGATGAAAAACTCTATGTCCATCAATAGTACCCAATCTTCTGAGGGATCCAACCTCGGTCACGTGCTGTATCCCAAACATGTCGTTTCTTAAGGATTTTGCTTTGCAGTTCCTGGTCAAAAGACACTGGCCTGAAAAGAGCATCGGGGCAGAGAACAGGACAAGATAACCTCCATGGTCATCTCTATCAAAATCATCATCATGGTGTTATCACCAAAATCCATTCTACTTCTCCACATTCAGTCACTGTAAAGCACATGAGGGCTGGTTTCCATTTCTGTGTAGCAAAAACAGTAGATCTCAGTATTCCAGGAAACGTCCACCTGCACGGAGAAGCTAAAAACAAACAAACAAACAAAATTATATAATAACAAGGTCCAGGTGTCATTCACAGGTTGGAAGTCAAGTGTGGTATCCTGATAGAAAAAATAAAACATTTTAAATTGAAGCATTATAGCAAAGGCTGTGCTGTGGAATAGAATATATTCAGATTCATTCAGACAATGTAAGAGCAGAGAGACAAACTATCAACATATCAAAAAATATGACATGAAATGTAATTTTAGTTACTTGAAACATATACAAGGAAAATAACTAATCCATTGATCCACCTTTTAATACACTGTGTCCAAAACATGTCTGCTCCTTGTTTCTTTAGTGGCTCTTAAATGGGGATCTAGGAAGATACCAGATTTAAGCATGAAAATTATCATGATATACAGTGCATACGCCTATATCTTTATGAAACGAATAATAGTTCATAGATGACTTTCTATTCAAATTATACTTTATAGCCAAATTATTCCAAGGGAAATAAATGGGGTGGTGGGGGTTTACCAAAGTATTTGTTTTGAATGGGGTCCTTGGATGAAAAGAAAAATATAGAATCTCTACCATAAATAACATATTTAATCAACCTCAACCTCAAATCAACCTTAATTGCTGCAGGTGTGACATTTTTCACACAAGACACACTTTTTAAAAACATATCCTCGCCAACTTTGTCTCAGTTACAAACTTGTTATCGTGCCATGAAGTTCTTGGGAAATTAAGTTTTGAGCATCCGCTTGACAACAAACATAAAGTCAAGGGTTGTGATTTGGAACGAATTGCCTGCTGAAGGTCTGAGCTACTGCAGCATCCCTGCAGGAAAAGCTGCGATCACTCGCGGGCTGCTGCTGTTGCTGCTGCTGCTCCGAGCTTTCTGGAAACTGTTCGTAATTCAAAAACTAAACAAACTACGAGGAGGAATGAACACCACAGACAAGTTTCCGTGGTTAAAAAAATGTTTACTCACCCCACACTTCTCCGTTTCTTTCCGTCCCGGTGGAGATGCTCTCTGCCTCGTGCGCGGTGCTGTCCGCTCCTCCGCCTCTGTGGCTGAGAGCGGAGCGGCCAGCTGGTGCATTCAGGTGCTGTCGGAAACATCAGCTTGACTAATGTTTTCTTTGCAGAAGAAAGTGTGCATAAAATGAGAAAGAGTTATTTATATGTGTGTGTATATATATACACACAAAAACGTAAGTGACTTCTCCTTCTCATTTTAGTGTAATGAGCCAATGATAGACACCAAATTTAACCTTAGGGGAATTTGTTTAAGAATCACTGTCCATACATTTTTGTCGAAGTCTTAAAAATTATTTATTTATTCGTAAATTAGTGTATTTATCATTTGCCTATTTGGCCAAAGTTAAACACGTTTGACATTGTTACTCACTGAGTGTGATTCATAACAGCTTGCAGTCAGACCGGTTCCATTTTAACAAAAACCGCGAGTGATGTTATTCACGATCAGTATTTGAATGCAGCGTCAGGGTCCTACACGCTCACTCTCGCATCCTTAACATTACGTCACTGAATGCTTGCGTTCTCTCCCAACATCCCTGCAGGTGCCTGTCGGTTTCCATGGTGATTGTCAGTAAGCAGAGCTCGACTGCCACCTCGCGTCCAAACAAAGACATGGCAAATAAAATGGATTCTGAAAAAGGCCTAAATGACTCACCTCACATATTTTGATCCTAACACTTGTCTACAATATTGAACTGCATGTGCTAAAATAAAGTGTTGGATGTGTTCAGATTAGATGGGACCACAGTTCGAATTGCTGTGGTCAGATTGAACAGTTATGGGCTTTAGGGAGACGGCTAAAACACAAAAGAATATTTGTACATTATTTACCTACACACCACCTCTATGCATGAATAATAGCCCACCTTGTCTCAGCCTCTCAGACTGATCCTGAAGCAGGTGCTATTCAAAAAAAAGACCAGGAAATTAACTGATAACGCTTGTATTGTTTGTTTTTGTTCATAAGCGAGACTTTCCATCCAGATTTGCAAATCATCAACTTTCCAAAGCCCAATAACATGTTGTTCAACAGAGGACATTTACAGACCCAGAGGAAAATAAGTACATTGTGTGTTTTGTGATCTAGCCTTGAACAACAGCCCTCTGTCCCTCCCCCCTTTATTTAATTCTGCAACAATGTGACCTGTAAGGAGCCAAATGTATTCAGCCACTAATTATCATGCAAATCAATGTTTACTACTAACAGAACAAATTCATTCATCAAACAATTGTGTTAATTAGGTATGTAATGTGGAGTGTAAACTGCATTTATGCATGTGAGTGCGACGGATGACTCACAGCTGTTGTAATATTTCTTTCTAAAAACATTTTTCACAGTAGCTGAAAGAGCAAAGATCAGTTTGGTTCTGCTCTGTTACCAGAGAAACATAATGTGTTCATATATAAATACAACAGACCTGAAACATTTTTGCATTTTCCATAAATCCTTTGGGCTGCATGTCTGCATGCAAAACACAAAATAAAAATCTTATATATATGCACAATATATACCACAAAATATTACCTTATGTTATCCTGATTGCTTAATTAGTTAGTTAATTAGTTATTAAAATTAAATTTAGTCCAACATCACATGTTGTTTTAATACAGATGAGGCAGACTGTCAGTGAATTCTTTGGTATCATTGATTCCGATGCTTACAGAATTTGCGTATCTTTAAAACACAGCTCTTAAAAAATAGTTTTAAAACATTTAAAACTGATTTAAGAAAACCGTGCATGTAAAGCATCGGACATAGAGTGTAATTATAATTACAAAACATAATGCACCTGTCATAATGTATGAATATTACATCTGCCCTAAAAACATCAAATTGTTAAAATGTAGAGAAGACAAGAACTAAAAAAAGAAACCCAAAACATTGTAAAGACAGACCAGTAACTACACACATTACCAGTGTGATGGTTCACTTGAACTGAGTAAGGCCAGGGATGATGATTCTCTGGAGCTTTGATGTTGTCCACTACTTTGTTGGTGTGGCTTTGGTGTGTGATTTTTGCACTTTTTCATGTCCAATAACAAAACAAATATCCCAGCCTTGAGTATATACTAATATTGTCAGAAATATCAGTTTTACAGAAATTACACTCATTATTATTATTTTTTAATTTTATTTTATTTTTTTATTCAAGTACTTGTTTGGGCCATAAAATATCAGAAAATGTGAAAAATTTGATCAGTGTTTCCAAAACCTGGAAATAGCATTGTTGTCAAATGTCTTGTTATGTCCACAAACCAAAACAATTCAGTTTTAATGATTTATTTGTTAAATGCAGCAAAGACATTTTCACATTTGACAAGTTAAAAAATCTGAGAGTTTGTTTGAATCATTAAAAAACACTCCAACTGATTAATCATCAAAATAGGTGAGGATTAGTTTATTAATTGATTAATAAAATAACATTTCTGAGAGTCAGTGGTCATAGTTGCAAATGACAAGCAAGGTTTGGAGGTCACAGAGATCAGCATGTTGGTAAATTGCAGGCCAAACGTGTACTGTATGTCTTAAAGATAGACCAAATAATCGATGGCCATAAAAACCAGGCCAATATTTTCACATCCAAAAGTTTATGGATTAAGTTTATTTTTTTGGTTACATGTGTAGCAGTGTGTAGCAGTTTTTGCATTATTTGTTAAAAACCAGCCCTACTGCAGCGTAGCAGACGTGCGTCAATTACATTCTGATCACTTGATGTTGGCAGCACACGTCTCTATTCACAGCCTCTGTCCTGAAGCATTTTAGGATATTTAGGGTTTTTGGATCGTATTGGTCTTTGTTATTACTAATTATTATTGATGTTGTTGTTACTATTTTATTTAGAGCTGCAGTTGGAGGGATATTTGCTGCACCACTATCATATACTGGTTGTTCCTAGTTACTCTGAACATGCAATGTATGTTGTTGGAGCCAGGCAGACTGATAGTAGAGTAGTTACAGGAATTGTATGCATTTTATGAGTCTCCTGACTCCACATTTACTCTATGCTCTTTAGAGGCTCCCTTCATGCTGGGAGTAACTCCACAGCAGCCAATAAAGTGGAGACACCCGGATAAACTCCAAGTGGCCAACTTCAGCTATTACTGATTAGTGCGTATTTGAGCGCGCCTCTGACTTTACATACAGGAAGTACGGGGTTTAAGTTGTGCTGACGTCAGCAACGTGCTTACACTGGGCGGGTCAAATACTAGTGGTCATTCTCACAACCGAGAAAACTTTTCTCTACTACTGTGAAGTTGACCAGCACACAGAAGCCCGCGCTCATCAGCAACTGGAGGAAAACAGAACAAATCTGAGAGCTGTGTATGCTTAAGAACTGCTGATAGTTCCGACGCGAAAAACCCATGATCTAGTGTTTAAAATCACATTTGTGGACTCTAACCCGGAGCGCATTACCGTGAAGATGGGAAGATTCGTTTGAGCAAGGCTTATTTGATGGATTTTGGGTAAGTCTAAACACATTTGTGAATATGGGTCTACATATGGTTCTACTTTCTTACTGTGGCAAGAAAACCAGTGTTTCGCTTCGGTAAAACTGGGGTTTCGGTGTCGCCGCCTCCTCGCTGTTATCCGATTAACATAGGAGCCATGTAACCTTAGTGGTGGTTATCGTAAACTTAAAAATGAGAAAAAGCCTTCGATGTGGCAGTAGTTTTCTGGACTGTCCGGTTTTTGTGTTAATGTTCGCCTCTAAATCCTCTCCGGCGGCAGAAGCGCTTATTTATGGAAACCGTGGATCAACTAGGTTGCGTTAAACATATGTGTGTGTATATATACATGTCGGTGCTGCCCTTGTAACGTCGTTGACGATACAAACTTCAGCTGAAGTGCATGAAACTTTTAAAGTAAGCAATTGGTGTGTTATTACCGTACCGACGTTCCGCGCCAAGGATTTCAAAAACAGTATACCTGCGCGGGACGGCCTTCACTTCCTCTACGCTGCCTCGTGCCGCGTTCCCATTGGCTGTTTATTTAAAAAGGGCGGGACTACCGCCTCCGATGTGGCCGGGGATTCGATGGAGCGCACGTCAGTAACCGCCAATAAGTCTGTGGCCTGGTACAATTGTACGAATTTTGCCTGTAAATAGTTGATTAATCAGTGTTTTATTAAGCTCAGTATTGTCACACTGGTGTAAAAATGTCGACATCCTTCAAATGTGTTGCACAAAACCAATATTCTGTTGGGATAATTAATAAGTAATATGTATTAGCTTTAAATCACTATCACACAGCAACTTGTCAAAGCAACTTGATATCAGAGACAAAAAATACATGTAGAAAAATATGAGAGATGAAATACAAAATCTGGATAAAATAAAAAAAATCAAGCAATTTGATGACAATACTGTAAATGACCTTATTAAAAACCAATGAATGTGGGAAATTTAACTGTCTGTTTTCCCCCTCTGATGGCTAGGATGATGGCTTTATAATACCCCAGGTTCCAAAAAAGAAGATCTTTTTTGCACGTGTGCTGTGTCAGTGGAGAGCCAATTAACCATGGGTCCTCTTACCACACCCAAGAAAGGAAGGGAAGTGGGCTCTGTTGATCCCTGGACACCAACATCCAACCTTAAGATGCTCATCAGTGCTGCTAGTCCTGACATCAGGAACCGAGAGAAGGAACTATGCATGGACCATGGTGGACAGGAAGGTCTTGACCCTATACAGGTATTTAAATCTAGCATTAACACATGGTATGTATTTCACTTGATAAGTGAAATGAAACACCCCCTCTTCCATATTATCTTCCAACAGGACACTGAAAATGGAGAATCTGAGAAAATGAGCAGGAAAGAAAAGAGCCTGGGTTTGCTTTGTCACAAGTTTCTTGCCCGATACCCAGATTA
Source organism: Brachirus orientalis (assembly GCA_016785285.1). NCBI lineage: Eukaryota > Metazoa > Chordata > Actinopteri > Pleuronectiformes > Soleidae > Brachirus > Brachirus orientalis. Next base: position 2,714,737 of record JAFBJR010000172.1, read on the forward strand.
TCCAAACCCTGCCCTCAACAACGACATCTGCTTAGATGATGTGGCCACTGAACTCAGTATGTCTTCTATAAATTAAATAATATCCCACTACATCAGACTTTACGTTTAATACCATTTAGTCTGTCATCGTGTACTTTTTATTATGCACATTAGCAGACACTAGAGAGATAACACAGAGTCTTACTTGCAGAAATTGGTTTAACGTAAATAAAGTGATAGTTATAATCAGTACTATGAAACTAACTGCATAATAGCCATGTCAATATGGATAATACTGTGTCAAATTTCAGTTTTTGATGACCAGTGCTAACTATAATTCATTGAGCTACTTCAGACTGTTTTATGAGGTTTTTTCTTTATTTGTATTCAGATGTGGAGCGCCGGCGCATCTATGACATAATGAATGTACTGGAGAGTCTGCATATGGTGAGCCGTTCTGCAAAGAACCGCTACTTGTGGCACGGCCATTCCAAAATGGCTCAGACTCTAGCCATTTTGAAGCAGGTGGGTGAGGAGCAACGGTACAGTCAGCAGATGCAGTTGATCCAACAGCGTCTCCTTGACATTGATGGTGAAGAGAAGGAGAACACAGAGGCAGTGGATTTGGAGAACGAAGAGCAGGGACAGAAGGAGCTGTTTTTTGTGGAACTTCCAGGAGTAGAGTTCAAAGCAGGTGGGATCCTTCGTGTAATTCTGTATGCATCATGAGATCTCTGATAGTACTGTAACACTAGTACTGTGATAATACCCAAGTAATAAAGATCATGATTTAGATTTAAGATTTACCTTTATTTACAGTTGAGCCTTTTCTTATACAGTATATATTGTTTTTCAGTATTTGTGTAGGCTACCTATTGTCTGAGTCCATGTTGGCAGCAAACCCAGAAGCAGAAAGCTATTAATTTACAGTGTATACTTAAACATTATCCCAAGTAATATCATCATCACAAAATTCCTTGTTATCCCATGTTTTCCTAATGTGGCCAGATTACATAAAGTGCCTCTTAACATGTCATTTTTAGTAGAACAGTACATGCTGTATGAATTAATAATTGTAATTTAAAATGTTGCTCTATTTCCTGTCCAGCCTCTGTTAACAGTCGGAAGGACAAATCTCTGCGGGTGATGAGCCAGAAGTTTGTCATGCTCTTTCTAGTGTCTAATTCTCGTGTGGTCAGTCTGGATGTGGCTGCAAAGATCCTGATTGGTGAGGACCAGGATGCAGATCCAGACAAAAACAAGTTCAAGAGTGAGTACAGAAGACAGTGCAGAGCTTACCAGATAAAGTAAAGAAACTTTACTGTGAGACAGCTTTGAAACAGTTTGTATGAAATGCATTTAACATAATCTCTCTCCCTCTCTTTCTTTCTCTATTTATGTGTTTGCAGCCAAAGTGCGCAGGCTGTATGATATTGCTAATGTGCTGCGAAGCCTTAAGCTCATTGAAAAAGTTCATGTGACAGACAAGAGAGGAAGGAAACCGGCCTTTGAATGGGTCGGTCCTGTAGAATTCCCACAAGTCAAAGGTATCGGCACACACCTTTTTTTTAAAAAAAAAAAAAAAAAAAAACAAAACTAAATATCAGTGGAAAAATATTTCTGGACTTTGGCATTGTCTTGCCAGCACTGTAATAGTATGTAAAGTTGTCTCCTGCTTTCACTTGACCCAGCATTGAATTCTTGTTTCAGACTCGGAGAGTTTTACATCTGAAGGCCCATTCAAGAAGAAACGTGTACTGGAGTCACGTGCATCTGTAGATAACTGTGCCAAAAAACTCTTTACATCACCCGGGGCCAAACGGAGTTTCACCCGACACCCCTCACTCATAAAGCTGGCAAAGAGCATTCAGGATGACAGGCGCAAGATAAACTCAGCTCCCAGCAGTCCTGTCAAGAGTTCCTTTAGTGAGTACAAAAAACTTTTGTCTGGAAGAGGTTACCATTGAAGCATAGTTTTAATGTAACTGAGTAAGACTGGTACTGCAGAGTACCAATTCATGTTAAATGAGTCAGTGCCAAATTGTGGCTCTACCTGAATATTTAATTGGCTTGTGCAGAAGTGACTCAGTGTCTGAGTAAAACCACACCCACACATGAGAGAGAGCAGGGGGGAGGTGGGATGAGGGATCAATGTCGAAACCAGAAAATATTCACATTTAAGAAGCTGAAAGATCAGAGAGTTTGTTTTACTCACTCACTCATCTTATTCTCCTTTATCCTCCACCATTTTAGTTGTGTAAAAAACACTCCAGTTATACAATTATCGAAATATTTGATTAGTGCAGTCCTATTGCATTCATATCTTCCAAAGTCTGTCTATACTGTCCTTTGTTCTTGTACTTATTTGGTGTTTTACTGTAGTTGGCAACTGCATTGTTGCTCATTAATCGTTTTTTCTTTTCTTTTCCTGTTCCCCTCCCTCTCCTCTCTTGCTTTACTAACTTGTTTCCGATTTCTTACTCACAAACTTTATTCATTTATTTATTTATTTTCAGTTTAGGCAGATTAGGTGATATGATTGACTGCTCTGAACCGGAATATTCTATTCATGCTCCTCCTGTTGTTTATTCTGTATTTTTGTTTGATGGGAGCAAAAAACAAAAAAAGAAAAAAGAAACAGAGAGAAGGAAATGAGCACTAATTTACAACATTATAGACAGTAACAGGTTGAAAACCACACAGCAACAACAAAGAAAGGACCGCCTAACCGACAGCAACTGTTGCAATAGTTGTGTCTGTGTGTTCATGTCCACAAGAGCCTCTGTCCATGGGAGCACCAGGGGGATTGGAGATGGCATACCCATGAGCAGGATTGCCCGGATCCCAACTGAGGAGGGGCTGGAGTCATGCTGACCTTTCTTGCCAGACCAAAAGGGCATTAGTGTAAAACGTAAATGTAAAAGGCTTTGTTGGATGTACCTGATTTGAAATAATTCTCCAGTTAAGCCTCACTTCAGTATTCACTTTGCAACAGATTTGAATAGGATGGAGTAAAAATACCATCAAAATAAACTTTTTTTTCTAATGATGAGAAACCATTTACAGTAAACAATTAAACCTGGGTCAGATATACTGCCTAACATAAATCACAGCATTTCTAATTGATTCATTGTCTACATGAGGCTTGTGAGAAGTTGGAGCCAATCCCAGCTGACATATGGTACATCGGGGTACACCTTGGACAGGTCGCCAGTCCATCACGGGACCAATATATAGAAATGTTCACACTCACATTCACCCCTATAGTTAATTCAGAGTGTCTAATTAACCTCTGCATGATTTTGGACCATGGGAGGAAACTTGAAAGCTCACATGCAACCACTTGCTGTGAGGCAACAGTGCAAGCCACTACCCCGCTATGTGGCCTTTGTAATGAACCTGCTCCAGAGTAAGACAAATCAATGAATCTGCTAGAAGGCTTATTTTGGTTTTTTCGAACATGCTAAGTAGAGGCAGGTGTATTACCAGCCACAGTTTCGTCATTTGAACTAGCTCCTCCTGGTGGTTTTTCATTGTTGGAAGCAGAAGTGTTTTCATGATCTGGTGCTTTATCACCAGGAAAGTGTTTTATGAAAGAATGCCTCAGAGCTTTGCTGGGTTTGATTCTTTTTTCTGGATCTACTTGCAGCATCTCTTTAAGGAGACTTATAAATGCCTGTGTGTCTTCATATCCAGCTGTACCTGGACGACTCATCATGGTGTTATCGAGACTGGTAATCAACCTTGATGACGTGTCAGTCACCACCTGGTGAATGGTGGACTCCTCACTGGACTTGTCGCTCCCTGAGCTCTCTGAGCTCCAGGAAGAGTTCAGGAAGCTCCCTGAACTCAGGAAACAGCTGCATTCTGTTTTCAGTTTCCAAGAAGAGTCATTGTCCTTGTAAAAATACTTTTCAGTATAAATTCCAATATTGAGTAAATGATGATCAGGGTGACCATGCAGCTGTACGATATCAGCCATGTTCGCCAATATACACTTTCCTGAATAAACATTAGCCGACATGTACACAGAGGCAATCAAAGAGCCAAGAGCCCACATGTCTACAGCCTCACTCAGAGGAAGACCCAGTAAGATTTCAGGGGCCCTGTGTTGAAGATCATGCAAGATATAGCCAAGGTACAGTTCAGAGACGTCTCGAGCCATGCCAAAGTCAATCAGCTTCACTCTGAAGGGCTGTAACTGATGATTGATCAACATTATGTTGTCTAAGCTGATGTCTGCGTGTACCATTCTTATGTTTTTTAGAGCGTTAAGCGCCACCAGCATATCTTGTGTGATCACTTGAATTTCAGATAGATGCAATGGCCTGCTGGAATAAATGAGAAGATCTCTCAGAGTCATGTCCAGTTTTTCAAATTCCAGAAAAAAATGTCCTTGGAGCTTGACGTGCCTGTTAAACCGAATCAAGTTGTTCTTATCTGGGTCGAGCTGTCTGAGTAGTTCAAGGTTTTCCACTTCTTCTTGCCCACACTCAGCATCTTTAGTAATTATTGCCTTTACAGCTACCGCCTCTTTGGTATCTGATCGTGTGCATAGTGACACAGATCCAAATGCCCCACATCCCAGGAATTTCTTCACCGAATACCCACATGATTCCATAAGTGGAACAAAATCATCAAAATTATCTGCTGCATCCATTGTTGACCAATGAATCTTACTGACTTTCTCTCTTCTTCTAACAAGTTCCAGCAGGCTGTACACTTTTGTTTGTTGCCCACAGCTATAATCTTTAGATATGGCAATCGTGGCCTTAGATAGGCATCAGAAGCCTTTGACATGTGGTGACCTAACTATGACATCAAAACTTACTGATGTTGTGGTGATCAAAGGCGGCTAAGCTGTGGCATGTCACCACTCTAACCGTTGCTGCTTTTCTCCTTATCTAACAATGTGTGGTTGTATTAGGCATACGTGACCTTGCATTACTGCCTTTTTCTGGATTTGGTCTTGTCTTATTTTCCTGTTTTATTGCTTTCATCAAGAGAGTCAGCCAACACGGTTGGGAGTAGAGGAAGAGTAATGTATGATTAAATATAAAAGAAGGCGGTAATGCGACATTTTGGATTCCACCTGCCATAAAACACCAACTATACTACAAATATTTGTACTTTTCCTCTTGTAGCCACCATGTCTTTCACTTTTTATTAATTTTTTTCTGCCTTTCTATTTTGCTCTGTTGCCGTCTTTAGTTGAACTGTGCTCTGCAGCTGATTCAAATATGGATGGTACCCAGCCTTAAGTGTATGTTTGTGAAAGGTGCGATAACACTCAACACGGAATATTTTCCTTTTTTTTTTCTTAAGGTGATTCATCAAACACTGACTTCCCAAACAAAATGGCCCAACTTGCTGCCATTTGTAAGATTCAACTTGACCAAGAGTCTGTGTAAGTTCAGTTCCGTTCATTATGCGTTCATGTATTATTCAGCCTCAACAGTTTGACACAACTGGCTATTAAAGAAGTGGAGAAGAGTCTGTTCAGAACAAAGTTCTAAAACATTGACTTGCTCATTATTGTATCATTATCCACTGGTTTCCAATGTCAGTGTGTACTGAACTAAATTATTATCTTTAAGACAAATGAAAAATTTGACTTCAGTGTAACCACCAGATAAAGTACTTTCTAGATTCTACAACTAAAGTCTTGCTTTCTGTTCCAGGACAAAGGCTAATGATCCAAAACCTGCTCCTGCTGAAGTGAGCAAAACAGCCTCTAATTCAGTGGAAGAGCTTCAGGCAACGTTACTAACTCCAACTCTGGAGTCCAGAGACCACACTACTGTCCACCTCACCCCACACACCCAACTGGCAACCCAGTCCACTGGCTCTGTGGCTTACATTCCTGCACAGTGTTCGCCCTTGATCCCTGTCCTGTTACCTCAGCAGCGTGGAAGCATTCCCTACGCCATTTATTTGCAACCTTCCTCCCTCAGGACAAACTCTCTGGCCAAGCCGCAGCCAACCAGCCTCGCTGTGCGCTCCATGACCTTTGAGGATAAGACTGGACAGAGTCCAACGGGCCAGTCTGCCAACAAGGAATCAGACATCAGCCCCTTCATGTTTAAACGGCTACGTTCAGATTCTGCCTCAGAAAGCAGCCCCTCCAAAACCAAGAAGACTGATCCCAACTTTAAGGTGAAAATAAGCTGCATTTCAACCTTTGAATCTACATTTTAAGATTATATAACATTTTCTTGTTCTTAAATATAAACTTTGGAGTTTAAGATCAGTTTGAAAGCTAAAAACCTTTTAGTCACTTAAACTGCAAACAAATGTTTTTCCTAGAGCCTCAATTTTCCATTGATGCTGAGCAATAAAAATAATAGAACAAAGCAAATACACATTTCTACAGTGCAGTTAACACTACAGAAAATACAGCTGCATATTGTATTGTGTTAAGCATTAAATGGAAAATGTAGGTAATTTGGACATTTAGACTACAAATTTAGTTTCAAACTTCCTATTCTGTTATTTATTTCTGACATAGCTGACATACCTATTTCAATCTTCCTCCCATAGGACACTTCTCCAAAGCTGGGTGAGATCCTCCAGGCCCGTCTTAAGGCCCATCGCAACCACCCGCTCTCCAGCCGGCCCTCACCGCGTGCCCTTCACCTTGACCCCGAGTTTGTCAACACACCCGGTGGTGCTGTGGGCAATCAGACACTAGAGCACAGCTTGGAGACCTTCCTGGACAGAGAAGACAAGGCAGTCAACTCCGACAGTGAGTCAGGATTGACACCAGTCAGAGCCATACCGCTCACACCTGGACAGATCCACACTGAGGTAAATGCACAACCATGCTGCTGTTCGTGCCATCAGTTAACTCCAGGGAGGCTTTTGATAGTCTTGGTCTTTCTGATAATATGTGTGACTATTTACTTCTCTACAAATTCAGACTTTAGTGCCAGCTGGATACCTGATCCCAATCTCCCAACAGTCACTCATCAGCTACAAGGAAACTAAAAGTTCAGGGGGAGAAAATAACAAAGTCTCAACTCCCACGTACAACATTTACCAAACACCAACTGCAGGTAAATACAACAGTGATGAAATGTTGATGTGAAGTTGTTTTTTGACAATTGTATTACTTTAAAGCTACATTTTAAATGCTTTCATCAAATAAATCAAAATGAAATCAGTCAATAAAATAAGTTTATATAATTAGTTTATATATATATATATATAATTTTTTTTTTTTTTTTCTGTGATTTAACTTTTTGTCAAGCTTCAGTTGAATATTTACTGTGTATAGGTTGAAAACAAGATGGAGCAGTATCACACGAGACACCATCAAAATATTAACTACTGTACTTTAATGCAAAGATCAGAACTGAAAGATATAAATAATTTCCGACATTTAAACGTTTTTTTCTTTAAATCGTGAGAAAGTGAATGAAATACTAAAACAATTAAAGTGCATCCTTTTGTGATCCAATAAATGTGGTTCAACACTGAAATTTTGATTTAAAATCAATTTTTTGCTCAGCCTGAGTATCTCGACATATAAGTAGATAATCAGAGTTGTTGATTAGTTTTCTATAGGTTATCTCATCCATGAATAGTCAAATTTTATGTATGTACAATATATGTACAATAATTCCTCTTTGCTTTTTAAAGTTTTGCCTTTGTGTTAGATTTGTCTGATTTTTTTTTTTTTTCTTTTAATATGTCAAAATTAACTTCTCAAAACTGTGTGCCCAAATTTGTTTATAGGCTTAAATACATTTTTTTTTTTTGGTCAACAGGCTCCAGACCTGCTGTCCCAGCTCAGGAGATGACACCCACCAGCCATTGCCTTTACAAACCCACTGCTGCTGCTGCTGCAGACTCTCCACGCACAACACAGCAGGCTCACCACCTCCACAGCCCCAGTCCTGCCATCCTCAACTTCACACTGCAGAACCTGGGCCTGATCTCTGGATCCAGTCCAGGAAATGCCTTTGCTGCCCCCCAGACCCCAGAGCGCACCAACGTCCTGGCCAGTCCGCTGGCTCTGCAGCAGAGAAGCATGGTTTTCATCAAACCTGTGTCTCCTGTGCCTGTCCAGCAGTCTGTATCTCCCCATCCAATGGCACTGATCAGTGTACAACAGGTACAAATAAAGTTTTATTCAGACACTAACATAATGTTTTAATCACTCGATTATATTAGACACTTGGCTGTTTTTAAGGTCACAGTTCCCCAACTAGTCATCACATGAGAACAGTACTATCATGTCATGTGTGTGTCTGCAGGATAGTTTTAAGGTCTGAAAAATTTACTCAAGCAACTTCACTCAACTAATAGTAATATGGACTAAAACCTTTGTCTCCTTTAAATGCTGGGATTTGTTTATGTCGGTCCAAAGTTGCCAAACCTTGGATGTGTTATTAAAATACTGTAGCTTTTCTTTACATATAACATCACTCCTAGACCTTTTCCAGTTGCAAAATAAACTCATCGACATCACCTGCAACCAAGCAGCTATTGGACAATACTAGATGTCACTAGTCACTAGATGTCCACTCATACGTGCCATGCTTTATCGTCTATTTTCCTCTAAATTGAAACGTAATTTACAAAATTGACACCATGCTCAAGTGAAGAAAACCTGATATTCGTGATCAAGGCCAGTAACTCCTCAGGAACCTGTATCCTGATGTTATAAGTCAACCAGCATAGTCTCCCCCACCCCGATTTACTGTTGTGTCCTACTTCCTGGCAGGAACATGCACATGATTATAGTGGGGCAGGGGCTCAAAGCCAGAAAAGGGCATTACGTACCAAATTCTTTTTTCTGAAATATGACTCGTATTTGAGCTCATTGAATAAGTGGAAGGCAACCTGTTAGCCCCCACAAGCAAGTTATGTTAATGGCTTTAACTCACAAAGGTTCAGAGCCCCAGCAGTGCGTACAGTAGATAACCACAGCGTTTTTATAACACCATTTTTTTTTACATCCCTATGTACAACAGGAATTTATTTATTCATTAAAAAAAACACAAAAAGGGCACTTTCTAATACGAGGCAAAAAGGGCAGGGGCTCAGGCACCCCTTGGGCCTTATATGTGTATGTGTCTGCTTCCTGGGCTACACTTCACCACAAACCTCAGCAGTTTTACTAACTGATCATTTGTCTCTTGTCCAGCCTGTGATGACCACCCCCAAAGGGACTGCGCTCCCCCACAGCTTCTTTCAGACGCCAGGTCCCGTCTCTCCTTTGGCCGCCATGGTTACCACAGGTGGACATGCAGCCACTAAAACAGTTTACATCCCTCAGAGAAAGCTGGACGTCGCAGCTGAAGACTCCAAATGGTCGTGAGGGAAACTCATGGATGACTGTGTTAATTGTGTGTATGATGATGAGTGTTTGTGTGGTGGGTGGGTATTTAGTTTTTTTTTTTTTTTTTTTTTTTTTTTTTTTTTTTTTGGGCCGTGTTACAAATTGCGTTACCTCTGAACATTTTACAGCGGCCTTCCTGCCTTCATCCTTATCACTGTCAGTTCTAAAAATAATTGCCATGACTGCCAGACATTGGCTGTGGCCCAGTGGACACGTGGAAATCAGATTTCTAACCAAGCTCGCCAGATACTCATGAACACTTTTGTCCTGCTCATTGTGAAAAAGAAAAAGGACTGAAATATCTGCAGAGAGCAGAGTTAGTTTCCACATTTGATTTTCCAGTGTTATATCTGCTATTTCAGGTGATTTAAGACAAATTTTCTTCAAATTACAGAGTAGCAAAAGCTAAATCTAAGAACAATAAATCCCTCAGAATATTTTATCTGAAATACAAGTTTGATTTGAAACAAATTAATAATTTTGTGGCTAAATAAAGCCTAATGAAATTACTTTTCTGTTTGCTGTGGCCCCCTTTTAAAAAGAGAATTGTTAGGAATATGTGAATATTTGAATATGTGATTCATTTTGTGCCTAATGAAACATTTTGATAAGTTTAATTTATAAAAAATACTTTTGTTACTTAATGTCCTGCTAAATGTTAAAATGCTAAATAAATTTTAATCTTTCTTTTCTAAGAAAATGGCATCATGTCTGCTTTTCTTTTGGTCTGCAGACTTACAGTCACATCTCCTTTTAATACACTGACTTGTGGTACACAGGTATGGACCAACATTTAATTATTTTAAGTAACTGTTTGTCTGTTGTCTGTAAACTACCAGAAAACTGGTCCATTACAAAGTCCTGCGCAAACAACTGCAAGGAAATGCTTTCACATGGGTCCTTTGCACAGCAGCCATTTGACAGGTCACAATGGGAAAATCACATGTGTGAATAATCAAATGAATGATGGCTGAGTTCCTTTTAGCTTCCTCAGCTTCAGTATGTATGTTTTTCACTGTCACACTGTCCGGACTTACACGAATTGAACAGAGCCATCACCTGCTGCTGTGCTATGGGCAAATGCTTTAAATTCTCATTCTGAAATCAGAAAAAAAGAGTACTGAGATTTCTTTGGCAAAAAGCGTAATCTTAATCTAACATTTATGAAGACTGTTGACCACAATTCTGTAAACAGACTAATAGTCTATTGAAGCTGAATATTAATTCAAGGTTTTGGTTTTTATTTCAGTTCTTCCTTGTCTTGTGAAAGTATAGAGGTTCAGTGTGTGTTCAAATTTTACCAAACGGAGGACTCTTCTGCTCACTACTCCTTTTTCAAAGAATGTTAATGAATTACAGTGGCCTTCGCATATGTTGTTCTTTATTTGCTTGGTATGCTGCCTCTTTCAAGTGAAGGCTCTGGCTGGTTTGCCCATTCAGGCTGCTATAAAAACAGGGTGACGCACGGTGTAAAACAAAGCCTTTGCCTGAAGTAAATACAGAAGAAAAGGCTTATACTCTAAGGCTACGAAAACCAACTTTTTTTTTTTTAGTTATAAAGTAATTATACATCATACAGATGTACTTATGGGCAATATATTCACTTATATTCTGCCAATATTCCTTAGTGAGGCTTACTCACTGGACCTTTGATACATTTTAATTAGACAGTATTTCTTGATGGTGACTGTATTCGGGCTGATACTTAATGTCTTCCAATTATGAATGATTTTTCCGCTACCCGATAATAATCGGAACAAAATCTCATTTTGTCTTACTTCATTGATCCTGTTTGAACGTTTCAGAAAAGTTAATTCCAGACGCCTGGAATAGTTTTCCTCAGGTTTTTTTTAGCATAAACATTATGAATTGAAATGTCCTCACACTTATTGTTACATTGCCTCAATATTGTGGCCAACCATAGTCCAAACGAAATCGAAAAAAATCCTCTGGCCATTAAATCAGCTTGTTTTGTTTCCTGGTGTGTAATGAGCCTCTTAAGGTCACTGGTGCGGCTCAGCCATAAAGAGCAGTTGTCATTTACATACTTGGAGTTCCCATCATTTATGTTCATAATCCAACAGTGGCTTTTTGCAGCTGTCAGAGTTTCCTCTGCCCTGCTTTGGGTCCATGAATAAATGTCCGAGTGGCTGATATTCAGGCGTCTCTTGGCCTGTGATGAAGGGTCAGAGGGCTTTGCTCTGTCACATGTTATTTTGGGAGGATGCTTTCATTGAAATGTCACTGGTGAACTGTGGTGATGGTGAGATGGACAGTATATAAGCATGCTGGAGTGTGCACCGCCGCGTAAGGACGAAAGCATTCAGACTTTGTTTCGAGGTAAGGAAGGATTCGTTGTTTTGTTTTTTTTTGCATTCAAGTATCCTGTTTGTACTTGATTGTTGTACTACTACACTGTGGTAACGTGGTTGATTTATGTTTAGGCCATTTACTCGTTTTCAATAAGTGGAATTTACATAAATTGATCAGAATTTTTTATTCTGATGTGAGCTTTTGGTGCCAGTTCCAGGTGAGATTTCTGAGTCGTCTAGAGAATAAGAGTCCGAATGACCTGGCATTGTTACCTTGTCAGACAGCTTTTGCCTCTCTGATGACACAGTAAAGCCTCTATTCCTGGAATGTCACATACCAGTACTGTGATGTGATATACAGTACAGCCTCGGATATACAGTACAGTAAGCAAGAACTGGAATGACAAATACTGTAGGGAACCAGAAGGCTTTTTACTGTGGCTGTCATTTGAGTGTCAAAATGACATTGAAACTAATCACAAGGGAATAAAAATAGAAAATCTGCTTCTAATGCAAATGAATGTGGGAGAACGGGTGAAAGAGTGTTGATGAAAAGAGCTTACTCTGTTCATAAGGCAGACTCAAATTAACATAATGTCTAGAGTTAAATCTAATTAAGTTTAAGGTTAAGTTTAATTTACTTTGTGAAGTGAAATTAACTGTCAGTGCTTAATGGCGAAGAAAGTCCCAGATAGTCATTCTCATCTTTTTATACCATTATAAATAAATATTAGTTTTAATATATCAGCCGATTTGATTGATTTGTTGATTATTTAATAGTCGGGAAAATGGAAAACCAAAATTTCTGAACTTACCCAGGTGTGCAGCTCTAAGAAGGCCTCTGTTCTCTCTGTTTCATAACTTAGTGAACTGGGTGTCTTTGAGGTTTTAAATTGGTATATCTTAAGAACTCCCATCAATAGGGATATTGAGATAGTTTATTACAGTATATTACATCCCGGAGGGAAATGTGATGTGTCATTCAATGGAATCATTAATTAATAAATTAATTGAATAAATAATAGGTGATTATTTAACATTTTTATTTACTATTTGTTTCTCAAAGATGCCAAACTGGGGAGGAGGTGCTAAGTGTGCAGCCTGTGAGAAGACGGTTTACCATGCAGAGGAGATCCAGTGTAATGGGAGGAGTTTCCATAAGACCTGTTTCATCTGCAGTGAGCAAACCGCTTCTTTCTCCTCTTTACTGGTCCATCTGAGCAAGTGTCCACCATGATCCACCATGATCCACCATGATCCACCATGATCCACCATGACACTTGCTCAGCAGTTTCCCTTTGTCCCTTCATGCGTGTCTCAGTGGTTGTACTGGGTTTAATCACATCTATTTTCTCTGCATCTTTCGAAAGTAAAGAGTCTCATTGTGTGGTTTTCTTTGGTTTAATGTGTTTCCATTTTATATTTCTTCCCATATTTTCCAGACATTTTCTAATTATTTAACATCTTCATTTCTCTTGCTCAATTGTTCTTACATCCTTATCTTTTCTTTTACCAACACCTGCACCTGAATTCTTTTCCATCTTCTTTGCTCCAATCTTCTTTTTGTACTTTATTTCACTGTGCCCATTACATCTTTCTTGCATTATTTCAGTCATTTTTTTCCTTTGTGTTTTGAAACAACATTGTTTCCTCCTTTCTCTATTGCTCCTGCTTCCTTTGACAGTTTATCCACAGTCGGTCACATTATCTTAGGCCTTATGAAATGTATTCATAAAAGCCCATTTTCTTATGTTCCAGTAGTTAAATGCCTGTGGTCTGTGTTTCTGACTGAGTTTCCCTTTTTCTGTGACCTGAACTTCAATTTTTGTTCTGTTGTGATACAGCCACATAACCAGCTTCTCCCAGTCTGGTCACATTAATCCAGTGACTCAGACAGTGAACATCTCATGTTCAGGTTAACAGGACTTTGCACAAACACAAGCACTCTCCAGCTGGTTGGACATAAACCACTCATTGCCCCAGTGGGAGCTCTGAAAGGTCTCTGCGATAAGCTCATCCATCTGCTGAGCGTTCATCTTTTCTGGAACACTCGCCTCACACTTTCCTCTCATCCCACAAATAGAAACACAAGATGTGTGTAATGGCACTGGTGACTGATAAAACTGGCTGGGTGGAAGCTTTATTTAGCCTCCATCACTCCACCATCACACTCCTCAGTCAGGGCAAACCACCACATTGAGACAAATGGCAAGGGATTCAAGTGTGTGTTTCCTTCAAACAGTGAGCTGCAGGAAAGGGCTGGACAGCACCACCATGGCTGCGCATGAGTCTGAGATCTACTGCAAGTCCTGCTATGGCAAGAAATATGGTCCAAAAGGCTACGGGTATGGGCAAGGAGCTGGAGCTCTGAGCTCTGATCCTCCTGGGCAGAACATCGGCCTGCAGCCTCACGAGTAACTACATTATTAATGCGTGTTATTAACAGAGTCTTCTTCAAAGACTTTACAGGACACAGTGGACACGTCACGTTAACCAAGAAATGTTAAAAGCACAAGCACAAAGTAGCAAGTCATTCATTTAGGAACAACAGGATAGGAATCAGATAAACTTGATGCTTTAATTTACATCTTAATGGAAAATTGTAACAATCCTTTTTTTTTCTAGCTCAAAACCCAAACCTACTTCAACAAATGCAAACCCAAGTAAGTGCTCCCAGAAGTTTGGAGGGTCAGACCGCTGCCCGCGCTGCTCCAAAGCCGTCTACGCTGCTGAGAAAGTGATGGGAGCAGGAAAGGTAAGGGCCACCTTCCTACTGGAGCAATGTTGTTTTTGGTTTAAAATTTTACACTGGTTTTTGCTTATTTCAATTTGTTTTTTGTTTTTTTCTTTTTCTTTTTTTGTTTTTTTTTTTTAACTCTGGACAATCTTTTTCTTAATCTTAAAAAGTATTGGCTGCTGACAATGTCATCACCAAAGGGATTATGGAGCGTTATCTAACACTGTAGTATTCATTACTCATACAATCAAACCTAAAATTCCATGTATACTGTACAAATACTTATAGAAATACATTAAAAACAGACAGTCAGTCTGCACTTTGTTCCAGGAAGATCACTCTTCTATTACATAGTATTTGTAAAAAAAAAATATGAGAAAATTCCACTGAGCAGAAATTGAACGCTATAGCACTAGATCAGACCAAAATATGCACCCAGGTCATTTTTTAATTAAGTGGTGAAATACATCCAATTGAATTAGACTGCCTCCTAAAATGTAGGTTTAACTGCATCCAGGGACGTGGCAACAAGGTTCCAACATCTAATTATGTTAGTACACAGAAGCAATAATTTTGTGAGAACCCCTTCAAATTAAAAGATTGACTACAGAAGGCACAGATACAGTATAATGATGATGATGATGCCCTAGACCCCATGTCAAGACTTTGCTTGGCTGACCACCACAACAGTTGTGTTGCTGCTCTGTCTCTGCCTCAGACTGTTTTTTATCTTTAAGCTTTATTTGTCTTTATTAATGTTAGTCTTGTGTGTGTGCGTGTGTGTGTAGCCATGGCATAAAACCTGTTTCCGATGTGCAATCTGTGGCAAAAGCCTGGAATCCACCACAGTAACAGACAAGGATGGAGAGCTGTACTGTAAAGGTACACACACACACATACAGGTTTCCTTGACTTCAGAGGACATTGCATTGACTTACATTCATTTCCTGTAACCTTAACCCAACCCTAACTTTAAAACACGTCTTTGCCTTAAAATATAGTAATTTACATTATGGTGACTTGATTTTTGTCCTCATAAAGAAGACAAGTCCCCATAATATGACTTTGTAAACAGATTTAGGTCCCCACAAAATAAGGAATACCAGACACACACACATTCAAGTATACGTTTGCGTAGCTTTTCTTTTTAGGACACTGCATTGACTTCCATTCATTTGGACAGCCTCAACAAAGTGTTGTCCCTAACCTGAACCACATTCAGTTCATTCCCAACCCTAACCTTAACCTAACCACAATTTAAATCTTAGCCTTAAACTTAACCAGTTTGTCAGAAACGAGGTTCTGCCTCATTAGGACCAAGTTTTGGTCTCCATGAGGACTACTATACCCTTGCAGGCACGCACCTACATACAGATTTGATCAATCAACCTGGAAAACACTGTCTGTCCATTAACTCATTGTTTTCTTATTGTCTTTTCAGTTTGCTATGCCAAAAACTTTGGGCCTAAAGGGTTTGGACTGGGAAATGCTGCCATGTTAGAGGAGCGAGAGTGAAGGCTTTGTTTGGATAACTTTTTTTTTTTTTAAACCTCAAACTTCAAGTGACTGTAACGCTGTGCACTGTAATGAGAAGTTGCTTAAATTGATATTGGGCAAATATTATCTTACTTGATACATTATTGATAATATTTCATAAATGGAGTCTTTTTGCAAATAATAAATCAAGGGGAAAAGAAAACAAAGTGTTAAAATGAAATTGTGTATGTAATACTAATTATAGATTGAAAAGTTACAAGTTCAGAACAACTCACAACGCTGCTTATAAATCCAGGAATTTCCACTACTGCTACCTCCAGCTGTAAAAAGGCAATTAACAATGCCTTATCTTGCCAAAGTCAATTGCTAATACAGTCTTATTTGCACTCTTAAATAATGCGCAATATTTAACTGGAATAATCAAGAAAACAGGTGACTTACAAGTAGAGTGTGATGTTTCTGTCCCCAACAATTATGCAGGAGCAGCCATGCAGAGCAACAGAGGATTAAATGTTTTTGTGGAATTAAAATTAGAGCTTCAGTTATCTTACATTGTTAGGTTAATGGAACTGACAACACACAGGAAACTATACAACACAAAACAACTGCGTTCATCACACAGTCTGTCTGAAAAAGTTTGGATGAATAGCATCCAACCATGAAAAAGCTGAGACATCATGACACGTAAAAACCGAAACAGCGAGGTTCTGTTTTTTGTCCAACCCCACATTTAAAGTCCACTCAATACAAGTTGAAAAAAACAGGAAGATTTATTGAAGTACTATAGTGGTCATTTGTTATTAAACACGTGCAACTCTTACAAAAGTCATAAACTGCTTACATGTACAAAGATTTCTTTTTACAGAACTGATGATTAAAAATAGGCTTGATGTGTTCGTATAAACATTTTAAAACTTTGATTACATTTTAGACCTTTCAAGGTTCAATTACCTTTATCTTGTCACATTTATTTAAGGTGTGATTTTCATTTCACTGACAGCGGTCAAGTGTAAGGCAGCAGCAGTCTGTACAAAGAGCAACTGAACCAGTACCTACAAGTTGCTTTGTGCTCTCTTTACAAAGAGTCCACACATAAAAAAATAAATAAATATAATCTGTGCTTTTGGTCCAGAACCACTAAATACGTCTGACATTTGACTCTGAGTGAGAGGTGGTGTTGAAGGTCAGACCATGTCAGTTTGTCCGAATGTATGCTGGTCGTGGCCGGCTGGAAACTGTTGGGTCCAGTCGATGAAGGCAGGTTTGAAGAGGCCACAACAACGCAGATGGAAAAAGGACATCAAGTTCCTCACCACACCCAGACTGCAGGAAGACAATAAGAGATGATCACTCTTACACATTACAATGTTTGTGTGTCTGATTGAATATTTTCTTGCTTAAAATTGTCTCTAGAGGGTCAAGATAAATCGGTAGTGCATATCTGTTAAATGTAAACGAACGTCTGTTACATTCAAACCATTGTCAAATGAGTTCACACAATCCTGATTACGCCTATCAGATACACAGGACTCTCTCTGTTTTGTTTTTGATTCTGTGATGACATTCCCTTGTTGCACAAAGACATTAAGCCGCGACACTAGCAGTGTTTGGAGAAGTTACACATTGGAACTTATTGGAATGTATAAATGGACTGCGCTGTGCTGAGAGTGCCAGGAGATGGATTAATGAAAATTAAAGCACTACTTTACTGCACTGTTATCTGAACTCTTGCTAACATTTTCATAAAAAAATATTAAGATTGGAAGATTTGTTTTTGTATAAATTGTTGCAAATTACTTCTGATAAAATTCAAAAATACCCTGGTGTTAAATAAAGAATTGAATCCCTGTGACTCTTCGAGCATAGCCATAGCATCTAGTGCGAAAAAGGCCTGAGCTGTTTTCACATCCAGGTACAAGTTTTCTATTTTCCATGTGCATATTGCTGCATTTTCCACACCAATATGCCAGTAATGACAAAAACTGTGATATTCGCAACACTAAACTACTTATATCTTGTTCTTTATATGTGATTGTTACATGAAAGCAGTCAAATAATGAAATAATCATCTGATAAAAGGAACAGATTAAACAGAGTTCACCAACAGAAACAAAAGTAGCGAGCATAACAGGCAGGAACTGAGAATTTCACTCACTTGTATGGATTCTGTCTCAGGGAGACAGGCTGTCGAAGCTTCCTCTGGTGCAATATCAGGCTTGTTCGCTCAGCTGTAGTCAGTCCCAGGAAAGCAATCTGCTCCGACACAGAGGGAAGTACATCAGTCATCACTGTGTATAAATACAGCTGATTAGTAGACTGTGAACAGAATGGCCTTTTCTAAACATTCCACAGCTACAGTATGTTGGCAAATTTTAATGATTTGGGATAAATCAAGGTCATCAATGCACACCAGCAGGCATGCAGGCCTGATAACAAAACTGTCATTAAATGGCCTGCCAGCATATTGCACCCCTATAGTTTTAAAAACCAGTCACAAATCAGAAGTGGTTAACATGATACAGGCCCCGTCCAAAAGTATTAGGGCAGTGTGTCTTTAAACTCTGTATCATTGCTATTTGGATTAGAATGTTGTGACTAAAATTTGCTCTGATAAATTAGCAAGCTATCAACATGTGTATGTAATGCTCAAACATCTCTTGGATAAACCTGATGTAATAGGTTTATTTAAAACAACCAGGTTTTATCAATAACATTAACTCCAGGTATGTTATGCTTCCCTTATTTTCTGGATGTGTTCCAGATTTAAGGTTATACTTCAAGCAGCCAGTCACCTGGTAGAGCTGCAGTAGCAGGATCAAGCAGGACCAGCACGTGTGGTAAAATGCCAGCAAGAGGATGCAGAGCAGCCAGGGAGAACAGCCGACCAGGACAGAGATCACACCCCACAGGCCCTGCTCTTCATAATGCAGCTCACAGTGAGTGGACAGGTCTGAAAGAACATACACAGGAGGGCAGTGTGTGTCAACTGTTGCGACTCAAATCTGTGTCAGATACTGAATTTACACAGAATTAAAATGCCTGTCCCCCCCGCCCCGCGACCCTCGTATAGAGGATACAGTGGTAGAAGATGAGTGAGTGAATATCATGTCACTTACATGCGAGACAGCCGTAGAACATCCAGACTCCCATCAACATGAGGCACAGCAGGAAGAGGACAAAGTAGTGATGGTTCCTTGCACCTGTAAGAGAAGTAATTTGGTAGATGATGCGTCATCTACAACTTGCTCAAAGAAATCAAAAGTTAACAGTGAACTTCTGAGGGAGCTGATGCTATAAGAAATGATGTAAATGTAATGTTGTAAATAATGCAAAATGTAAATCTAGATACTGACAATATAATGGCAGTAACTAAAGGTCAATATATTGTTGAACTATGTATAATTCAATATTATGGTGTATGAATTATTGTTGTGGAAGTTTTTCCTATATTTTTTCAATAATTCAATAGCAAAAATCAAGGCCACCATTTCACACTGTAAAACATTTTCAATGGCAGCTTATTATGCTTAAGAGGAAGAATGACACCCTTTCTGGTTTGCAGTTGCCTGCTAGTCCTCTGTTACAATATGCAGTCTCACCATTAGTTGTCACTAATTCTTAAACAATGGACCTTTGAATAAACTTATATGAAACCCAGTCTCACCATTACATACATGTTCTGATATTTTGTAGCTCTAGACACAGATGAAACATTTTCAATAACTCAAATGTATAAAATATATAATTTAAACTAATATTTGAAAGAAATGGACAATGGGTATCTGTTCTCTCCACCTAGAAAGTTCAAAATGCTGTTATATTTCCAAACAGTTATACTTGTAATGTGCTACATGTTGTTGTACCAATGCAGCTGTTGGTCCAGACTGAGTGGTGGTCCTGCTTCGCCACACAAGCATCACAGGAGAAGCAGTGCTGTGCTCTCATCGGTTTCTTTATCTGATGGCAATACAAAATAAAATAGAACAGTTTATCTTATTACTGCTTGTGTTTATGCTACAGTTTTGTTGAATAAATAAATAAAATAAAGACTTTGTGTGTAGAGCTTCACCATGCACGAGGTGCAGAATATTCTGGGGTCCAGACAGCCAGCTTCAGCCAACACCAACACATTCTGAAATACACGGACAAAAAAAAGTTCAGCTGTGACTCAAACATTTCTATGTAAAATAAACTTTAAATAAACTCCCACCATTTTCTTCTCTTCTTCAGTTGCCTTGATGAAGCCAGGATCAGTTCTACAGGTGCGGAGATAGTAGTAGAGCAGAGCAGTGGCATTCAGAGTGAACAGAACCTGAACAGTGGTGCTCGGTCCATGTGAGGTTACAGGTTAAGAAACTCAATATCATTTGCTTGATGAAAACATTAAGTCTAACACACTGAGTTAAAAAGGGCTAGTTGTGGGGTGATTCATGCAATAAAATACACAAACAAAATGAAAATAGCTGCATCCAGTGTTGACATATTGGATCTTTAAAGACACAGTTTCCCTCATACACATAGGATATCTGGTAGGAACCAGAGGAACCAGGTGACAAGCATCCAAAAAACTGAAGCCATGAGAGATGTTGCTGGGAGGAGAGACTGAAAGTCTGGACTTGGGAAATTCCTGTTAAAACACAAATATTTATCTAATATTAAATGACAACCTGTTTCACAGACAGAGAGCATTGATATTTAATTTATATAAGTCAAGGAAATAGCGCAGTAGAAATGTGTTCCCACCTTGACACCAGATTGGTCACACCCAGCACACAGGCCAGCAGAATCCCTTTGAGTAACCAGGACTCCGAGTTCATATCAACTATTGAACCTACACTTCCAAACAGGGCAGTGCAGAACAAAAACTGCAGAATCACCTATAAAAAATGCAAACAAGAGGATGTTGAGGAAATCACAAGTTCTCGACTTATCACTTTAGATTTCTGTTCTTCTGTGACCAGGAGTTTGACATGGTATGTTGTTTGTGCTCTTCAGCATCTGTATACCTTGTATTTGTTTATGAGCCGCAGACAGCGGGAGCTGGAGCGGATCCTCTCTTGTTTGACACGGTTTAGCATGTGAATGAGCAGTGGGCTGTGCACCTGGTGGGCCAAATCTAGGGGAGTGTGACCCTGAAGAAAACACATTAAAAACACAATGAAGATGTGAATGTTCATCTTTTTTAGCTTAACTTTTGAGGGCTGTGGGGCGAGCCGGTGAGATGCAGGTTACAGCTTTGGACAGGTTAACAGCAAATCAGAGGACTAATATGCAGAGCCAAAAAAATACTTGCTCAATGCTCATATTCAAACCTCTGGGCCTTCTTCAGTTAACCAATGTGTGTATTTGACTTTGTGAGGAAGCCAGAGTAAGCAAGAAAAAAATCTGCAAAAGATGGGGAGAACATGCAAAGTGCCACCCTCGTGTACCTAATTACTGATTCGAAATATAGATTAACAAGTTGTTTATATTTGTGCTTCTAACAAATACACTTTTCTCATCAGTTTTATTATGTACAGAACAAACCTCTGTATCTAGGTCTCCACCTAGCGCATCTCATATTTAGCTACTACATGCTAATTGCAGAATAGAGATTCCTTCTAGATTTATTTCAAAACATATGAAAATATTTTTTTCCAATAAAAATTCTTAATCCTCAAGTTGATTAATTGATAAATGGACCCTTCTAGTTTCCATATAATTCTCATCTCAGTTGCTGTCTCACCAGCCTTTCTCTTTGGCAACAATAGATTTTCTGTGCATATTTAGTTTAGGCATGTGTTGCTAACATTTAAACAGCAGACTGAAACTCTCACTACAAGACATTATTTTTGCAGTGATAACTTAGTGTCGCTCACATTGATGTTATCTGCGTCCACACTGGCCCCAGCATCTAGCAGGATGTGGGCGGCATCAACGTTTCCTGCCAGCACAGCACAGTGCAGCGGAGTGTTTCGGTTCACCTTGTCCACGGCGCTCACAGAAGCATTATTCTTGATGAGGAAGTTAGTGGGTTCAGGCCTGCAACAGAAAAATGGCATGTTTTAGACACTGCTACACTCATTGTATCATAGATTGAATTAAAAACTGCTGTTTCCTTTTATATATTAATTCATAGGCATGATCTGAGATAGGTTGATTTTAAATAATATTAAGTCAAATAAATATAAAATTACTTGGCACCAGTATATCTATAAATGGAGTGCAGTGCATACCCAATAATCTTCTGGGCTGCTAACATCAGTGGTGTTTGTCCGTTGCAGTCAGGACTGTCAACTTCCTAGAAAAGAGAAGCAAGTTAGGATTACAAGCAAGGAACTGAAGGAAAAGAAAAAAAATATTTTTACTCCTATCAAGTGACAAACCTCTCCTTTAGCCATCAGATAAGCTGCGATGGCCATGTGCTGGAAGAGGATGGCAAGGTGGAGAGCACGGTAACCTTCTCCATCAGCAATGGATGGATCTGCTCCATATCTCATCAGCTGGATCACCATGGCAAGGTGGCCCTGCCTGTTTGTAAGCAAAACCAATGACATATTAATAGTGCTTTATGAAATAACTGAAACTAGTCAGGCATCCTCCAGAAAAGGGAGGCACTTAGGAGGGACTGCTTTCACATGTATGTTCATAAGACATGGTTTTCTGAATCTATGTGTTATATCTAAATATTGTACAGCAGAAATTGTTTTCAGTGGATTAATATTTATACACAGCAGGATTTCATTTTCCATTTTACCCACAGATAATGACAAATACCTTGTTACCTCTGATACATGAATTGTTGATGACAGTGTAACACAAGTCTAAGCTAACAATCCATTCCTGGACAAACACTCACCTTATGGCCCAGTGAAGAGGAGTGGAGTTCAAGTCGCCACCGAGCTGATCAACTATCGCCCCTTTAGAGATATAATACCTGAAAAAACAAACAGCAGATGTAAATCTGCATCAACAGTTAAGGGCATTTCCTGTTTGGGGGTGTTTTTCTGGGGATTTTGCACAACAGTTTTTTACTGCTAACATCTCATCATCCAAGGAGCATCATCCAAGATTCTTCCAGCAATTGAATGTAAAATAGAGGAGACCATTTAGCAAGGACAGCTAATATGATCCTACACAATAAACCTCAATACATATCAGCCTCTTTTGAACAATACATTTTTAAAGTGTACTGTTTTGACTAATTTCAACTGAATTAACCAAAGAAACCAAATAATATTCTGAATATGACTTCTGAATTTACACCCAAGATACTAAGAAAGCTCTGAGTATTTTTCTTCTTTTCTCTCTGGGTAGTCAGCCAAACTGATACAGAAAATAGAATATCAGGTCTTACTTGACCAGCTCGGCACGGTTGTTAATGGCTGCCCAGTGCAGCAGAGTCACGTTCTCTTTGTCCGGCTGCCTGACATCATATCCTGCATCCACCAGCTCCTTACACCGCTCAAGGATACCGAACCTGAGGGGATAAAACAAAGAAAATCACTTCATGACCGTACACCAATTATTATAACTTCTACACCAATGCTGAAAGTTTTACAGTGCTAGAAAAAATATTTTAAAACAACCAATAAGTAAATACTCTAAATAGCCCAAAGTTAACTCCTGCTAATTTAAGGAAGCAGACACAAATTTGCAACCTGCCAAAAAAAAGAAAGCTGTCATCTGTGCATTTAAGTGGAAAAACCATGTTTACATGATCATAGTTTCAGTTTCAACCTATGTGAACTACATTAGCACATGTTTTTACTACAGCAACACAAAGAGAGATTAATAGGAGGTAGGAGTGGTTCTGCAGATTTGTTTCTTTTTCCTTGTTTCGCAACAAAAATTGACCTTTACTCTGCTGCACATCAACTTGCTGATCAGTTAGCAAATAAATTATGCACTTCAAGTAGCTGCAGCCACTACCCAGCATTTAGTTTCATCTAAATTACATGCAGTTTTTAAAGCCTTTTCATCTTTGAACTGTTTCAAATCACCCTTTGAGGTTTATTTAAATAGGCCTCTAAAATACACTTTTGCACACTTTTCCTGAATTCTTTCTTTTTACTTCCTGTACAAATACACTGATCAAATATTTCGCAGTACAAACAATAAAATGGGTTGTTCCTTTTGTGCAACACAGGTTTCACATATGTGGATATTCTCTCTGAATACACTGTTGCGGCCTCAGTAAAAATAATCTAAAAAATATCTTAAGAACAAAACTTCAGCTAAAATAGTATTAAAATAACATAAACAGAGAAATGGAAAGTACCATTTGAGAGTCTGAAGGTTACAAGATGATAGCACAAATAATCAAGGTTAATCTGGGAAAACATATTTGGACCTAAACACTGAGAGAAAATATTATCTCAAGAAGGTTGTTAAGGTCCATCTTCAACGCTAGAGACAAAAAGTGCATTTAACAAAGCAGATGTCAAACTCAACTGTGACATATACTATATAGTTGTACTTCATTATCTAATAGTGACATCACATTAAATGGAGTAGTAGTATCTGTCAGGTATAAATAATAATTACTGCGTCGCCTTCACTATGTCCCAGCTGCTGCTGTCGTCCATGTGTGACCGTTTCTTCGGCTGCTGAGTGAGTTCCATCGTCTGATCTGTGCTCTTGCCAAACGGCCCATGAAAAGCTGGCATGAAGGGATGAGCCATCCCACCAAAAGCAGCTGCTCTTGGCCCGTGACTATGTGAATGACCTGCATGTCCATGGTGGCAGCTGTCACGCATGTGACTGTGATCCTGCCAGAGAAACCACAAGAAAATTGAGAGATTTAGTCCAAAATGGTCCACATGGAAACTGCATGGCAGAACACAGCAGCATGAGTAAGAATAGTCACAGTGTGTGCGCACTTCTAGAGCTTTTAAGGAATGAAAGCTGGTTTGCTGATTTCAGGTTCATTGTGAATTCATTGAGAAAGAGGCATCAGTGAAAAAAAGGTGATGAATGAGCTAAATAAAGAACATTCAGCAATAAATACATGTCTTACTGTGCACAAGCAGCAGGATTTGGCTGTACAACAAGACTATATACAGCAGAATGATACAGATAGCTCCATTGTTTTGGGACATTGACATTAAATAACATTTTTATTGAAATGTAAATAATCTATGGCTATGATTCATAAAAAATAAATACAAACATAAATACAGAGAGACTTCCACAGTGAGCCCACTGGATCCAAGTTCTATTTTAGAGAACTTACCTACACCTTTACCACAGCAGCATTAGTCTTGTTTTGTTTCATTATCTGGGATGGAGTTGCTAGATGCTTTGTTCTCTTTTTTTTAGTCCTGATGCTAATTTTGGTGGCCATACTGAAATCATCATAGTATAATGCTGCCATGATGCAGACATATGGCTAACTTAACAACAGAACTAACCACTTTTACTCAAGTGGCTATAATTAAAAAGAAATGTTGATTATTGTATTGAATTTGAGTACAGCAATTTGCTATTAGATACTAATGCATCTCGTTCATGGTAATATTCCTGTTGTGAATAAATATGAATGTGCGTGACTACCACACTTTGAAAAACGAATAATGTTGGAAGCACCGAGTATTTTAAACTTGAGAATTTTAAACTGGTTTTCATGTGTTCCAGCATCACAAACATGATACACTTTACTCCAGTCTAGAGATTTTATTGCGAAATAACTGTCACTGTCTTCTCTTAAGTTATGCAAGTGCTGCAGCATGACAATCCCCAAATGCACAAAGATACTACAGTGTTTGACTGTGGCTGAACAATTATAATAAAACAACACTGTAGATGTAGATTGTATTTTTTTTTCAAGGGCAGTTTTTATTGGCATTACTGATACATCTGTTGATTTTTTTTTATATTCAATTGATAATTTTGTTGCTTGTCCATAAAATGCAGAAGTTGTGATTAATCTATAATGTTTTTTGTCCACAAACCAACGATTTGGACTGATGAGGAGCAAAGAAGAAACAAAATATTCACATTTTAAAAGCTGAGATCACTTGGCTATACTTTCAGTAGTTTTTATTGCCGCAACCCTATTATTTTGTATATAAACAACAGAAAAATATTAAGATATGAAACAGAAAAAGTACAGTTTATTCTAAATATAGTGTAAAACTAAAAGAGCAATTCAGTTGATGTATTCACTCAGCATTAGCCTTCAGCAGATTCCAGACTGAGTTCATTTAAAGGGAAGTGGAATTCAGTGGCAGTACTTTTTTTTCCTGGACTGTATGAACAGGAAGAACCTGCTCCCATAGTGATAAGGGCACATGGACTTCACATTTAGTTGGTGAATGTACAGCCTGTCGAAAATTAGAATTATCATGATTATTATTATTATTATTATTATTATTATTATTAGAGAAAGAAGCACTGAAAGAGTTAAAAAAGTATCGTCATCATGACAACCAGACGAATATTTCCGTAGCATGGACGATGCCTTTATACGAAGAAAAAAAAGATTTTTTTTTTAATCTGACTGACACTGGTTAACGTCAGGTAACTAGCAACAGACTAACTCAGCTAATGATGGTATGACGCGACGATCAAATGGCACACATTAATTCCACGTCACATCAACTTGCTGCCAAGCGAAAACATAAAATAAAACAAACAGCAGGCTAACTCGTACATGCTAACAATCTGCTCAGATAATGAGACTGTGGAAAGCACATCAACCAGATGCTTACGTGTTGAACCAGCGGTCGCGTAAGCTAAGCAACGACAGTAGGTAACAAATGTAACCGACTTACGCTGCCGTTCTCAGTCCAGTCCATCTTCCTCATGAATGTGTTATAAGTGAATACTAGTGCGCCTCCCCTTTGGCGCCTTCATTCCTATGTCGCTGCTACTGAACTGCTCACCGTTCGGAATGAAGGGGAACGTTCCTGTCAGCAGACGGACCAGAATCAACGTAACACTTCCGCTGTTTAGTTTTCAAAATAAAATTCAATCACAGCTTCCCAAAGCATCAAATTATACAGTAAATCTTAATGTATGATGAAATAGTCCACAAGTTTTGTCATTTATATTCTAATATTACTTCTAGACACAAAATAGAATGCCTTTTTTAATGGTGATGCAATGGTAATTCAGACAAATATTTTAATTTCAGTATTTTGTGGGGTTTTTTGAGTTTGAGATACATGCCTTACGCTCAATGCTCATTTGGAAGCAGCAATTGCATATTCAGTAACAAAAATGGGACATTTATTTCTTGTGGTAAATGAAGACATACTGTATATTACAAATCCCCTGGATTATTAAACCCACTGTGTAATGTGCCAAGATGAGGTTTAAATAAATTATGTTACATATACCCTTATTGATTTAAATTATGATTCATCTGAATATTTACATTATCTTAATGTATGATTTTGTTTTTATAAAATATCCTTCAGTTAACTCAAAGAATAACCCCTTTCTCCTCTGTGTTATACAAACCCGTCACCAGATAATCTGACTGATATTGCACAAAAATATACAGGTAAATGTATTTGTATATAGTGTTGGTTTTTGTTATTTTGTTGTTGGTTTTTCTTCCCCTCTCTCTTGTTGTATTGTTTGTTTGTTGATATGTCTTTTATCCCCCCCGGCCCCTATTGCTTGCTCAACTATTGGGTCTCTTCTTTCTTGTCTTACCAGGCAAGATGCCTTGCAATATTTGATTAGGCTTGTTTGGTCTGTTAAGCTTTTTGTAACATTTGTTAAGAAACGTGCTATACAAATAAAGTATATTATTATTATTATTAGAATACTTTAATTCTTCTTTAAAAGTTACTGCATCGGTAACAGCTGGACTGCATTGATATTTGAAGAACTAGAACCTGGATGAATGAGAACGCGCAATTTTTTTTTTATCTTTGTACTTCCAGGTAAAAAACAATAGATGGCGCTGCTGTTCAACTCAAGATCTGAATGACCTCTCCCATCCAGACTGAACATTAATGTGTTGAATGATAAATGTACAGTATGTGATTTGGGTCTGTCTCTATTCAGACCACCAGTTATTATTCCTGGACATGTCTGTGATGTAGATTGTTTTGAAAATCAGCTGTGTATTCCATCTAGTTTTATGGCATTGAGACTGACTGACTTGTAGCTTAATATATTTGACTTCTTTTTTTAATGAGTTACTTCTTGCAAGACAACATAGTGTCTTGTGGTTGTTTGATTGTAATTTGATTAAAAAAATGTTCATTTTATTCAGTTTCTCTTTCTGTACGAAGTCTATTGCAATATCATTTTGATAAAGATAATTGACTTTGAACCACATTACACGCTAATGCAAACTTGAAGTTTTATAGTTCACCTTCCATGTATTAGTTTGTAGGGTATTGTGACATTTTTTGCTGAAAAACACTCTCTATCAATTTAATATTAAATGAAATCCACATCATGCCTGCCACTTAGGTACACATCAGTTCAAGAGCATGTGCCAAATCTGTGTTTGTGTGTGCATGTAGCTGAAGCCCCAAACAAAAGTAGTTCAACTATCAAGAGGAAGTCATCAAACTGAAGAGGACTGAAGGTCAAGATTACTATTTTATGTTTGCACTGGACACAGAGAGTGGAATAAAAACAAACCAGAATAGCTATATTTCTACGAAAGGACAAGGGGAAGACATTGTAACATTGTTATCAACATATTTAATGACTTCACCTTTAGTTTAAAACCAGGTGATTGAGGAAGCAAGGCCAGCCAATAAAAACATGCACAGGATGTGTGTTTCACTGCTGATATAACGATGACAGCTGTAAGAACGGACTTTGCTCTTGTTAAAGCCTTTCTACTACTAAACTATGCTGACGTTGTGTGAAAATCCCACAACATGGGGTATTTGCATTGTTTGAGGAGACAACAAATTGAACATTCCAACTATAAATTAGATAATTTTTTAAGTTAAAAACCAAGATTTTCTTAGGTCTCAATCTCTTCTTTCTTCTTTTATGTAGGTGCATATCAATATCTGACTCTAGGCCTAAAACAAAGGGGGACCAAACCGATTTAGCTTCTGCCTCAATTTAAAAAGCAACTACACCTAATGTGTGTGTTTTAAAATATTAGTTCAAATGTTTAAAGGGGCTGTAAGTAAGATATGCAATTACTTTAAAATGGGTACCAAATTAAAATATTGGATAGCATTGTCTCCCCCACCTTTGGTCAGAGAGATCCCTGAACTTTGTCTTAGAGTAGGACCCCTAGATTATAATCTATCACACATACAAATACATGTTATAATATTCACAGTACATTAAAAATATATGCAGTGTATTGTTTTAGAAAGAATTTAATAAAAAAAATGAGCTATATAAGTGTGTGTAAAACAATTGTCTGATAATATGGATAGCAATAAAACAAACAAACTCTATTATGATGCTCAAACACTGTTTTGTTTAAATAAAATAAAAAATATATGACCAACCATCATGAAAAATTGTGGCATAAGACCAATTCAATTTCAGTTTGTTAATTTCAGTTAATTTCTAAGAGAACTGAGACAAATCCTTACTTTGACTCATCTGGAGACATTGCGTTTTATGATGGATTCAAACCTTTATGCGGTTTGTCACCTTTGTGCAAACACCTGAGTTTGGAAAGAGAAGAGCCACAGGCGAACACACAACAACAGCTGTTGCATCTGTTCGTCTCTTTATAGAGCAAGACACATTAGCATTCTTTTGGAGGGGTATTTATTTCCACTGGATCAGTGTAAGCAGTGGTCACCCTCCTTTTATGTGTGATTTGATCTCAACTGACTCCAGGTCAGAGTGTCCATGTTAGATATTTGTCTGAGAAGAGCTGCTCGCTGCAGCTGGAAATAAAAGTGATGAGAGATATGAGAGTTCATCCCAGAGTGGCACCTTTTACACTACATGTTTTGATTTCAGTGTTAAAATGAATGAATAAATAAGAAGACAGGCCTTTTCTAGAGAAATCAAAACTGCTTGAAAACATCCCATCCCAAAAACATGACACCCGACCGTTTCATTGCAATGAAAACAAATTGTAAACTTCTAAAAATAACAAGTGAATGTCTTCCAGTTTGCTGGCTGAGGACAACCAGGGGTGACTCTGCAGGTTGCAAAAAACAATCCAATCCAATTTTATTTATAACGCATTTTAAAACAACACAGTTGACCAAAGTGCTGTACACAGGCATGAGGGCAAATACAAAAAACAAAACAAACACTCAGATTGAATGCAAGTTTAAGGGAAAATTATTCTAATTCTAATTGATTTATAAAGTCAGTAAGCACTATTAAGCATCTATATAGGGGCCTGGTTGCAGGTGACACCTGTGAATATCTGGTTGCAAAACCTCAACATGGTGCCCAAGGCTTCAAGTTCTTATGGGTGACATTATGGCCATTTGCAACTGAATTTGCCAGTAAAGGCTCAGCCCATTACACTAGAAAAACCTTCAAAACTTTGCTCTATTGAAACAAAACTATGCACCTCAATTTCCCTGGGATGAATCACAAAGATTTCTACTGTCAGATTTGATCTTACAAGAAAAAAAACCATCACAATAGGTGCTGAAACCACCTACATTTGTAAAAGAAATGAGATATTTGAAGTGGCCAAAAAGGAGCTTTATTCAACAAAAAGCTTATGCAGAATAAAAACATTTCTTTGTGCTTCTCATTGCCATCATGGATCAACTAATTAATTTCCAATGGCAAACTGGCCTAAATTACTGTCAGACTGACATTACCCAACAAATGTGGTTATACAAACACTGTGTTTGAGACTAAAAAAAAAAAAGATGAGTGTGACTTCAAGGTCAAGGTCAAGGTAACAAACAACAAGGTAAAAAAAAACATCAAAGAAAGATAAAACAAGATGAAATAGTTTAATTTGACAATAGCTGGGTTTTATTAATCACTCTGATGGCTGCATGAACAAAGTTATTCTTATATCGGTTAGTTTTGCAGACTGGCAATTTGTATATGTGGCCTGATGATAGAGGCTGAAATTCACCATAGTGGGTGGTCACTAGACCACTTCACAATTAGATACAGAGAGTTTTTGTTTTTTAGGGAAAGGTTGGCGAAACAAGACACACAGCTGAAAGATAAAATAGATTCAATTAATGAACAATAAAAGAGGGTCAGCATCGATGTGAAAAGAGGACAGTTTTCTCAGACAGTATAGACACTGATTCCCCTTTGAATATACGGCTTTACAAAATAAATAAGTTAACCAAAATGCTTTTAATTTTGTTCTAAACAAAGGAGGTGTTGGCTAGTGTCAGCATAGACCAGGGTTTACATCTTAAATTGTTTAAAACACTTACTACAGATTTGAAGTTGGAGGGAATTGTGTTATTTGTCCAAAAATAAATGAAAGAAAATATAGTAGTGTGTGACTTCAAAATATAAACAAATATCATATGGAAACCATTGTCAAATGAGTTCCAAGATGCTGATTAGGCCTATCAGCTCCACGCGGCTCTCTTTCTATTTCTCAGTGTGACTGTATCTCAAGACTGGTTGGATTATGACAGAAAACAAAGAGGATTTCACAAAAAGTTTAAGAAGGGAAATTTAACTCCTTAAAAATCCTGGACATTCAACAGTTTGAAGGGATAAATGTTCCTTGACCACAAGTGCTCCCTCAGTCAAATGTGTTTTGGTTGACAGAGCCTGTTTTCAGCGCAGCATACAGGTAATGTTAACCTTTGTTCATTCATTTCCATCCATGGGGACTAAACCGAGACAGAATAATAACATAAAAAAGAAAATCACCAAACATTACGCAATGCAGCTGGGGGACAAAAGAAAAAGCTCGAGGAAGAACATCAGAGGAGAAGAACATGCAATAAATGTCACACGTGGAAAATAGAGCTATACAGTAGATTTACAATACCAATAGTCAAGGTGTCAACATCATGGACTGTAAACATGTCTCAGAAATATGTTTTGGGGACAATGACAAACCTCCAGGTGCTGCTGACAGACATGACCTGACCCGATCATGACCTCCTCTCCATGAGGACCTGAACAAAAGACAATCTGCAAACTTTCCTTAACTTTAATCTGAAACTGCAAGAAACATAATCAATGGAAATTTTTATCATATAATTGTTACAAATAGTTAGGAAGAATATTTCCACGAAAACATATGGTCCATATCAGTATTTTATAAACATAATTTCTAGGCAACGGGGTTCAATTCATTTAAATTAAATTTTATTTGTATAGCCCCGATTCATAACATATATTATCTCAAGGTCAAGACCTTACAATGGGTTCCAGGTGTAATTTCCATGTAAAGGAAAAGGAGGAAGAGTGAAACCCAAGAGTCAATTTTGCACAGAAAGTGAGTATATTTGTGCACTTTTCAAATGTCCTGTTTCATTTTCCTTTTACAAACCAATACAGCAAAATAAACTCCAAGGCCTGCAGTAGAAATTCAGCTTTTTATGGTTCTTCACAAAATACAAACAAACAATGATTTTACCAGCGATGAGTTGGGTGATAAGCTCCACACAGCAGTATGTGTATCAGTTGGGGTCATTTACTCTACCATTTACTTTACAATCACTTATGGCCTAGTGGTCAGAGTGGTCACCTCTGGAGTGGGAGGTGGGTGGTGATAAACACCACACCTGAAAGCTGAGTCGTACCAAACATTTGAAAGCACTCTGCACAAATCTAGCATCCCAGAGAGGAGTAGAAACACAAACAGAAGGCTAATTGAAGGAGTGCATGATCTAGACCTATGGTTCTCAAACCGTGGTACGTGTACCACCAGTGGAACGCGAGCTTACTCTGCTGGTACTTGGAGGACAATCAGAAATGCTGTTCAACTGTATATACCAGGTTATGTGATTGGAGTCGAGCTGAGGGATTTTGACTAGAGTGCATAGAAAATGAAACAAATAACACTGATAATAAACTAAATAATAATAATGAGAGTCTCTTGCTCCATCTTACCAGTGTCTGAAGTATATATGAGGAGGAGGTGAAGAGCAAATTATCTTATCGGGAATAAATCTGCCTCCTGTGAAAAGTCTGTAGCGGACTTTGCTCTGCCTATTTACACCACTGTATTTTAATGTTGCCAATAATGGTGTTACTTTGAGAGCTCTAAATGTTTGAGAACCACTGATCTAGACATACAGTGAGTACCTTTGTCTACCATATACTTAAGCTCTCCGCTGTGCACTTACCTTTTTTCTGAGAAGTTGTCTGAGATGCGAAAGCATTTAGCCTTATGCCTTATGAAAACAGGAAGCAATGTCAATCTATTTCTGACAAAACTTGGCCCCTATGAGACATTGTGCTTTTGAGTAAAAGAAAAAGGTTCATACACTATGTCTTTTGGAAGCTGCTAATGTATATATATGTGTTTATACACCTTTTTATACACACTGAAATATACTGTAAAAGGACCAGGCGGAATCACCAAATAGACTTGTAGGATGAAAATAATTTAAGGATGGATTTTTTTTATCCCTTATCCCTTATGCTAAGGTAGATTATGACAAAAATCTACGGTATCTGTCTCTCACACAATGAATTTTTAACGCATCTCCTAAATGAACTCAGGATATGGCACAATTATAAACATTAAACATGTTCCCTTCCCCAGATAGTCAAACTAATATAGCAAAACCAAAACCACAACCGATAATAAGAGGCAGCAGTAGCACATCCCTCCAAGCCCCATTCCCCCTGGCTGCTCCATGTTTGGGAGTTCATTGGCAGGGTCACAGTCTGCATTTGAACCAGAGGACCAGTGGTATTCAGGGTTGAAGGTCGGCCATGAACGCTGCCATCTATTACAGTGAGGATCATACACTAAAACCCTGCTTGACCTCTTTAGCTCTCTGCATGGTAATACTATTAGAGGACCAGTGGGAGCTGCAGGGTGTAATGTTTTAAATGAGTCTGTTTTAAAAGACAGTTAGAGACACGCACAGAAGTAAATCAGTGAGAATATTGACAGTTATGTCTGTGAGGAATGAAAGATCTGAAAGGCAAGAGTAGATAAATTAAGCTGGAAAATCTAGATACTTTACACTGACACTGAGGGTGTTGGTCAGAGTTCAGGGTAGAAAGGATCTTTGTTTTTCCACTTTGCTCTTGGAGTTCAGGGACAGCATTAACCAGCAACACTTAGCAATGTGTAAAGAGGGATTGGATGGGTCAGGGAGCAACATTCAATAAAAAGCGACATGTCACATTCAATGAAAAAACATTCTAGTTGGATCAGAAATATGTAGAGGTTAAAGAATAGTACAGATCACAATGTAAATGAACCATGAAAACATATAAAATAAAAAAAAATGTCTTGACACTGAAAAATGCACTTGAGGAAACAATATCACCACAAGGTCCATTTAGTCTGTCCTCTAGAGCTTTCAATTACGTCGCTGGACATGAAAGAACATGTAGCCTATTAACCATGAACTTACTGGATAACTGATGTCATTCAAAAGCTCCTCGCTGCAGATTCAGAGGGCAGTGTTCAGCTCAACTTTGATACACGGGATGTTTCTTCGTCTGCATTAAAAAGGTCCAGTGTGGAACATTTGGGTTGTCAGACAATGTTGTTTGCATAAGTGTATATTTCCTTTCTAATTTTGTAAGGTGCTTGTTATATTTAGGC
This sequence comes from Brachirus orientalis, assembly GCA_016785285.1. Classification (NCBI taxonomy): domain Eukaryota; kingdom Metazoa; phylum Chordata; class Actinopteri; order Pleuronectiformes; family Soleidae; genus Brachirus; species Brachirus orientalis. The sequence continues at coordinate 2,749,230 of JAFBJR010000172.1, forward strand.
TATCATCCTGGAAAAAAAAACATGCTTCTACAGAATCAGTGGTGAATGACTTCACCCATGATGCACAAACCAACTAACAAGAAAAAGCTAATCGCAGAAAGGGATTGACGAGAGCTGTGAAACAGTGTTTACATTCTGTCTGGTTTGTGAAGGCCGTTGTAGTTTCCTGATGCCCTTAGGAAAGGGAGGGGTGAGTAGAGGAGTCCTCTATGTGCTGCAGTCTACAGTCTCACCATTAGATGTCACTCATCCGTACACACTGGTCCTTAATAAAACACAGCAAAAGCAATAAAGACAGTCTTATGACATCCCCAGTGCTAATTTAGTCTGGAACCGAAATTAACAGTATGGACTAATTACTGATTTAATATAACAAACTGAAGGGCATTGTAAAGCACCGCTGAATGTTGAAAAATATATTGATACACAAATGAACAGACTAAAGTGAGTAACTGCGAAGATTTGACCTCCTGTACACAGTGATTCAAATCAGCACAATAATTTGAGATTTCTACCTCTACATGTCAGATGTGGTTCAACAACCTAATTTTAGTCTTTTTTTGCCATGAAATAATAAAAGTTTGCATGTTTGAGACTGTGGTTCCGACAAAATAATACAGTCAGTCTTTAGAGAAATGTTGTGGTGTCATTTTCTCAACCAAATACTGCAATATTTGAAACCCAGGGAGCAGTCAGAGACAAATTGTTGCAAACCTAAGGTTACATTTATGAACTTTCTCTTGGTTTCTTATCTTATTACTGTACTGATGTGATTTTAAATCCATTTTGGTCAGATTGTGGCTTCAGGAGCAGAACATTGAAAACCTGGACCTGGGTAATCACTGGAAAAGGAAAGTAACATGATCAAAAGTTGATTGCAAAGCCAGACTTGATGTCTAGAGATTTGAGTGATCAGTTTATCCAAAAATTAAAGTGATGGTGTGTTCGGGTATAGCAGGAAAGTGTTATGGTGGAAGTGTGAGCTCTTTATGGTTTTACTTTCAATTACATCTTTTGATATGCTGATGTTGACTACTGAAATAATCAACATCTGTGAAAAATACTAGCTTTAATCTTGACTCCCACACCATGTTTATCACTTTATAGCTGAAGCACACCTAATATTTAGTTCAGTCAATATTGGTGTGTCTTTGCATGCACTGTAGCTGTGAAAGTGGACTACTGTCTCCCTCATGCTGTTGCCTCTCAGTAGCAGTGCCAGAGCTGGACCAATGAGACATTGTGAGGAACTGAGAGGGGGGTGACAGAGGAGGGGAAGGGTGAGTCAGTGAGAGACTAACATCACAAGAACAAAGGGCAGTGGGAGTGATAATCCCACCTAATGCCCTCTGTCTGCCCCATGTCTGCAGTTGCTCTGTGGTGAGTGGCAGATTGAGCGCACTCATGCAAAAGGTTACTTGGGTGAATGAGCTCTCTCTTCGTGGGGGTTGGGGGCAGTAAAGGCTGCCTATCTTCAGTCACTGCTCTGGGCCCTCGGTCGTTCAGAGCAGCAGCGGTGGCATTTGTCTGCGGCTGATCCAGCAGAGCTTGGCTCGTGGTGTCGTTGGTGGTCATGTATTATGTAACAGGCCCTTTGCTGTCTGGACAACAAACACTTGGGAGCTGCTCAGACATGCTCATGACTGAAAGTTTCATCTCAGTTAACTCTGCAATTTACCGCCACTTCTCCTACACTCTCACAGCAAAATCTACTGTTACATATTTTAATCCATATAAAATATTTTAGTTAATTTGCCTTTTGTTAAAGTCAAACCATTTTCAAATGGGTTCACACAATGCTGATTAAGTATTAACTATCAGCTACATACGTCTCTCTCTGTGTTTTCCAATATAGCAGTATTTAGATCTCGTGTCACCCAGTGACATTCCCATGCTTCACACAGACACAATAGAGGCAAAAACAAGTAAGACGGCTGCAAACAAAAAGAAGAGCCCATAAAAAGTTTCAGAAGTGAATTCTTCTGGTCAAAAAACCTGGTCTGGATCAACACTTTGCCTCCACCAGCCCCTGTGCTCCAGCTATATATATACACACAAATGTTCCCTCAGTGAGGTCTGATAATATTGCTTGACAGAACCTGTTTTCAGATGAAGGAAACAGCATAGAAATACCTTTACATACTTTCCGTTCAAAACAGGGGCAGAATTATACCATCAACCAGACGTCACCAAATATTTGCACTGCATCTTTAAATAAAATATTTAGCATCTGTCATACCCCTGTACGGCAATTTTTTTAAAACCAGATTAAGCATTATGAAAGCCAATGAACACTATTACTGTGATATAGTAATTTTTATTTGAATTGGTTTATTTTAATTATTAATTTTACACATAGGACAGTGAGTCTTTGGGGCACCAAACAAACTGGGAGACAATTTCAGTTCAATGCAAGCAACACAAGAGCTAAAAGGAATTTTCTTTCCAAATAACATTTCTGCATCAATCAATTTTTCATTTTCATTTTCTTGAGGAGAGGCAATGCAGCTGCTGGCAGTCTGGCTGTGAGTGGTTCAAAGAAAGTCCACTGCAGCTGGGATGATCAGGCCTCTTATACTGGAACCACTTGGACCAATCAGCTCTCATGATCCACCTAAGCACTCACACACCATAACCAATCAAGGGAGCACACCTGCAACCCATCACACACTCTCAAGCAGACGCATGCACACAAAGAAAAAGATGTCGCAACCCCTGGGTCGTAACACAACTAACATCACGTTTATGTTGCAAGCAAGCATTTCTGAACAACTTATGCAGTTTCATAGATCCCATACCATCACCACTATGTTTCTGTAGCTGTCTTTCATGAATGTGACCAGGCGGCTATTAGGATGTTGACACGCTCAATTTTAATTAAATTTTCCAGCCTTTTGTGTTGTTAGACCCATGTGGGTGCTCCTTGTTTGTCACTTTGAAACATGCTCAGTAGCTGCTGCAGTTGTCATGCATGACCTTTTGTACTCTCACTTAAGTAGGTGAGTGCTCCACACACCACCCTAACACATCATCTTTCTTATATGCAGACATTTTTTTTTTTTGAGAACAGGAGTGAGTGACCTTGTGTGATTAGGTGAGTCTCTGCGGAGGCAGATGAGCTGAATATTCTCAGTCTGGCCACGACTCTGTGACTTTGGGTCGTAACTCCAGAAAAGGGAGCAGCGAGAACACCGCAGATCTGTCCTTGATAGGCATAGCTCATCTCGACCCAGCACAGCACAGCAGCCGACATGCTGTGGCGCTTTATGGTGGATCGAAGCTGCTCAGGTTTAATGTGTTTGTGGCTGTCGCAGCACTGATAAAGGGTGCAATACATAACACAGGAGTAATAGAGGAGGACAAGCCAAATCAATAGCCAGAGAGACCGTTTGACCCACGCTTTAAAATGACAAATTTCCACTTGGGCATCACCGCGAGTCTCTCCGCTTTCAGCTGTGGCAAAGACTGTATGGACAGTATGCAAAAATAACCTGAGTGGACAAAGTGTGTGTGTCAGGTGGAAATGTCTGGCTTTCACTGGCATGCCTCACAGACTTGTGTGTGTGTGTAATCTCAGTTTCAGGTTCTATCTCACAAAGGCCAAACTGGCAGTGAGAGTCTTGTAAGTGAAGACTCCTGTGCTTCACCTGTGAAAAGAGGCTTTTGTAGGAGCGGTCTCCTGTTTCCTGGCAGATAAAGCACATCTGCTTTTCCAGGGAATAACACCATGAATATACTCACACAGCCGCTCTCACTCTCACTCACATGTTCACCTTTTCTTTACCTTCTCCCACCTCCTCTCCATTCACATCTATTTTTGTAATTCCCTCTTGCTGAAGCGCTCCTTCCATCCTGCCTGAATATTTTTCCTTTCTTTTCATTTCTCTTTTTCTGTTCTGCTGCTTTCATTTATTCTCGTTGTCATCTACAGCCTTTTCCCAACTGGACAGATGCTGTATGTGAATGTTGTCCACATGTAATAATACATATATGTGCTATCACCCAAGTCCTGTCAAGGAGAACACCATCTATCAGGGTGTTTTGTGTGTGTGTGTGTGTGTGTGTGTGTGTGTGTGTGTGTGTGATTGAGCGTTCCTGGATGAATGTCTCAGAGCTATACGGTGGCTAAATTTAATGTTTCAATTGTCCTTTACCTCAATTAGTCAAAAGATTTTGAAGAATAGAATATATTTTATACTAGTAAGTTAAAGAGTTGAATCAACACAGAGATAATTTGACCAGCTTGATACCTGCATCCTCCAGTATTGCAGTGGAACAATTAAAAGCATCCAGTGAAAAGAACTCAAGAAAGGGAGAAACAGCCAGTAGAACATAGCAGTCATGAGAAATTTTAGATGCAGAAATGTGATCTGAATGTATTTGTTATTAATGTTACATGTTACTGTATAATTATGTGACTATAATGGTTTTGCAATCAAGGCAGAGTGATTATGCTTAATCATAAACTATTAATCAGAGATATTATGTATTTAGGTTGAATATTAAAAAACTTAATGTTACATTTCCCCTCAAACAAAATCCTGAAGGGATTATAGTTTGGGAAACTATGACAAAACACCATGAGACAAAAAAGGATCAAAGCAAAAAATGGGATGTTGGTTTGGTAAAACATGTCAGCAGCCACTCACCGATTCTGTCAAAATGATAGAGTATAGAAGTGGAGTTAAAACGAAGAGTGAAGTGGAAATCAGTGGGCAGGGGGAAAACAAACTGAATGGCCAAAAGAAGAAACAGACACTCAGCACCCACTGAAAACAGAAAACGCAGAAAGTCTATTGAAGGTGCTGACTAGAAACGAGACAAGAAATGGAGCAAGGAAACACTGACCTGCTCTCAGCACAACCTAAACCTAGGTGCATCCAATAGCTCCTGATTAGCAAGAAAACATGTGATCCAGATAATCTGATATTTAAAGGGATGGTCCTATGAGATAATGACACATAGCCACACCTGAACTGCTGTGTCTAGAATGCACATGGGACCGGTCTACACAAAAGACCGGTCCCATGTTCTAAAAAAGTTTTTAGAACAATGACATTTCAGCACTTTAACATCAGAAAGTATGAAATACATTTTTTTCACTTTCAGCTGTCCATCTCAACCTTGTGGAAGATTTTAAATTAGGTTCAAACATAACACATTTTTTTTTCCAGAAGAATGAAGCAACAGCACTGTACTTCTGCTTTGATTGTGCAGCCAGCTGTCCAGGGTCATTTTACGGCATTTATTCACATACTGAATGATTGTTTGAGCACAGAATCATTTTGACTTTTCAATTTTGCTAGAATAATTTCATGGTCCATTTTTTTTTACACTTTCAAAAAAAAAACCCCTTCAAAAACCTTTTTTGTGTATGTGAGGAGAAAAGAACAGAAGACGACACAGAGAGACACAAAAGATGTGTCAGATAAAATAAAAGCAGCATCTGAGCATAACATTGATTAGACAAACAAGACAGAGCCAGAGCTATTGATTAGAAAATCCACTATTAATGATTTTGCTCAGCACTGTACAGTGTGTTATTGCTGTACAATCACAAGAGGAATGAAATCAGACAAAAGCAAACATGGCTTGGTTTGAGTGACTGTTGTATTATATATATTTATTCAGATAGATACAAAGAAATATGAAATACCAGACCAATAGTTGGGTCATATGGGATCACTTACATGTTTGTAAATGAAAGGGTAATTCTGCACAGAATTACAGGTGCAACAGTTCCTACTGTATGTAACAATTCTACACTGTATGTAAATATGTTCCAGTGTAAATGCAGATACTGGAGGTGTGCGGGCGTGTGATGGGGGATGGAGAGAGGGCTAAGTGTGAAGGGAGGGTGGAGGTGTGAAAGTGGCGTGGGGTAGTGGGCGAGGGGGGCTGGTCGGAGAAGCTCATTCATCAAGTCATTACGGGAGGTGGCTCCTGTGGTATTTCTGCCTGTCCATCAGTGGAGGTGGAGGAGGATGGGGAGAGATTCCCAGAGGAGGAGTGGGGCTCGGTCATCTTGCCTCTATGCATCTTCTCCCTCTCTCTCGTTTTCATCCCTTCGTTTCCACCTCGTCCCTCTTGGATATTCCTGCCCCGCTCCTCCTCTGACAGCTCACATTCTGACTACTATTACGCTCTTCTTCTTCCTCCCCTCCGTCTTCCCCCTCTATTACATCTTCCAACTTTGCATTGCTCTCTCTTTATCTTTCTCTCACTCTCTCTCTCTCTCTCTCTCTCTCTCTCACACTCTCTCTCACACACACACACACAAACATAAACACACACCATCCTCCCTCCACATTCTCAGTACTTCCCTCACTCTCTTCCTTTTTACATTTCTCCAGGGAGGCAGCCCTTGACACTCAGATGTCTCTTGCATGCCAAAAATTACTATTGACATTTCAATTTAGTGGCTTTTTCTCTCACACTGCTCTCTGCTGATGCCTTATAGCAGGAGGACATTTACATGTCAATGGGCCAGACAAAAAAGAGGCAGCGTGTGTCCGCTGCCGTGTCCTCAAGACAGTCGCTGTTACTCTGAATTTGTGGTTTCTGAGTTGACAAAGGGGCTTTGTGTTCTGGATCGCTGTTTTTGTAAATGGAATGTAAATATAAAAGAGCCACACCACCTTACCTGCAAGTTTATATTTGCAAAGTCATATACCGCATTTTATAGTAACAGTTAGAAACACAATGTAATTCCAGAGTTCCAAACCGCAACAGGAAAAAACACTCACACACCATCTGTTTATTAGATAATAAATTATTAGTTATTAATTTGCTCCACCACAGAGCACATGCAGTAAAGATGATATTGTGGTATACTGTTTTGTTAGTGAAACATAAAATAAAATAAATGGACAATTTTCCTTGAAAGTTTATAGGCAGGACATTGCACACCTTAAAGCTCCCGCTAACAAATGTTGTTCATCCTGCATCTTTCTAAATGTTTTACTGGAGATGGGTTTCCTTGTTCTGTTTTGACCAGGAAGATGGTCTCATGTAACCACCATAACTAACACATGTGTGAGGATTTATTAAAAACGCTACTACACCTCTGTCTCATTCCCATTACAATTGATGAGTTTGGCACTGAAGTCTGACCTCACATACAAAGCAAAAATAGGGTTCAGTAGCACAGCCGAAAGCATTAGTCTTATCTTTGACTTCTCTTCAAAGATTCAATCAAAGTCAAAAATCAAAGATTTTTTGACTCTGCAGAAGCGGACATGGATGGAGGAAGAGAAAAGTCAAATGTTAAAATTAAAAGCATATAAATACCATGTGAGTCGTGCATCTGTCATGTGAGTGGAGTCAGAGATTAAACATATTGATTGTTGGCTGAAGATGAGTAGGGGGTGTGGTGAGCTGTTTCAAGAGGCTCACAAGAGGCTGTTTCTCTGCACATTTAAAATGGGAGTAGTTTTTGTGCCTCCGGCTTCATGATGTGTCACTTCAATTGTCTTTACCATAAAAACGGCCTGAAATGAGTTCTGTTCATGCATATAAGAGAGTGTGTTTGCATGTTTGTGAATACGTTGACTATATTTCCTTCACAAGAGGCTTTTTTATACATGCATCTTCATTTCCGAATCCTTGTAAGTTATCGCCACCTGACTGGTCCCGAGGCGCCGGGGCTCCTGCCTCGCCGTGATTGTCTTAAAGGAGATGCATTGCATATGTAAATGTCCTGCTTTGGAGACAGCTGGCTGCTGCTCAAGTGAGGAAAAAAAGCCTCTCAGCATTGATCTGCCCTTCTGCATTTAGTCTGGGTTAAGTGTTCAGCTTCCATTAGGACCAAATTCATGCAGGAGTTTGTATAATTATGCCAGAGTCAATCCCCATTACTCCTTAGCACTATCGAGCAGCTGCTTACTTTAATAAAAACACATGTCAAATTCAGGGAGAGGAGTGGCTGTGTATATCTGTGTGTGCCTGTCTTTGCTAGCATGCATGCATATTTTTGTTTGCGCATAATTTGGATCAATACACACAGGAAGCAGGCATTAAAACCACTAATCAGTTGCAGGCAGCAGAAGCGGCAAAACAAACTTAATGCATCAAATGTTCTGTTAACTCCACAGTCCTTTCAATCAGTGCAACAAACAGCTCTTTCAACATTTGTCTCTTCCTCCCTTAGGACACAATTCCTCTTCTCTGTCTCCAACTGCAGACCATCAATCTGTAGCTTCTCCCTGTTGCCCTTCTTTCATCGTTCCCATTTTTTTTGGTTTCCAACGGGAGCTTTCAAGTCCTGACCTTTGTGGCCTTGGAAAGGACCACTGCAGGTAACAAAGACTGCTCACCAATCTTATGGTTCTGAGTGGCCTCTTTCTTACTGACACAGAAAAACCTGAAATGGATTTTAGGGAAGCTGGTTATAATTCCTCACATGTTCTCACTTGCAAGCACATAACTGAGTTCAAGAAGAATCAGTTTTAATTCTGTGCATGACAGACTAAGTCATTTAGTTTAGTAATTCCTAAAGACTGGGTTGGGATTAGAAAGTTTGGGAAACACTGATCTAATAGATCTTATTAATTAAGTTTTCACTCTTTTTTGCTGTGCATAGGAGTTTCTTTGTGCTTAAAGTACAGGATTGTACAATCTGGCAGAAAGTGACTCAATTTTCACTATTGTTATACTGGCATGCATAAGGCCCCATTCACACCTGTTCGTAACATCGGTCCTCAGTGATGCAGTCATGGCCAGATCGCATTAAGTACAGCTGCTCACACCTGCCATTACAATGCATCTGTGTCTGCATCTGTGTCTTCTGTGACCGCATATGATCAGATCATGCCCTTAATTCCAATATCCACTTACGTCGTGAATGTTTTCAAATACAAAATTATGTTCCTCGAGAGTTTGATTGTACATATGACTCTGCTGCCAGTGGGTTTGTGTGTGTCTGTGGGTGTGCAAGTGACAGACAAGCAAAGAGACAAAAGAGATGAGAGGAGGTTTGAGTGACTCGTGGGTGATTTTCTCCTCACACTATATGAAAAAAAAAAAACATAAGGCGATCAGTATTAATATTGTGGTGGTGGTGGTGGTGGCAAATAAACTGACAATAAAAAAACACCGGTGAAACTACCACCACTCATACGTCATCAACTGAGGAAGTGGTCTCTAATCCCTCCTGAGGTCAGACTGTGCTCATGCAGCTTTGGAATGTAGACAAGTGCTTCCTCAAACCACCTGCAACTGTGATTTCTGTGACCAGATCTGAGGACACATTGGTATCATTTCACTTCTTGGTATCATTTCACCACTTCTTAGGACTAAAAAAACAATTCCCATTGCCAGGGGTTGGTCTCCTACCCTGTTTGATCAATAAACAGTGTTTGAAAACCTGAGCAAATATTCAACTACCCTAAACTGGCAATCCAAATTTCAAAATTACCTTTTGCAGTGACTGGTCATATGTGCACAGGCATGTTTTTAATGCCACTTTTTACATGCAACCACTTCAGTTTTTGTGATAGTGCATCACCATCCCATTGAAGGTCACATTATTTAAAACACCTGGTAAAAGAGGCTATATCCACACCACTGTGTTTTAGTTCAGAAAAAGGAACGTGACCTGATGAGCCTTTAGAAGTAATCTGCCTCCACACTAACACACTATCATGTGCATGCATGTGACAGACCTGACTCTGTCTTTCCTCTGGCACGTGAAAAGGTGAGTGTAAAAGTGTTAAAGGAGATTTCCGTTCACAGCTGCTTGTCATGTTATGGCCAACAAGAACCAGTCAGGACTTGAAAGCAGGTAACAAAGGTCTCCATTTTTGTGCTCCAGACTAAAATGCCACACCAGATTTAACTAACAAGGCCACAGTAGTGTTTTCAGTATTTTTTGTTTTTAGGGCGTATATGTTTATGATTAATGTGGATGTAGCCAAAAGCAGAGTGAACTAGAGAGGGATTTTACAGCACCCTGCTGTGGGTCTGCTGTCAAAATAAGAAACACTGTGATTGCCTTTGAAGGCTGACTATATGAAAGTGTCTCTCTTCTCTGCGATATCAGGCTTTTAACACCACCTACAAGTGTGGCCATTTGGAAAAGGTGCAAACACTTTTTCCTTCAGACATATTTGGAGGACAAAAGACTTGTTTGTTTTAAGGGCACATTTGTCAGGTCTACCAATGGCTTGTAACTTTATGTTGTGTAAGACAACAAAGCAGAAGCAGCAATGCTGCAATACACTGTACATACATTGCAGGAATATAACACTTTTGTTAATCTTCACATATAGATATTATACACACATAGATTCACGATCCCATCTGGATCGTGAATCTATGTGTGTAAAATCCCTATATATTTAGTAGATTCTCTTCCTGAATATACAGTATTAGGTGTCTGCATTATTATCTCTGTGATATTATCTCTGTGGCTGTGGCAGGGGGGTGTCTGGACACAGGCCAATGAGGCTGCTGGTCACCGTACAAAAATGACTTTACAGAGAGATCTTTGTCTTTTGTCTTTGCCACTGGAGACAGAACTGCAACAACTGATCTCTTCGAATGTAACATCTGCAAGAGCAGCACAACTTCTCAGTCTGTACCAGGTTTTCATCCTGCTGCTCTGAGCCCATCTCCCACCACACCTTCATTTACCATGATGTTGCTGTCGAGGTCAGCTGATGGAGACTTTTCTGTCCCTGACTATATTGAAGAGATTTAATGGTAGGTTATGGAAAAATTAAGATAAATTCAATTCTATGTCTATTAGGGGAAAGGATATTATGAAGTTGGTGTAATATATCAATACCATCTGTGAGAAAAGTATGACATGGCATTAATATGACATAATCAGAGTCATGTGACCAGAGAGATAGATAGAGAGAGAGAGAGAGAGAGAGAGAGAGAGAGATGTTTTTCTGCCTAACAGTCACTGTGTAACACGAAGAGAACAGCAAAGCTTCATTATTTTTTTTCACAATCAGCAGTGCAGGTTTAATTTGATGTTAAAAGAACAAAAAACAAAAAAAAAAGGGTTAAAGTGCAGAATCCAAACACACACAAAAGTAAGAACTAATTTTTGTTTTAACAATCCGGTTTTTCTTTAGTATCAAAGGAAGCTTAACCTTTACTTCAGGAACAAGAAAAGCAATTACTTTGCTGCCTCTTATCCGTTTTTATTTTTAACAATTGAATGTCGTTTGTTTCGTCAGGTTAGATAGCTATGGCTAATTAGTGAGTTGCATAGCAACAAGAACTGTGATTAACACTCCTTTAGCCCCCTGAACTCCTGCTCTCTTCTGCTCGTGAACCCCAGACGTGATCTTTGTGAACGAGCCAAAAAAAAAAAACCTTAAAAAAGCCTGATCAAATAATGATGGTCATAACACTGTCTCCCTGTAACCTGGTGGATCTATAAATATGCAGTGAATGTCGCCTACATGGATATTACACCTCCTCTAAAACTCGCCCTCCATATTTTCCCTGACATCACCTGCAGTGCTATAAATACTGGAGATTTAGTCAGAGAACAAAGACAAAATGACCTTTTCACTCAGGATACTTTAGGATAATTGTGCACATCATCGCACAGACAGTGAGGAGGACCTCCATATTTTCCACCAGCTTGTGCTTTTCCCCGAAATATAAACTAAGAATGATGCATTTATGCTCTGTTTACTCACCTTTGCTGAGTTTCATAGGAGGCAGGGTATTCTTGCTGCTCCCTTGAGGTGACAAAGACGGTAATTAAACGAAGGGCCATTCAATTAAATGAGGCCATGCACCTACATAGATTGTCACCAAAAAGCCAAGGCTAATTAAATGATTCAACGTTGGACTCGAGGCCACAGCGCTGAAAAACAGAGGTGTCCAGGCGAGGGAGAAGAGCCATCAGATGAATACTGGGATCATCATAAAAATTTGATAAATAAGGTGTTTTATATTATTATTGCCATGGGTTTTACTTCATATTTAAAATTGTAGTGAATAACTTTTAACTATAAACAAATAGTCAAGCCATTGTCAAATGAGGTCACACAGTTCTAATTCAATTCATCAGCTCCACATGATTCTTTCTGTGTGCTTCTCAGTATAGTGGTGTTTAAATGTTAGGTTGCTGGTGACATTCCTGCACTGCACACAGGAACTGATTCATTTTATGTACAAACAGACAGAGGCATCAGTAACATTACTCTAGTGAAGTGAAATGACTGCAAACAGGTTTTTGTCCACACTCCTGCTCTGCTGCTCTATACACACAAATGCTCCCTCAGTCAGGTCTGACAATGAGTCTGTTTTCAAATGAAGGAGGCAACATACACATAATGTGACATCATCTCTGCTCACAAAGACTGAACAGAAGCAGAATAATAACATAAGCAAAAAAAAAAAAAAAAATCAAACGTTACACGCTGCAGCTTTAAAGAAAGATAATTGGCTATTGTTCTTTCAAAATAAACAAAATAAATTTTACTTCATTTTCAGGAGGAATTATTTACAGACAGTGTTGCCAAAATAGGACCTCTGTCACTAGATTCATCAACTTTGGCCACTTGTTCTCTTTTTAACAAATCAAGACTTTCAGGGCAAACCTTAGTTAATTCTCAAAGAAAATTAACCAGAAAACCACGAGGAAGTGACTGGTATGGATGTTTTTTTTTTTTTTTTAGTCTTTATTTGGAAACTGGCCATATTAAAATGCTATAATGCAAACACAGGGACTGGGCTGACGGACTGGAGCTGGGAACACAAGGGTGAATGAAAAGTGTAATGCAGCAGCAGATGTATGCAAATAACCATATTTTTTAAGGGGGTTTGAGTTTTTTAGTCACACCACAAGCACTGTTCAATTCTGCTTGGGCTGGCCACCATGTTTCTGCTGCGCCCAGATTTATCAGCGAGTCCACAGTATATTTCTAACATTCAGACATGTACTGCATGCATATGCATCCTTCAGGTTCTGTATCCACTGGAATGAAGAGCTACTCAACAAAAGCCTAGTAGAGTTGAAATAAAATCTCTGGTCAAATGGAGGTGGTGGAGGGAAGAGAGTGGCTGGATAAACAACTGTGACTCCAAGGTTATCATACACAATTAAAGTGCCATCAAGAAGAGAGAAGGCAGAGGGGCCGAGGGTGAAGAGGCATCTCATGTTGAGTGGCTGATGTTAACTCTCAGGGCAAACACGACTGACACTGTGTGCCAACCACAACAGCTGTAGTGTGTCTGACTCAGCCTGAGCCTGGGCATGTGTGTGTGTGCGTGTGTGTGTGTGTGAGAGAGAGAGAGAGAGAACAAACCAGGGGTTTACATCAAAAAAATGCTGGCGCCGATGGATTGCTTCATAACACAGAGGGAGAAATTCCTCTCAACTACTTTTACACTGTTGGTTCTCTGACTTATTGATTGATTTCTGAATTAGTTTGCTCTCATTTTCATGGAAAGAGAGATCGTACATTGTGAAATGTAAAGAGAGAGAGAGAGAAGTTTCTCAGCACAGCTGTACTCTAACTCACCAACAACCAACAATTATCAAATTATTTTATTTACTGTTACTTGGCCAGTTTGAAGCAAACAAAAAAGTAATAATAATTTACTTCTCATGGTTACTTACATTTCAGTGACATATTGTACATAGAGTGGGGGAGGGAGTACTCAGTTCCTTAAATCAAAGCACCAAACAATATAAAAATGCTGGATTACTAGTAAAATATTCAATGTATAACCTTTGGTGATTTTTCTAGTTGACGTTATTGTTCTGTCTCTGTTTGGTCTTAATGAACAGAAATGCTATAACGTTAAAGGGGACATTCACTGGATAATCAAATTTCTGATGTTTTTGGTGTGTCGCCGTGTCCTTCCCGTATCTAAACATCACTAAAGTGTCACAATAAACACTTCAGCCACTGTTGAGAAGGAAGGGCTTCTCTGTTTACCTGCACTCGAGCAAGCGGTTTTGAAAAGTCGAGTTTAGTTACGTAACTAGAACATTTGCCGTGCAACGAATCCTCCCCCAACAGCTACTCCTGGTCATGGGTGTGAACATTCAACCTGAAGAAGAAGAAGAAGCACAGCGGAGCAGTCAGTCAGCTGGTAGCTGGCCAATCACAAGCGAGTGAGAATGAGTGAGTGCTTGTTCAGAGGCTGGCAGAGAGCAGCAATAAACTGACTTCATCTGAAGAGACTATGAGGTTTTTTTGTTTTTTTTGGTTCAAAAAGTGTTTGCACCTTTTCTATGTGACCTTTAATTGTATGTTCTGCTCCTCATCTGTAAACAGGCTATGTCCAGTAAAACTGGACAGACTCGACTGAGGGAGCATTTGTGTGTTTATAGCTGCAGCACAGGGGTGGAGACAAGAAGGGTTTATCTTGTCAAACTGCTGAACAACTGGGTTTTCGAGCACTAGAATTTGCTTCTTTATGTTCCAACGTGTGTGCAGCCGTCTCCCTTTATTATAACACAGTGTTGCTGCTACCCAATCTTTCTTAACAAAAGAACAAATCACTTCCTGTGTGCAGAACAGGAAGTGTGCAGAAGAGTCATGTGCAGCTGATAGGCTTAATCAGCTTAATCAGCATTCTGTGAATTCACTTGACAACTGAATTGAATAATATATATATTATAATAATATATATATATTTTAAAATATAAGCAATGGGACATTAATGTTACCACCAAAATGTACTTTAAGCATGTTAAGGAGTTAATCTGAGCACACTGGGATTAAAGTCCTCTCACAAGATAAATCTATAAATGCCTTTGTTTTCTTTTGTTTGTTTTTTGCCTTGGGATTCAAATAGTAATTAATAAGCGTTAAGTGATTGTGTAGAAAGAAAGAAAGAAAGAAAGAAAGAAAGAAAGAAAGAAAGAAAGAAAGAAAGAAAGAAAGAAAGAAAGAAAGAAAGAAAGATGATGTATTTTCAGTTCTTCCCATTGGTCTAAATAGAAGCCACATGTTCCTGGTGCTGACACTGACCAGTTACATCACGTTTAAGTCTCAGTTGTCAAACACGATTCTCAGCTGATTTATAAAGCATAACTCATTTTTAATCAAACAAAAGGAAAACAGTCTACAGTTTAACTTGATGATAAGAACTAATTAACATGGCAGACACTGTCTTTGGGAAATTGAGGAACATGATTGAGGTGAGGTTAATGACCTGAAGGGCAGCCAGCCACCAGGGGGTGATCAAGATGTTTAGATTTGACTTTTGGGAGGGACAGTAGGTCATTTATCTTTATATGCAATCACTGGTATAGACTGGATATAGAAATGGAGTGTTTTGACTGGTTGTAGGTAAAGCATTTTATATGTTTTATTTAAAAAAAAAAATAAATGAAGATTTAGGTTTATAAAATACACTTGTTGACCTTATGGGACTTGAAGTCATTATCTCACTGTGTTTGATTTTTTTCCTTTATTTTTTACAGTTTTATTACCATTATCTCACAATATCAGAAATTGGCTTTACAGAAAAGAAAGCTGCATGGTAAGTACTTAACATCCAGCCAGGACCTGTTTATTTGCATTGTTGTTGTTGATGTTCTTTTTTTTTTGATACAGTTTTTGCCCAACTTCCTGAATCTCCCGACATGATCTCATGACCAATGTAGTGCCGCGGTTGGCTGCATTCTCCCAGCCAACATGGCCATAATGCTCCCCCATATGGCAGACAACATCTCCTGCTGAGGGACTCCTTCACTTCTATTAATACACACAGTGTAATAAAGGGCTCAATTGAATTAATCAGCTTGAAGACATTAATCAGACATTAATGAAGTATTGACCTCTGCACTGCACTGCTGTTCACTGTGTCCATCTGCCTGTTTATGTCTACAGTCATATCAACCTCCTGCTCTGTCTCTTCCTGTTGTTCCTCTCTTTTTTTGATTGTTGAGAATCTCCTAAATGTACATGAACAATGGAGCTGCTGCACAGTTTTTTTGCATGACAAACCAACAGCGACTACAGCCTGGAAACAGAAGCTTCCAGCATGGGAAAAAATTAATAAATTAAAAAAAAAAAACCCAGACATTTTCAGTGCCCAAATAAATAAATAAATAAATAAATAAAAATCAGCATTTGGATTCAATGGGAAACATGGCAAATCAACTGTCAGGGTCCACTTAAATTTCTCTTAAATGCAAGGTTAACTTGAAAGCACTACAAACAACTAGTAAGTGGGCCTTGGTTTAGTTGAAAAGGATGCACCTGTGTGTGAGTCCTCCTAAAGTACTCACTCACTTTCTACCACTTTATCCTCCACCTGAGGCTCGCGGGGGCCCTGGTGCCTAATCCCAGCTGACAGGGAGAAAGGCGGGGTACAACCTGGACAGGTCACAGTCCATCACAGGGCCCCTCCTAAAGTGCTCTACTCATTTTGTACTTTATGTAACCAGAATGTATGTTTTCATTTAACCAATTAAAGTGACACTAAACATTTTACACAGTGCTTTTAAAGGCTAACAGATGTAAGAATTCTCTCAACTGTTGCTTTGAATAAAAACAAATCCATACTTCCATACTTTTGTTTTCAATCTACAATGAGTATCACATCTTGATTTTTAAGTATGAAAGCTTTTCCCCCCAAAAAATCCCAGAGAATCTATGACTGTTTACTGGGGAAGCACCTTGTTAATGAGGTTGAAGGTAGAGGTGGGGAAGTGCTACAGGTGATGAGTGGCACAAGAATAGGACAAGGCTGAAAACTGTTAAACAATCAAGGGCCAGCAGGAGCTTCTCATTTTAGTTTGTTTGTTTTCACACCATTCAATCTTTTAGGGTGCAAACATGTAAAAACAAATGAATAAAACAAAAGAGCTTTCTCAAGTCTAGTTAAAAGCTCATTTAAGAATTTAAAATTCAAGATAAAGAGGCAGGTGGGTGTGAATGTTTCTGGCAATGAATGTGCAGTCCAGTCCAGACGCTATACTCAAAGAGAGAGAGGTGCTTTTTATTTATTCCTGTGCTGGTCTCATTATAGAGTGATAGAAGCCAATATTTCCAGAGAATTTACAGCCCAATCTTTAAGTCATTTTGTTACACATACATTTATTTTTCACCTTTTGTAAATGCTTGAATTCATACGTACAAACAAACAGACACTCATACATCTATTTATGACTGTAGGATCTGGAAAAAAATAACGTTTAGAGACTTATATGTTTACATCTAACCTGCAACAACAATGGAAAAACATAGTTAACATATCAGTGAGCCCTTGTATTTAATCATTTGTTGGTGTGTACATTTTACAATGAGGGGGAAGAGTGACAATGATGTAATCAAGGGATTGTCAGGGATTTAGATTGTCCATTGAGTGATGTTCTTGATTATTGAATAACAGAACAATGGTGCAAATAACTGTGATTACGGTAATTTCCACACAAGTAATTAAGGGGGTGCTTTCATAACAACTGCAAGAAAAGAGGGAAAATCTAAAAGGAGGTAAATTTCATACCATCAGGCAAATGCATCTTTTGTGTCTGAGGTGACGTAAAGGAGGAGATTGGTGCTACTAATCATCTCCTGTCCTTCAGCTGATCCACTCGTGATCATCACGCATTGTTACCAGAGACTGAGGGTCAACTCTCCTCCAGTTCATTCAGCCTTCAGAGATTCCTTTAAAAATCAAAATGTAGAGGACTGGCAGCATCAATCTTCTCAACGAGGGAAACAATTGTGTTGAAAATAACCAGCAACGCTCTATCATTAGCTTTTGAACTTTCAATTAAATTAATCAAAATTTGTATTTAGAACTGACCAAATTAAAAGCAATGCCTGTATGCTTTGCATATAGTTGCACATGGCATGTGGCATAGAGTATTTGCAGTGTGGGCTCTCAGTTCTAGGTCTCAGGAGCAATTTATTTTAACTATGAATCTAAATAACTTCCTAAAAAAAAACAAATAATTTAAATTGTAGTCATAAAATATTTAGTGTAAAAGGATGTTGATGAGCGCATGGAAAGCACGAACCTGCAAGACTCTAATTTAGATAATTATTATTTCATTGTAATGCTGCTCGTTCTAAATGAGCTACAGATTGTAATAATGTCCCCTGTGTGTAAGTCCTTATGAACACCACATGCAACGTGCTGGCACCACAGCAACTCGCACACTTACACACATACGTAATCATGTCTCCATTACTTCAGAAGACATTACACTGACTTACAGTCATTTCCTGGACATTTACTTAACCATAACGACTACTTCCCTAACCTCAGAGCATGTCTTCACCTATAAATTTTATGACTTGCATCACAGGGACTTCATTTTTGTTGCCATATGTAAAAAAAATCCACATCATGTCACTCAGCACGTTTCCAGGCACAGTTTAACTGAGCAACAACCATAGCTCGGCTTTGCCATTTAATTGGACTACTGTTCTTTTCCCAGTGCATAAGCACTAGTGGGGAATCGATTAATTGAATAATTGTTCCACCTCCACTACACTTGGGGGTGCACAGTTTCAAATCATTCTTATTAGATGTTTTCTTTTCTTCTTTTTTCCCCTCACTATTGGTCTCTTCTTCTGTGTACTACGTTTTTGTTTATTTTCAGGGTAAAGCAGAGGGTCGGAAACTGGTTCACATGTTCAGACTGCTTGGGCCAGTTTGGGTCCAGGTAAACATTTCTATACAGTAGTAATTCAACTGTCAGTCACATTATCTGGGTGTGTTAGTCTGAATTTAAATCAGCACAGTTTCAGTCAGACTAACATGTTTACATGTGCTCTCAAAGTCTGGGTTTAGTCGGACTAATACAATGAATGAACTCAGTGTGTCCTGCCCTGGGTCCATCTATTATTTCCTACTATACAGTAGTTTTTGTAGAGCATATATATATATATATATTTTGCTTTTCTATTAGGGATAGTACCTGGTACTTTTGTTTGCACCTGGCACGGTTCCAAGCGAGCAGAGCTGATACTAAAATATAACATCAACAGACTTCTCACCAGTGTTGTCACTGGAAGAGTCAAGAGTATAACGTATGATGCAAGAATCAAACTAAACAATGCCGAATTGTAGATCAGTTTAAAAGCCTTAAAAATCCCAAAATCATACAGTACTCTCCAGCATTTAGCAAGGAAATTTCTAAATTCTCAATATTTAACAGTCTGGTGTATTTAGCTACAGCACTGCTGAAATCCTGCGAGCGTGAGCCAAATCACGACCTGTTCCGCGTGTTTTAGTTCAGTGACAGATGCAGTCTGTACTCCTGTACTCCAGTCTTTTTAATTAGCTGACTCTAATGATTCAGTGCACTGAAAAGAACTGCTCTGCTCGTCACTAGTTTGCGTATGTCACGTCAGATTTATGCAGCCGTGCTATAACGACATGAAAACAATGAGCCTGTTACCAAACCAAGTGGAGCAGAGCTGAGCTGTGCTGGAATATAGCGCCATAATGGTGAAACTGCAGATGGCAACAGACAGAGGCGTGTCGGGAAACTATGAAACTCTTTTTCATTAGTTAACACTTGCGAAACATAGGATGCTGTACAAACTTGGCTATTGCCTAAAGTACATATTAAAGGGTTAATCAACGGGTACAAAAACAAAACAATTTTTATTTTGAAGCAACTATACACTTATACTATACAAACACGCCTATGTTTAATATAATAAATGTTTGCCAGTAAATTCTCAATTCTCAGTGTTAAGGACTGGATCTTTAAATGTCTGTTGAACGAAAATGTTGACATTTTCAAAAGATGCACAGTACTGTACGTATGACTTAAGAGAAAAGTCCAAGGGTAGTGAAAACAGTGAGATGTGATATGGCGGCTTCACGGTGTTACAGGATCGCATTTAGTATGCGGACACATACAGTATGAGGCCATTTCAATAAACTAAGCTACACGGTGTGTTTACGAGCTGGTCCCAACTGAGACGTAACATTTGCCCTCAAACGCTGCAGCAGAATAAAAGTGCTGCTGCATGCACACCCACACTAAGAGGTTGTCTGAACAGGGCAGAGCCAGAGCTGCCGTGTCTCCTGCAGCTCATCTGTGGCCTATGTTAATATGATTAGACTGGATTATGGTAATGTGCAGCAGGATCTGGTGGGTGTGCTTTCCTGCTCTCGTTTCAGGGAATGGTTAATTGATTGGACTGCTTTGATGTAGTGGTGATGAGAGAAGGGGGTTGGTGGGAAAGACTGGCAAAAACGCGCTGTACAACTCGGGCCCATTTTATTTTTGGCCTTCGAGGGATCTATGCTGGCAAGCAGTGAAAAGGAATGAAACCTGATGAAACCAGTGGGTAATGACGCAGAACTGGAGGTGAAACACTGCGAATACTCCGTTAACATGTACAGCAGAAACACTAAGCCTAGTTTTACATTATCCCACTGATTTGAGTCAACTATCGTGTTGAGAACTACTTCATATAAATGTTTTGATTCAGTGATTCATCAGCAAATTAAATATGACTTTTCACTGCTTTTGTCAAGCAGTTGTCAAGAAATGTTGAACAGCTTGTTTCGTGACACCAGTCCTTACTGGCTGTCTGATTTCCAGTCAGAGTTTCATTTCATGGCTCCATTTGCTTCATTTTGAAAGGAACAACAGTCTTTCACAACTACTTCTATTCTTGTTCCAAAAGAAATGTGAGTGCAGTGATCACCTAAGGTGCAGTTAATCGTTTATTATTCTGTTGGCACTTGTGTGCCACCAGGAACTTTAACAAATATAGTATTTTATTGAGAGTGATCACCAAAGTGCAAAGTGTCTTCTTCTCGTAATATGTCAAGCAGCAGAGTTTTTGAGAGATGTAGACTTGAATTATACGTTTGACTTGGACTCTGGAGTCATGATGATAAATGAAAAATGACTTGACTTGGAAGCACTGAGCCTCAGTATGATTTGATGAACGCAATCATGTGCCATTTCAAGTGATGTTAAGATACAATGTAATTTTATTGTCTTTAGTGTTAATAACCATGAGATGAACACGAAGATTTAAACATTAAAAACCAAGACAACTGCTTGTAGGTAAAAATCTTGCAATTTTATTTGCATATAAAGGCAGCTAAATATATCACAATGAACTGAAAGAACTAACATTTTCATGAAGAGGGATACAATCAGAGAAAGAGCGAGAGAGGAGCAGAGCACGAAAGAGAGCATATACAGCGGCAAAGTTGAGACAACTATTGGCAAAATTTTTTTGTGCTAGCAAGATTGCATTTACACACAGTGCAAAATTAGAAAAAAAGCAATAAAACACGAATACTATCAAATTTACACTTAAAAGGGGACAATGTATTGTTTAGGCAGGTGTGTTGTTGGGAACAACCAGCACCTGTTGGATTGTGACTCTGACAAATTTTCCTCTCTCATCCAAAAATCAAACATCTACCCTACTTGGAGAGTCGATACAAAAACGTTGATGAAACGTCTGATGGGAGCGATAAAGAAACATGTCAATCATACAGATGCATTAAAAAAAAAAAAAGAAGGAATTTGCACCCATAATTTCTTTTTTTCAAACACAACTTTTAGTACAGATGTTTTACAACATGAATATATAATATATATATATTTTATACATACATTTTCCAAATTAGATCAGAAATCCTTAAGGGGACGTAACAAAGTTAATTTTTCGGGCTGTAACTTGATAGCTTCCTGTCCCTGCGTTATTCAGGTGTTGCTTTGCGGGGATGATGGGCAATAAATAAAGACTTTTCTCTGAGCTCGCAGAGAGTGGGGCTCTAGCTGTGAACTTTAAAGCTAGTTTAAGGCAGCGTCCCTGTCAGCCAATAAGAAAAGAGAAAGTGGAAAAACAAAACAAAATAAAAACTCAGATGATACAACATAACACAATGGCATCATCCATTGTACAGCCAATGCAAACCAAACAAAGAAATTGTACAAATTCACAAAGCATTTATCTTACAGATCTGACCAATATTTATCAAGAGCAAGATTGTTTTACCACAAAATCCCTCGAAAAAAGGAGAATACGGGTGTCATACAGACTAACATTGCCCACAAAATTGTTTTTGCAACTCATGCTACAACTACTGCAATCTGAATGTTTTTTTTTTGTTTTTTTGTTTTTTTTTTTACTGTTTCCAGGTTTTTTTTACTGTTTACAGTTTCCAAATTAACTGTTGTCAGCTAAGAACAGAGTTGAGGATAACTTCCTGGATGAGGTTTCAACTTCCTGTTGCTGTCAGGTGATTGGCAGGAAGCTGACACACAAATATCTGTGCTGACTAAACTAAAATCAAAGAGGGAATCCTGATTGTTGGCACAAACTTTGAAAAAAATGAAAACACCGATATTCTCCTTCAACCCTCCCCGACAAACCCACAACATACCACACCATTTTCATTTTCAAATCTTCTCAGTCTCAACAACAGCGTAGAGACCAAAAATTTGCAAAGAAACACTTCAATTGTTTTTTTTGCTTTTTGTTTTAATAACTTGACATTATAGAAAAAAAGGAGTTTCTCCTGCCCGTGCCCCTGTCCTCTGGTCTCAGGAGCTGGAGGGGTTAGGCAGGTCGAACACGATGGGGGGATTGGTGGGCTGGAAGCTGACAGTGCAGGTCGACGCATTGATGAACGTCGTGTAGCCATCTGTCATGATGCCGTAGCCTGAGGACGGGGAACGCACAAGTCAGCAACATGCACTGCTTGCTCAGACAAGCCGAACATCAAAATACAGGATTTATGGGGAAGGTGTTTGCTAAACTGTTGCTTTTGGTCACTTGTTTGTGTGTACTAGTACCACCGTTTTTTCTGTTTATTTATTCCTACTTTGGCTTTCCATGAATTAACCGCATTCAATTCATAACGCTTCCTACAGACAATAAATTTCATCAAACTATTAAGATCATTATAAGTCACACTGTACAACATGGGTCTAATAAACTTAACCAATATATCAAGTACGATGTGTACAGAGTGTACAGTGCTGACACCTACTGAATCATAGGCTATGATGCAAGTCATCGGCTACGTCATCAGCTGGGAGGCCAGTTGGCAACATCATTAGCATATGCCAGTGGTAAACAGCAGAAGAAAATTGATGGGAGAAAAATGCAAACAAGAGATGTTGGTTTCCACACACACATTTGATGCCACACACTGGCATTCTAGTATGTTATAACTCCAACTTTTTTTTGTTTTTTTGGGATGCAGCTTTTCAATCCGTTATTCCATGTTGCATTTTCATTGGACACACTAGATCGTAGCAGCATAAACACGTCGAGATGGTGCACTTAAATTTCTGACACTATTTGTTATGACTGTTTCACGTAAGGCATATTTTGCCTGAAACAGCAGCACATTGTACAGTGTATACCCAACCAAACCTACATTGTTATATTGTATATCTATCAATATATACAAATTAATCTACATCATCATATGTTGTAAATTGTATCATTTTACATGTATGTCTGCTTATGACAAAACAAAAATGTTTAGATTTGTATGAGACACTGTTTCTTTAAATGATACAAAATGTCCATTTAATTCTCATTAATTCCCATGAAAAGTTTCCCA
Organism: Brachirus orientalis; assembly: GCA_016785285.1. NCBI lineage: Eukaryota > Metazoa > Chordata > Actinopteri > Pleuronectiformes > Soleidae > Brachirus > Brachirus orientalis. Next base: position 2,772,735 of record JAFBJR010000172.1, read on the forward strand.
TTTGGAATATTTACAAAATTTCCAAACTCAAGGTTCCGTGGAAGGTTTCTGGAAATGTATAGCCCTTTGCAACCCTAATAATGAACAAGTAATCCATGAAAGTATCACTAAATTAATCTTTACCTTACTCAAATATTTTTTACCACCTAAATGACATGCAGAATTGGCTCTCAATCTTCTGCTTTTGTATAAAATCCATTTATTGAATATTCTCAAAACTGTATTATGTCAAAAAAAACAAACAAACAAAAAATATGGCTGATATTCAGTAAAATATCTACTTGCAATATTTCAAATCAAATTGTGATGTACTCTAATGGAAGGATGCAAACTCAAAAACATGAATCTTTTCTACCAACTTAAAAATAAAAATGATGAAATTGAAAAAGGATTTGCAGACAGACAATTTGTTGTGTCAAATTGTGATAACAATTAAAAAGAAAACATGAATTTTTCAGCGCTCTTAGGTTATGAAAAATTATCCTTCAGTCTGGTTTAATTCTCTGTACCTTCGTGTATTCCTCCGAATGCGTGAAGCTTGGGTCGCACCCTCTTCTGGACGGTGTTGAGCAGCTCTACGCAGCCGACCCGCTGAAGCTCTTTAGGAACCCAGTCTCGGAAACCTGCACAGATAGAAATGTTAGTTATTTTCTCTTGACAGTGCTGTTGTGGTTAATCAGACGATGCATTCCATTAAGCCTGGCCCATGATGAGCACAGGGTGTACTGAACTGAAACACACAGTATTAAATACATGTGTTAAAAAAAAAAGAAAATGTGGCTTGAACATTAGAGCAGGTTTTATTTCCAAACATATGTCACTGAGGTTAAGGTCCAAAATTCCAAACTATCATTTATCCTCTTGGCTTCTGTTGATATTTCAGTGACTGATTCATATATTCTGCTCATTCATTCTGGATGACACTGATTCTTGTCTGTGATTGGAGTAAAAGAAGAAATTACTCTCTTTTTTTGCTTTTCGGTGTCTAAATCTTCAGCTGTCCCCCCTACCCAAGTCCCTGTTTTCCTTTCATATCAACTCTTTCTCTCTCCAATCATTTGCAGCATCTGCCTCTCTGCTGCAAAATTGAGTTTTTCATGCAATCAAATGGCCACAGTGGCTGCTGCAGCAGCAACTGCAGCAACCCTCTGTAGGCGAGAAGGAAGGAAATCACTCAATAAAGCCAGATGGAGAGGCAAAGGAAAAAACAAAACAAAAACTAAATTGGCCCAAACAGCTAGAAGGAACACTGAAGCGGCCTGTGCTGGAAACCAAACAAATTGCATTTTCTTCTTCACAAAGTCAAACAAATATTGAATCATCGAGCATGTTCACGTTGGAGAGTTTACTCCAGATACGAGTAAGGATTTAAATAGAGCTGACTACAGGGACATGCAGACACATCTACACATGGCCTGCTGCAACGCCTCCAGCCATTTCTCACAGATACTGAATAATGAGGCATAACTTCATTAGATATGGTGATGAGAGGACTGTGACTGGTTAATTGGACTCACCGAGTGGAGGTCCGTGGGTCATCAGGATGTCAATGCCTTCAGGGACGAGGTTCCATTTATCCAGCAGAGACTGACCCCGAGGCAGGTTGAACCCCCAGCCGTTAAACCACGGAGTCCTGCAGAGAAGGAGGGAGAGCACATTAATATCATTCAACCATAATAATGCCAATAAAGACTTTTTCTTCTGCATTCTGACATTTTTTTTTAAACCTGTGGTGGCAACAAGGTCATGTTGAAATGATGTTTAGGAAATTTACTTAGGAGGTTTCTATAATTTTTTTTTAATTAAATTGATCTATAAGGTAAGTTTACATCAATATAACCATGAATAAAATGTGAACATAACAGACAATGATGTATGTTTATCTTTAACTTAGAGTTTATCTTTAACTTTATAAAAATTATATATACATTTATATAAATAAACAAAATCTAATCTGAACAGATCCACAGATGCATTTTGAAAGAAACAGTCTGGGGAAAAAAGTCAAATTTTCAACAAGATAACATTTTGAAATTGCACATTCCTTTAAAAGCCTTTACAAAAGTCAAAGCTTTTGTGTTGTTTGGGCTCATTATTAAAAGGAAGGAGAAATAATGACAGTGGAACACCTAAATGAAAAAAGAAATAAACTCCTTTCACTAGGACAGGCAAGTGAAAGTTGCCGGTTAACATTCAGTTTAAATACATGAGACAGTTAATCTCTGCATATTGAGAGAAAGCAATTATAAGTCGATCTGTGAACAGGACGTACACCAGAGGAGGCGTAATAAAAATACTAGTTATTTCAAAACCATTCAAGTATATGTGCAGAAAACTTCTCAGCAGCAGGGAACCACTTTGTATGTCAACCCACATTCCCTCTGCTACCCAGTTACAGAGTGATTGACAGCAGTGTGGCCACCTCCAGCAGCAGGATGGAATCTGCAGCTTCTGGGTGACAAGTCACATCTCAGCCTACTCCTTCAGACACAAAGAGTCTCGATCTGGCTGAGTGGGAATGAGGGATGGATGGTTGAGTGGATGGAGGATAGATGGATGGTGTTGAAAACAGATGAAGAAATAAAGCAAATTGTGCAGAGGTTACATGTTGTGGCGGGGGGCAGGGAACAGGAGGAGAAAAAGAAATTGAGCAGAGGCCAGTTGATAAATTGAGCCTTCATTTATCACAATAGTGGTAATGGCATAAGAAGGCTGACAACAGAGGAAAGGAAGATAGATTATCATCACATAAAACCTCAGTATATAAACCAACCCACTACTATGCCCAAAGAAAAAATCTTTTAATTTTACTTTTGAGGTTTGCAGCACAGACCAGCAGTGAGAAACTCATGAAAAGTTAATTTTGGCTGTTATTCCCAGGTTACTTTGGGACAAGCCACTGAGTTCAAAGCAGCTTCCAGTTACTTAGCGATGGTTCTGGGTATAGTATTTGACTGAGGGGAAATCAGGACTCCACAAACATCAATAAGCTTTGTTACAGTGAAGGATGAACGCTGCTGCACTGATCAATACTAGCTGCTCCATGGGAGGGTCGAGTGAGGCTAACCAGAGCCAGGTCAGACTTAAGATGTGTAAAACACGAGATCCCAATCCTACCTAGCTCGTTTTAAAACACAACCAAGATCTTAATGTACATCTGCTCAAAATAAGACACACAAAATGTTCTCATCAATTCAGCATAGTGAGAAAAGCGGTATAATGCAGTCAAAGCACTGGCACTTGAGGTCTGGTGGTTGAACATTATTGAGTGGTCTCAGACACAGAGTTGGTAACAACAGCAGACCCGAAGCTCGTGCTCTTTGATTTGCTTGCTCAGTCGTTGCCTCATTCTCTTGCCTGGTGGAGAGCTGAGAAATTAGGTTAAAAATGAAATGTGAGCAGCACAGGGGGAGGGAAGACCACAGACTGAACTGATTAATTAAAACTAATCATACAAATCTGAGCTAATGGATGTCTAATGGATTGCTGGGACAACTCGCCACTTCTTGGATGGTGATAGCTCTGCTGCTGGTGCCACGACCAAAGTCAGAGAGCAGCGAGCAGCAACTAAACTGGGCCTGGGATTTTATCTGGCTCTGGTTTTTAACAAATAGCAACAAGGCCAAACAAATTTATTTCCCCACTATTCAGAAAAAAAGGCAGGTTTCTTGGGGCAAAAATAAATAAACAGCTGCAAAGCTGATTTAGCTCCATGTTTCACATGTTTTCTCCCACAAAAATACATTCATCTGGAAGATGAAACATAACCCCTGACATGAGCTGTGGATCCAGAGCCAACCAAAAGGTCCTGACTGAATGCAGCAGCAGAGCGGGGCGCTGCAGCGAGACGCCACAATGGCCCCATTGTCGGCTGTCTGCCTATGAAATATACCTTCCATGCAAGTGCATTTGTTAACCTCCGCCAAGATTAATGACATCCCGGTCACACAAAGGAGAGATTGTTTCCTGTGTGGCTGTAACACAGGTTTTATTATACAGTATTGAGTGTGTATGTGCGCACATGCTCGTGTGTGTTGCAGGTCGACCAGCCGCTGTGTAGGATGCAAGTGCTGAACAGAATGTGCGCCAGTGTCTCAGTCTGTTCCTAAGAGTGCATATATCTGAACCAATGTGTATGTGCATGCGTGTGTGTTGTAATCAAACTACACTCAGAGCTCAGTCTTGGTTTGACAATTGCCATCTGGAGCATGTCGCCCTGGCAACAAAGGAGAAGCGTCTGGAGGCTGGCACAGTGGGAAGTAAAACAACATGGACACACCAACACAGAAATAGAAAAGAAAAGACAGTGATGGAGAAAGAGAGAGAGAGAGAGAGAGGTGAATCAACAGCAAACAAAAATTTGGAAAGACAAGACTTCATCTTCCATGTGTCTGTGGAACATTTTCTGTCAACTCACAAAATTACTTGCTGAAGAGGATACTCCCCTTAAAAAAAAAACAAAAACATTTAACGCAAATATTTCCGTTAAACTACACACGAAACAAAACAAAGTGAAACAATGCGTCACTAGGATGAAGAGCCAGTAACCATGGTAACGGGTAGTTGAGGATTTTATGAATTCCCCTGGTAATTAAATGGTGGAAGTGGTTTAGAAATCAGCAGCCCAGTCCAGCAGCGGAGCAGAAACAGACAGGAGCCATTCAGCCCTTGTGTGCAGAACGTCAATATTCAATTAGGCCGGTGGACATCATTAGTATGGAGGTTCAGCGTCTCTCTGGACATGACACTGTTTTTAACCCCTTTACTCCCCTGTGCTGTTCTCTCTGGCTCCCTAGACAGACTACCCCCCCCCCACCACCACACACACACACACACACACACACACACACACAAACACACAGAGACTAAACGCTTCATTCCCCTCATTATGTACACACACACACACACACACACACACACACACACACACACAAACACACAGAGACTAAACGCTTCATTCCCCTCATTATGTCTTTTAATCTGACTCCTCCTTCACTTAATGAATCATTGTGACCATCTTTACACCTCAGTGGATCAAGTGTTCAAAAGCAACGCTTCACTGTGACAACGATCACCACATTACTCTGATTTGTCAGCAGGTTGGCTGATATCATAGTGATTTAATAATGTCCTGGTTGGTCAGTGCTTGCTATGGTTTGCTAAGTATGTTAGCAAACCATGCAGTACATTTTTGAAATGGAAAGTGGCATTTTAATATAAATATGAATGTGTGGTTTGTTTGGCTTTCATAGGCTGTGTTTGACTCTCATCTTGCTCTGTACTATTTTCTAATTCAGTTATTTCTGATATTAAAAATACAGCAATGATGCTAAAACATTTTCTGTTTGGCACTGTTTTTCTTACTTTTTTTTCCTTGATTATGTTTAATAAAGTCAGGTCAACCTTTTTTTAAGAATAAGTCTACATGTTAATACAAACTTGCTCCAGTAGAGTCATTATGTCTATTTATTAAAATAGACATAATGCTGAAACTGCTGCACATGTGCACCATGTTTTACTGAAAAAAAAAAAAAAAAAGAAAATTTAAAAAATTGTGAATTTTACTAACCCAGAGTGATAAATCAACGACAACAACAAAAACATTAATCAGAAAACAGATTTTCACAATGTGAATTCCTGGAACATTCCTGGAAAAAAATTACTCGCTGTTTATGTCAATAAACAAAAAAAATGAAGTCCAGTTAGTTCTCTCTCTCAACTCCATTGTAAGATGTCGTTGTCTGAAATAGATCCGCTATTATTGGTCACACTCCAAGGTGGTGGAAAGGGAGGGGATAGATGCAATATCATTAGAAAATGAATTAACGGCTTGGATATCCACAGAGTAATTCCCAATGCTATGTTGTGCTTGGTTGGTCACATGAGAAGCAGCAGTTGTGGTGTAGCAAAACAATCTCTTGTCACAGTGTAGTGAAAAAAAAGCGTGTATATCCCCTAAACCAAGTGAGAACTGGGAGGTCCCTACATTCCCTCACACCCATGTGCTTCTTTGCTCTGCAAATGAATAGCATGACAACAGAAAAAAAAAAACACACACACACAGATGCACTAACATTCGGCTCTCTGCAGGGTGAGACAGAGCACTGTGGATGTGCTTTTTTTTAGCACGTGTGATCAAATTGTGTCTCAGGTAAAGTACAAATCTTCACCTAAAAGCTGGACAAGAGCTGCACCCTGGGATGTCAGCCCAGTGCTGAACATATGTAGATAAAAGGGTGTGAGGGGAGGATAGAGAGAGAGGAGAGAGAGAGAGAGAGGGAGGGAGGGAGGGAGAGAGGGGTTGAGAGTGTGTGCAGGTCCAGCGATCCATCGTGTCTGACCTCTGAGTCAGAGTGGCCCTGGGATCAGTGGGGGGAGGGATCTAATTGATCAACCTGTCAGAACCAATGAGGAAGGCCATGTTAATGGGACTTTTATAAGCCCCACGGGATGTACCACCTGACACTCAAAGCTGTATGAGTATGTGCCAAAGCAGAGTGCATACTGGGTGTGTGTGTGTTTGTGTGTGTGCAAAATCCCAGAGCCCAGGTAGCCTTATTAAAAGGAGCCAAGTGGAGACTCTGGCTGGGTTTTGACAAATGGCCGTTCAACACCAAGGCCACCATTGCAAACTTTGGGGACGAGGTAGAAGGCGAAGTCACAAGGGTGAAGAGGGCGTGAATGTGCGTCTTTGTGTGAAATTGAGTGTGTGTGTGTGTATGTGCATGCTCTGCTTTGCCCCAGCACTAATAACCTGTGCCTAGTGACTGATGGAGTGTGGAATGGATTAATCTCGCCACAGTCATGCTGCCAAATGCTGAGGCGCTAAGGGTTAGCCACAAGACTTAGCCCGCTTAGGAAAGGCTACAACCATGGGGACGGTTTGGCGCATGTACAGACACACACATAAACACAGGGTCCCATGGGTTTGTCCCTGCAATAAGATGCAGCCAGCTGCAGTTTGACCTGCAGGCTGTTAATGTAAAACAACCACTGCATCAGCCAGCAGATGCTTCCCTGCAAATACAGCTGCTCTCAGTGAGCCCGCAGCTCCTAGCACTTCACCAAACACAGGTCTGTGTGTGTGTGTTTGGGTGAGTTTTGGCACACAGTGTTAGACAGCCACTTTTTTTCTTATACTTACAGTTTCTAACACTGTACAAAAAGTAGAAACCAATTTAGAGTGTATGTCATCTCCATCTAAACGTCACATGAGAACAGCACACTTTGAACAATTGGGAGAAAAAAAAGGGACCTCTTACATATGCACACACACACATCCTCAGTCTGGAATTACACTGGATAAGTGCTGCCCAAGTCTACAGTATCTGAAAGTTTCTTTTTAAAGAGTGCAACTGTGTTGAAATGCAGCATTTCTATCTGCAAGGGTGTGTGTATGTGAGTGAGAGACAAGTTTGTGTTTTGGCATGGAATAAGAGCAAGGGAACTATTAACACTGCAACTGTAGACAAATATGTAGCATGTAACTACAGTGAAAACCAGTTAAGAGATCATTACGAGGTAAACTTGTAACGCATTTGAACTGAAATAACCACACAAGGAAACAATGTTTACTGGGATACATCTTACTTTGTGCAAATGTAATTTGTATATTGCAATACACTGTCTTGTCATTGCAATTTTCCACTCCAAATTCATCATTTAATTATGTAATTTGGTTAACCAATTTTTCAATTATAAAATGTCAACATGGTGTGTTACTAATCTAGGAATGTACTTTCCTTGCTCATGACTCTCTCAGCTTGTGTTTATGAGGGTGGGATAGACTTCAGGTATGCATAGTTGACTGTATGATGTGTGTGAGTGTTAAGGTGGATCCTGGGAGCTGCCCGGCCCTGCACAAAAGGTTCTAATTCAAGAAGCTGGATTCTCCCAGCTCTGGGGGACTTTCTTCTAAGCATTCATTCCTATCACTGCCAGCAGACCTCTTGCTTGTTTTAAATAAACATTTAAAATTGTGTTATTGTGGTTGCTTGAGGGTTGGGAAAATAGAGTCCCCTTCTTTATGTTGCACCTAGGTTTTTGCTCCACCCTGGACGTGACAGGTGAAAAATACCCATCATAGCTTGCAAACACACATAGTAACTTTGCTCCATTAGGTTTATTTTAACTAACAGTTTAACACAAAGTAAACTTAAATTGCTTTCATACAAGTTGCACAAAAGCAGGAATTTGTCTTATTTAAGATGTAGCGTGCAATTTTTTTTGTCAATAAACAATTTGCACTTAATCTTATTTAAATCGACTTGGTATATTAGGACTGTTTCAGAAATTTTTTAATGGGCTTAAGAATAGTAATGCATGATTCAAATCACATTTAGTTGACACTTTAATTTTCAGCAAATTGTTCAGCTCTCAACTGTCTTGCAAACACCATCTTTCCGCGCAATTTCACACACTGATGTTGAAAAAAAAAAAAAAAAAAAAAAGGCCACTACCTTACTACCACAAAAATGCTGTATCATTTGAGGTTTTATTTACCGGTACACACCACAAGCAGCAGTTGAAATTATTTGTGCCTGTGAACTGTGTTTGTGGACTGATAAATAGATGTATGAGTAGTTAAAAGGTGCAAGCTGCCTGTGAATGTGGCAGGTGGGATCAGGTGAAAGCAGCAAGGTGTTATGGGAACACAGATGTGTCTACATGTGAACATGGAATCTAAACACTTTGAAATATGGATCTGCCAGGAAGCTGGGTAGGTCTGGAGAAACTGGAGACTACAGTAATAAACAGAGGGGGAATCTGGGAGCTATTCAAAGAGCCAGTATGGGGGCTGGGGGCAGGGGCCAAGACCCATTCAACCTGTCCTCAGACACAGGGATAAGGGTCCCATTACCCTCCTACCAGCCCCAGCCTCCATGAACTTGATCCCAGAGAACAATGTAAGAGGGGGAAGAAAGGAGTGAAGGGAGGCATGGGGGAGGATAATATCTCTGGGAAACAGCAAGCTTTCCTTAGTGACAATGACTGACAGACAAGGTTTCATTTTCCAGCTCTGCTCCAAGGACAGAGGCTGCGGTCCATTTTCTATGTATTTTAAATGGAACAAAGTGATTTGAAAATAGAATCTGTTGCAATGTGTTCTTCTGGACTGCTTCTGCAAATACAAACACAATACTACATTTCCAGGTTTGCAAATTAATTGAGTAAAAAAAGCTGAGAGTAGTTCAAACATAAGTTCAAACATAAGGATCAAAGTAAATTATAATAAAAAGGCAATTTTGGTTTCTGTTTGTGGCCTCCAACACTTATTCTGCCAATTTAGGCCTGATGCTGCAGGTCTGCTGCTCTTCAAATAAACAGAACTAAAATGAAAGAGAATAAATATAAACTTGGGTGGCTTTGGCAGAAATAAGAGCACAGAGATGATGCTAGAAGTTGGGACATTCGGGTTAAACTCAGCTAGAATGTTCCTGAAATAATTTGATTTTGAAATCGTCAATTATTGTTATATGGAACAAGAGGAGTCAAGGAGTCTATGAGGTCACGTCCAGCTTTCCACCGACCTTAGGAGGGTGCTAGAGGTGTCTGAGAAACACAAAAGGAAGGACTCACTGATTTCAAAAAGAAAACAAGACAACATATCAAAATTTATGGTTTTGAATTTATGTAAGCAAAGGACAGCTTTTATCCATTTAAACTGTGAAAATACTGTTTATTTTTAAATACAAACATTTGTGTGTGGGTTTGGGTTGGGTGCCTGGTTTGTCTTGGACAAAAGCAAGGGGGGCTGAAAGGAAAAAAAGTTTGGGAACCATTGTTCTAGAACTTAATCTCACACACAAATTCACTACAATGGCTTCTGTTTCTGAATTTCCCCAGTAGGGATCAATAAAGGCACATCTTTCTTGCATACATCCCACTTCACTACCAATTGGTCTCACAAATATCAAGTTTTCTGTTGTTGTTGAAGACAGGCAAAAAAGTATTGGTGTGTATACGTGCAGTTTGGGAGGGCAGTTAAGAAGAATGTGAACTGCCAAATCTGATCTATTAGATTTGAACAATGTGGCTGGTGATCTGAATGAATCCCTCAGTTGATTAGGGTGTGTTTGGTAGTAGAAGCTAAAGCAGACTGCAGAGCCAGCAGCCTCATACACAGATGAAGAAAAGATTTAAGATATCAATAATGACAATTAGTTTCTACCTCCACAACTGCTGTTTTTTCTTTTTAAAACTTAAAACAGTGTGGAGTTACTCTCATTCTGAAGATTATGGGAATGAAAGCAACAGGTTCTCGCAGAGACTTGTGAAAAGGTCGGAGTGCATTCTGCCTTGTCCTAAAATGACAGCCCAACCTGTCTTTACTGCTGTGGCCAAGGGTTGAGGGGGGAGGACAAGGAAGGGGTGTTAAAGGCAACAGGAAGGGCCACTGGGTCACAGCAGTGCAGATTTGTGGCACTGTGGTTGTGGTTATTGTCTTGAAATTACGAGTGGACGCTAGCAGGGACCCAAAGATACTGTGCCAACAATAGTCACAGGAAAGCAAACTGGCATTGTTAGTCTCATGGCTTTTGTATACAAAAAGCAGGAACACAGACCAAGCAAAACACAAAGCTGTAGAGGGTGTGAGCTGCTCAAAGAAGCTCAGGAGATACACCAATAAAGTACAACACAAAAATACATACTTGATATGATATACAAAGCTTTTGTATATTCTCCTTCAACTACAAGCAGCTTCTCTCTGTGGTACTTTGTACCTAGTGTCCTGCTGTTTTTCTCTGCTTTTTTCCTCTCTGTCTTGTCATGCTTTGGCAGATGATGTGTCTTTAAATGATTTTTCATGTTTTGTCTTTATACCATCTTTGAGCAAAAAGGTCCTGCTCTCTGCCAGTGAACAAAGAGAAGCTAAACACGGCTAAGTTTAAGCAACTGTTAAGCCAGTAACCCGATAGTATACTTAAATGCAAATATGATTAGATTATTGATTAGAAAAGCAGATCTACTGACCACCTGAAAATTCATTAATATTGATTGTCAAGTGATCAATCAAAAAATCCTTTGCAATTGCTTATGTAATATGGAGGGTAAATTTAGCTAGTGCTGCTAACTAAAGAGTCAACCAATGCAACCTTTGATATTGGACTACCTGATATTTGCTGGTTCCAGCTTTAACATTTCCTTCTACTTTTGTTTTATGTATATACTTATATAATTTCTGATTGTTGAAGAAATGTATACATTTATATTCAAAAATCTATACTTTTTTATATCTCCACTGATTAATCTGGAAATTGACAAACATGATAATAAGTTGTGTTTTGATAGTTCCTGTGCTACGGGCAGCAAACTGGCCAAAAGCTCATATTGACATATTTCCTCAAATAATTTTGTGTCTATTGGTTATTTGTTTGACACTGATCATTGAATGGAGGTCACAGTTTGCCTTGCATTTAATTTACAATGCCACATCTCCGCTGAAAACTGTGTTTCTCCCAGTACCAACACTGGTCTAAATTCAGCGAGTGGAGATAAGCACAGTCCCGTCCTTGCCACTGAAATTGTGCAGAGGTCAGCAGGAAGGAGGGGAAGTTCTGCAGCATGATGTGAATGCTATCACTACAGAGCAGAAACCAGTAGGTAGGCCGCCCTTCTGTTTATGGAGCTGTCTTTACTGCTGAGATTGATGGCTCTCTTCAGACAACCCACATCTTCCTCATGGGTTACATGGCATGGTGGGAGAAAAGAGTTTGAGTTTGTTTGAGTGCCAAGGATTCAATTCAAGGCCAAGAGAAGTCTGCTCTTCTGTGACATTCTAAATGTCCTACATAACATCATTGTGCATTTATTTAAAATCAACTCATATTTGTATCCACAAGTTTACAGCATGTTAGGCAGATTTAGGCCAGCTTTAGCTGCATTTCAGTTACATTCAGAATCATTACAGATTAAATAATTAAAACCCACTTAAATACAGTACACTCCACTCAAGATTTTTAGACAAACAAATATATGCAACCACCTCAACACTGCAGTCATATTTGGTTCTGAAGTACACACTGCAAGTCCACAGACATTTTTGGGGCTGCAATAGCTTCAGTTATCTGAAGCTATTGCAGCCAGTTATGTGATATTAAACTGATATTAAACTGTTGACACAAAGATGAAAGTACTATGTAGTCTTTAATACAATTGTGTGTTGTTGTACTTTGGTTTTCCATAATACAAAAATCTATGCAACCATAGGTGTCCATACTACAGAGCATATAGCAGTCGTATTGTAACTGTCGCTAGTTTGTACCAAGCTAGAGGAGTTGTTTTTTTTCCAGACAACATGAACTGTGAAAAAAATAACCTAGAGCACTCTTATTGAGCCTCTGTCTCATCTTTTTCCATTTCCCTCCATTTTAAATCATTAAAGTTTTCTTCCTTCTAAAATTCTAAGAAAACTCAGCAGACCTTAATGCTTCTTTTCAGTTTATCAAAAACCTCCTAGCACTCACCATGGCTAATGCTGAGTCCACACTTGATGTCAGTGATGATATTACTTATTCATCTTAGCTTTTTACATCGGCTGAATGCAGCTGCTCCAGCACTTAGGTTGGTGACCTTTGATGACAACCTCTACTGAAAATAATGGCCAGGACAGTGATGTACACTTTGAGCAGAGATGTTAAGGCAGAAAAAAGTCACTAGTAAAAAGGTGCAGCCAATGCAGAGCTGGCACACCACAGGCCACAGCAGCTGGGGAGATGGGGCTTTCCTCTGCTTTTCAAATATTTATCCCCTCATAGTGTTTGACACAGCATGGGACTGAAAACAAGATGGAGTCCTGCCGGGCCCAGGATCTGCCAGTGTACACACATACTGTATAGACAGGACAAACACAGCAAGGAAAAACACAAACAGATGGGCAGATTCAGATATCAGAGACATACACATGCTACCTTTGTAATCATAACCATGACATTGATAATAATAGACACTCACTGCTGTCTGCCCACTGGAAGAGCAGCCTGGAGGTTGAGCATCTTCTCTGTTGCCTGTGGTCATGTTCAGGGGAGAGCAGGAGACTGTATGCAGACAGACCCCTTTATACCACTGTTGGTTGCTGAGCCATCTTGGGCTCCTTTCCAGGAGTTGTGATTGCATTTTACGCCTGAAGCAGACTCCCTCATGTCATATATCCCTCTTCTATGTTGAAGACATCTGGCTAGCTCTGGGCTCTCCTAATCCCCCCTGTGCACCCTGCTGTTCTGGATCATTTGATTTAGCGTGCATCACTTATAATCAGACTCGGGGCTCTTAACCTGAGCATAAATGTCACATGACAACTGCATTTTCATTTAGACTTCCTATTTTACAGATTTTAGTTTTAAAAACCAAAGATGTTTTTATCTTAAACAGGCTGTATTTAAGATAATAAACCACCATCTTTACAAAATGTGTATGCAAAGGGAACATATTGTCAAGTGTTTTGAAATAAAACAAATTCACAGATCCACAGTTAAATCAACCAAGGAGGTATGAAACTATGATTGCAACAAAATATCCATATTAGGTTGGTGTAACTCAGACCCATTTTACTCATGGTTAAAATTATTGCATCCCCCTTTCTTTCTTTATTGTCTGTCTTTATACCATTTTACCTTGTGCAAAAAATGAAAATAAAATGCACTATGTCTGCTGACTAAATCACAAATCAGATCTAGTTACAGGCCAGCAATTTGTGCTAGACACACATTGAGCACAAATTGCTGGCCTGTCACCCAAAGCCAGTGGATGAACTATGCTCTTCATTCGCATTTGCAAACCTGTTAAATTGTAAGCAGCACGGAACCTATTCATTACCACTTGTTCACCTGCCCAATCACTAAGCTATTCATTATCAAGTTGAGTAACGTGTATAGCCAGTAGCTGAAATGCAATTCATAACCCTTTAGTTAGCACAGGTATACAGTTAACAGATGACATACCAGTAACTGAAAAAAGGTACAAAGAAAGACGTGACCCCATTTCAGAACACTGAAATGAGCTGGTGCATTGCCATCACTCGGCCTCCAAGTATTTAACTGGGCTCATAGGGGAAAGAGACTTACAATGTGTTTACACAGTGGCATCTCTGAGCTGGTATTAATAATAGGGCCACTTAGCATTCAGAGGCACTGGTCTCAGCCACAGTGTTTGTTTCACAGGTCATTAAATTTATGCCGCAGCCCTAATGTTCATTACAGCAGCAAACTAGCCAGGGGTCTGTAACACTCGCTCACTGACTTTAATCCCCTGCTGTATTCCTAACGCTGGCTTTCTTTCATCCCTCGCTCATTCTACCTCTCTCTGTTTTCAGTCCATTTGCTTGACAACAATCTTTTCCTGTTTTAATTAAAAGCACTGCACCAATGTTTCCAGGTTTGTCGTCTTTTTTTTGATTCCCCACCCTGTATTTTCCAACCACCACACACAAGCAGCAGGAAGATCTTCAAAGGAGTGCATAGTTTCACTTGCATAGGTGATGCTGAAAGCAAGAATCAGATCCCTGTTCAGACTTAATGATGGACAAAAATACTCATACAATGTGAAACCTTATTATGCCCCTTTCAGAGGATTTTAGTGCTTTTAAAATGAGAAAAAAACAGGGGTTTATACTGTAGATGCTCATAAGAACAAATAAAGAAATTACAAGTATAGTTAATATACCTGCTTTTTCAGGGTATTGTTTTCTATAAAATAATTTCTTCTCTTCTCTTTCATCTGCCTTTCAGGTAAAGAAAAAAGATAAACCCATCAAAGACCTCAAAAACATGAACAGCATTCCTGGCAGGAGGCAGATGTAATGGACAGACACAAGTGGTGGGCACATTTAACATGTGTGCACACACTTCAATCAACACTATGGATTATAGTTGCAACAACAAACTGCAGCATGGTTGCACTGGCTCCAAACCTCCAACCAGTCACTTCATTATTTTTTAAATGCGACTCATTACTCTAATTAGAAAAAAGAAAATCTGCAAGAGAAGACACAAACAGTTTAAAAGGACTTAGTAAACACTGTTTAATTAATCCTCTTGGAAATGTAGCACACTTTGAATGCTGGCTGTAGCTGCTTTCTAGGATTTCTAACAGGAAGAGGTTTGGTGGGTCAGTCTGACTGTTCCAGCTGACAGTTTTCTGAATAGCTTAGACATATAGGAGACAATAGACAAGACATTTACACTAACTTCATGTCAATAAGCCAAGGATGAAACAGATAAGCATTAAAGCTCCTGATCTCATACTTGAACATCCCAAGTATACAGAACAAATATACTGCATAGCATTATAATACAAGGAACACTGTATTAATCTTGTTTGTGCATATCATGGTGGTACTTATGTTATGCCCTTTAGTAACAACCCAGACAAAACCTGACCACGAGTCTGACATTAATCTGCAGAGATAGACACAGTCTGAAATGTGTTCAATAAAATAGTAGGTGGATTCAGTCAATAGATAAGGGGAATTTAAATAAAATTGATGACATTAGAATAACATCACACCCTTCTCTTTACCTCATATTTTAGGGGTTTATGTGATCTGACATTTCATGCCTTTGTCATTACTTGCTTTCATGTCTCCTCTATCCTATTCAGACTGAGCCTAAACATTAGCAGAGGAGGATCAGAGGCTCTGCAGAGCATTGAGTTGTGTTGCTCTCTAATTAAAGCTGATGCTGCCACTGACGCCCTGCCAGCCCCGAGGTGAAAGGTCACCAAACATCCACTGACATGGAGCGAGTAGCCAGCAACTGTAAAAAGGGCTGGAAAGACAGCCTCCCCCATCAACCACCCTGCCCCTCCAGCCTCCTTAACCTGTCATCCTCTCTCACTAGTCTTTGCCACACCATTCTATCTATCAATCCTTTTTCTCTGATTCCCTCCTCTACTGTACTTGTTTTGTCCTCTCAAGGGAAAATATCTTTTATCCATTCAATACAGAGTAGAAAAAATTGAGAGACAAGAGAAAACAGGAGGAAGGACTGCAGGGATGAAGGAGTGAATTTCAAACAGCAGCAGCATCACATAGGAAAGTCACACGTCACACTTTCAGGGTAATGAAAGAATGGAGATAACTCTCTGAAGCACGAGGCCATCACTGATGGATGGCCAAACTTGTCAATAGAGGAATAATAAATATTGTCGGTGGAGAGGTAAACTTGTACCTGTAATCTCTCCAAAGAAAGGAATGGTTTTGACCTTTGTATGTCTGTTCTTTCAGAGCCATGTTCAACCAAGACCTTGGTGCATTTTCTTGAATGAAAGAAGGGGGGAAAAGGTCTTTGCTGGTGGTTGAGTAAGAGAGAGCAAACCATGCTGAAGAAAGTCATTTATCATGCTTACAAAAAAAGGAGACAAAGGTCTCAACCACAGTATAAAAGAGCCCCATGATGTATTCGGTCAAGTGCAAGTGAACCAGAGATTGTAAACAGAAGTCACATGGACTAGGAGGTCTCTTGTCTACTGGTCAGAATTGTTGCAGCACATCAACCCCGGAGGTCAGAAGCAGCAGCTTGAAGAGAAAGCAAGTCAACAATTTTGTCAGTCCAACTACCATCTACAGTGTTTTCTTGGTTTTCTGAATGCCCTATGTCAGCTGGGATTGACACCAGCACCTCCCCACAACTCTCATGTGGAGGATAAAGCCATAGAAGATGAGTGAGTGAATTTGTGGTTTTCTGAGCCCAAGGAACTGCTGGCTGTCATTTGTTAGCATCCAACTCTTCCCTAGAGACCATAGAGCTTTGGAGTTGTTTCAAGGGTTAAATGGGTTTACATGCTCACTCCTAAAAAAATGGATGTTTGCATGGTTATTTAGGCATGGAGTGAGAGAGTGTGAAGAAATAAAAAGAGAGAGAAATAAAATAAATAAAAAATGTACAAAGATAGTGACCTAATTTCTTTTTTTGTAGATGTTTTCAATAAAAATTGTAAATCTTTCTGAAAATATGTGATTTTGTTTGTGAAATGTATTAAGACTATTGATTGATTTAGTGATGGAGATATCAAAATGATTTCTTACATTTACGGACACACAGACTGTATCACAGTCTGATACAGATCCAATATGCTGGTACTACAAACATATTGTCGGAATGGTAGTCATCCCTAATTGCTGTATCAGTCAAACATTTATGGAAATCCTTAATTCACTTAATGACCAGGAAAGTCACAAAAGCTCTGCCAAGCTTTGAATCTTAAACTAAACTGTGGAACTAACTAAATGACAATTCATGGCAAAAGACTGCCATTACACGTCTCCCTGCTGCAGGTGGATGTGTTTCTCACATTGGTAAAAGAAATCAAGAGCTTCCAGATAAAATATGAAAAACATAACAGGTGACAAAAGGAACAGGAGAAAACTGTGTTTAATTCCATACCTACCATTTTTACATGCTTAGGTCACGATATGCAGACAAAAACTAATAATGTACTAATTTAAATTTTCAGCAAAAAAAACCCTACCATGCTATGACTTTTCATGCAAGTTTTACATCCATCAGTTCCCCGGGGAGTGGTCACACATGTGAAAGAATACAGGGTTAAAAAATCAATCTTCTGTGACCTCATCCAAGACTGCCCAGCTTTTTCTCTCTCTCTTACACAAACACACACATACAAGCACAAAGCGACAGGAACAATTACCTTCCAGCAGGAGACTCTGTGTTTACTGTAACCACAGTTTGCTCACACCGGTGGTGACAAATACTGATCTGACCTGAGAGCAGGTTTAACAGTCTGCTACGGAACTCAAGAGCAGAAAGACACCACTGAGTGCAATATACCTGCCCCTCTCCATTATCTCTTATTATTACCTTTACTCAAACAACACTGTTTTTTATTTTTGGTTAGCTGAGGTGAGACACCTCACCTCTGACATGAACAGATTAAAGACTTAAAATTATTCAACATGACAGCAGGGGGTCAGGTTAAGGAATTATCTCGTCTGTGATGCATTTACTTCAGCTTTTCTTTGGTGTGACAAATGATTCTCTGATGACAAAATGACAAATGATACAACTCAAAGCAAAATGCACCCTTTCAGTGTAAAATACTGATCATTACAGTCCAAACCCTGACATCTAGAGACATCAATACCAAACTAAATGATTTATCTCTCTTTAATTGGATATACTACAAGTGTCAAAAATGTGAAAACCACTGATTTGTAGTGGGTCTTGATTTGTAGTAACTGAAAATAGAGTGGAACAAAGCAATGGGAAAATAAATAATGAAGAATTTTCTCTGCTGGAAGATTTCTTTCATCTTTCATTTTTTCCCTTTCATATTAGACTCTTGAATTTTAGCAAACATTGTACAATAACTAGGTTTGGCAACACTACAATACAGTTGTAATTCAAGCTCTAATTAAGTAAACCCCTCCACCTGCATGATGATAATGTAACTTTGACTGAACTTGATTTGGACTGCTTTCAAAAACAATAAGCAAACAAACTTAGTCTGGATCATTTTCCTCTCTTGCAGTGAATCGTGTGATGTGGACTGAATCCAGAGGGGGATTTTGGATGCGTCAGCCCTTTTCAAGGCCTGGCAACGTTTGATGGAGCTGCGAGCTGTCGTGTGGCAGACCTCTGCCTGCATGGCCAGTGACTGATGCACACAAGGCCACGGAGGAGAGCTTTATTAAACGACGGCAAGGACCCATCACTCTCTCTTTGACATATTGGGGGCTCATCTCGGGCTGGGGTTGGTAGCTGTACTAGGAGTCAGGGAGACAAATTTTTTTTAAATCATCACAAATCTGTGTTTGTCCGTTTCCAATATGTTTCATTTTTGAATATTTATTGTTTCATATTTTTTGCTGTGCAGTAGCCATTTGCAAAACATACCTTTGTGTGTGCTGGGCGAGTCATTTAACAGGGAATGCTGTGAGCCATGAGGCTGCAGAGGGAGAGGGCACAGTGACAAATCCATCACTTAACCCTCTTATTCAGCCTTCTGACAGGGAAAACTCTTTACACACACAAGCTTGTTCCAGCTCCAGACCTACTCCCCTCCCTCCTGTAGCCTGACACACTTCTTGTTTTTTCTCTGTTTATCTGATCACATTATGAAAAGGTTTCCTTAGACACTATATTTTTTCTTTCCTCCACCCAAAATAAAGAAATCCAAAGGTGAGAATTACATTACTGCATGGTTTGGATCATGATGTGACATATAGTACTAGATTCAGAAAGATTTGCCAGAAAATCTCTCGGCAAAGCAAAGGAAATGAGGTCAGAGCAAACACCAAGCCCTTGACTTTATGGTGACAGACATTTGTCAGGTCAGTCGCTTCACTGGAGGTAAAGCTGCCATGAGCCCACAGTCTGACAGAGAAAATAGTATGTGCCACTGTGTGAGTGTGTGTGGTGGGCAGACAGCCAACATAAACTGACAGAGGCTGGCGCCGACGAAGAGGTGACTTAGGGGTGATTAAGCTAAAAGCAGCCGACACAAGTGCCAGACTTCAACGATGTGGACAGATGAGAACGATGTCAAGTTAAACATTCCTATCACTTACACATGAAATAGCTGGTCAAATAAAGTTTTGGTAAGAAGAATATATGCTGGACAGTCAAATTTAACAACATATTTATGAAACAAATAGCAGGCTAAAGGCTCTTATTAGTGAAATGAAAAAAAACTTGAGGTTCAGTGTATAGGCAATGCTTTCTTTTCAGTGCCTCATGACAAAACATCTTTGTTTACTGAAATCAACTGGGCTGCCCCCAAATTAGGATTATTTTGGTCAACCACTGGTCATCATTAAAGGCAATTCGGCAACTAATTGTTGGCACGTTGAAGATTTTAATGTACATATAAAAATATTCCCAAGTCTGAAAAAGTTTGTTATAAGTAATTTTTAATTCTACCAATGCGAGCAGTAAACATTTCAACCTGCACAGTGCAGTAATGACTGTGAAAGGACTGGAACAATCAGCCACGAGGATCTGAACATTTTGTAGAATTTAAATACGCCATACTAACTTTTAACAAGAAAACAATATTTAATGAGCTACTGAAATATTAATTTTACAAGCAAGCACAGTAGCACACACCCATGAAGCACACCTCAGCAAATTACCCCAACATACAGGAAGGGTCCTGAATGACACTGTTAGTTTGTGAATAATGAAATTAAATTTAGGCATTTGAAAACCTGCAGACATACCGTATTTAAATGTTTACACACACCTGTCTGTAACTGTCTTGGAAATGTTCTATAAAGATGAAAAGCTGCACACACTTTTCTAACCACCGCTGAACAGACTTGAAGTGAATACAACAAAAATAAAATTTTTCATTTATTGTGTTTATTGGGGATTTTTGGGGCAGTTTTATTCAGCATTTTTGTTTCTGTTCATAATGAAGATATGAGAGAAGAGGGTCATGGGTGGTCCTTATTTTATAGTTCCAGGATGTTCTTGCAACAAAAGGTCACTTCCTGCGGGTGGTGGAGGGAGGTAACAGGTCTTTCCTGCCATATATTACATGGACAAATGTATGTAGACAGATGAACATTAAACCAATATGTGATGTGCAGTCTTTTAAGAAACACAAGCGTATGTGTGACTCATGAGTAATGAGTCTGGTTTGTTGTTCATCTTTATGGACCTTGTTTTTGTGCTTTGTTTGTCAGTCATGCATAAACTGTAACTTGAAATATCAAGTACAATATTTTCAAGAATATAAATAAATACTTTAGAATTAGCTGAAACAACTGAACTAAAAGTAAATCAAAGTATGCGGGCATGGTCACATACTTAACTAGAGAAAGACTACCTCAATAGTGCCAACCCACACACACACACACACAGGTGAACATTACATTATTAAAAAATGAATAAATGAATAAAAGTAAAGTCTAAAAATGACAAAACTTCATTTAGCCCTTCAGGTTTCCTCCAAGGAGAGTTTCAAAGAGTCAAATGAGGGTAGTCCATTTTAATCTGCTGCCTTTGGAATGCACGTATGCACACACACACACACACACACACACACACACACACACACACACACGTTTGTGCTTCTATCAAAATGAGGACCCTCATAGACATAATACATTGCCAAGCCCCTTACCCTAACCTTAATCATTACAACTAGATGCCTAACCTTAACCCTAACCCTAAAACCAGGTCTTAACCCTGAAAAAGCCATTTAAATAAGTTTGGACCAGCCAAAATGTCCTCACTCTATGGTTTATACAATTTTTGGCCTTCATACAGCAACAAATACAAGAACACACACACACACACACACACACACACACACACACACACACACATACATACACACAGAAAGAAAATGTAACAAATAAGACAAAAAGTAATGTGTCAGTGGTATAGTGGAGAAATAGAAAGAAGACATAAAAGAGAAAATTATGCCTGAGGTGAGAAAGTGAAGGGAGGATTGTGGGTCCACAGTGAATGAGACACAGGAGCAGAAAGGAGGACTCGGAGAATCAGGAAAGAGGTAGCAGAGAGAGCAGCAACAGTTTGAGTTCTGCGCACACACGCACACACACACACACACACACACACACATACACACAGAAAGAAAATGTAACAAATAAGACAAAAAGTAATGTGTCAGTGGTATAGTGGAGAAATAGAAAGAAGACATAAAAGAGAAAATTATGCCTGAGGTGAGAAAGTGAAGGGAGGATTGTGGGTCCACAGTGAATGAGACACAGGAGCAGAAAGGAGGACTCGGAGAATCAGGAAAGAGGTAGCAGAGAGAGCAGCAACAGTTTGAGTTCTGACTTGGGAGTTCAATTGTGGTCTGGAATCTGAATTACAAGAAAGAGGAAGGGAGAGAGAGAGACTATGCTGCTCTACACTCCACACATCTCCCATTACTCCTTCCATATTTACAGTATATTTGAAATGACAATGTGATTATTGATTATTTTTCAATTTTTTTTTCTTCAAATTTTCAACTTTTACAAATTCCAAAGACTTTTAATGTATTCGAGTGTAACCTCTGCAGTTTTGCTTAACCATAATTTTAATTTTGTCAGGAGCCTTAGGTACATTTAAATATACCAAACAGCTCGTCTACAAGAGATTTTCAACCCCTTTAATAGAAATCTGATTAACAGGGTTCTGCAGTTTGCCTGTTTTACCACTATGTGTGTGTGTGCGCACATAGGGATTTGGGAATATGAGGAGGGGAGCTTTAGCTATTTGGTCTGTAAAGCATCTGTCATTAAACAGTGTGTGTTGTGCGTCTTTCATTGAACACAGCTGTAATATAAAGCAGAGCTGAAATGGGTTAGAATTGAGTTTTCCTTAAAAATGTTTAGAACACCATTTTAGAATAACTTGCATAAAGAAAAATGGTGCAGATAATTATATGAGACTACTTTGAAGAATTATTCCTTTTACATAAGAAGTATCAAGAAAATATCATCTTGGACTTTCAAAAGACCATCTATAAGCATCAGCTTGAGTGCCAATATTAATGAAAATAATCTTCATTGCTAGTTTTACCAAGCTAATTTCCTTTTCATCATAGAAATGCAATTTATTCAAGATGCTCATGTTAATATTGTAGCAGCTGAATTTTTTTAGTTTTCCAATTCTGCTTAGCCTGCTGCCAGGATTCTCTGCTGTTAGAAATAAACTGATGTGCTCTGCTTAATTTGATCGCATTAGTTTTTTTTCAATTGCTTTAGTCCTTATAACGCCTGTAGTTTTTATTTAAGCGGTTCCTGTTCTGCAATAGACATGCAATTGTTCACAGCCATATTTGACTTAACACATGCTCTCTGCTGCAGCAACTCACATCACATGAGCATACTGTGTTTGTGTATTTGTGCACAATCACAACAATCAACCAGTCATTGTTGTGACATTTGGACATACGTTTCAATAATTTAATGTTTAATTAAAAATAAATGACAATAATTTGTATTTATAGTACAAATACTTAAGTTCAGTCCTTAAGAATTACTCATTTTAAAACACAAACAAATTTTTAAGAATCATTTTCACTCATAATTATTTAATACAACTTGATGTGATTTCAAGTGCTTTGCCAATAATGGATACAACTGTGACAAAATGCAAAGGGCAGAGATCTTCAAGCTCAAAGTCCAGTATATTTTTTATTGTTGCTTTCAAGCAGCAACAGAGCACAGCTCTGCAGTTACAGCGGCATTTATCAGGTGGCAGTTACACGCTACATTTCCTGAGTGATGCCGTTGTGCGCTGGTTTGTAGCAGCAGCAGGGCACTGTGAGCTCAGAGGTGTTCGGCCACCCAGGCAGTGAGCTGGTGAGCTGTTGATGAAGTGAGGGGTCAGAAAAAGGCTAAGTGAGACCTCACACTGGACAAGCAGACCAGACCTCAGGCCACACTGGCATATGGGTATGAAGGAGGTGAGGAAGCCAAAGAGAGGTGGAAGGGGGGGCAGCCAAGCTGTCCACTCTGCCTCTCATGAGACCCCCAGCTATCACAACAGACACTTACCAGTCTTCACACTAAATACCCACAAGGGAGTGGGGGGCAGCATCCTTCCTCTTTCGAACAGAAGGATGGAAACAAGGAAGGATGGAGGAAAACAGAGGGTAATCTCTCCTTCCTGCTCCTGTGATGTCTGAGGAATTCTGGGATCTGACCCTGCCTCCTCCTCACACTCTCTTCCACCACTTCTGAAGCCAGCCGGTAGACCTGCTAATTATAGCTGCTAAAGGATAAATATGTGACCTAAATAGTTATTTGAGTCTTTAGCAGACTTGTGAGAACCACTGCACTGAGAGCTAACACAGCAGAGGGAGTCAAAGCAGGACAGAGGAAGTTCCAGCCTCTAATGTCATATGACAAAACAGCTCAGACTGCAAGAGTGTTCAAAAACTGTCACAATATAACAGTTCAGACCTAACTCCAGAACATTTTCTCTAAAAATTCTAAAAATGGAGCATTGTGCTTCACCTGGAGAGAACTGATATAAGCAATATAAGAATAATTGTGCCAACATGTTCAGTCATGTTAAAGATTATGGTTTGCAACTAATCAAATCTTCAGGGAAAACTTATTTTTACATGCAGCGACAACGCTATTGTTTCAGGGTACAACCCCAAATATTTACTTAAAAATTAATCTATAAAAAAAAAATATATAACTGTATTTAAGTTTTCTTCCATATTAATGTTTCGTGTTTACTCTACAGAAGCACTTGCAACTTTCCACCTACCACTTTCTGTTAAATACATGCTTCTCGCACAATTCTTTGGCCAAACACACTCTCCCCCTGCAGCGTTCTTTTCACACCAGAGAGCCTACTGACAGTGTCACGGTACCACGCGTATCACTTAACCTTGTGTCAAAACAAAGGTGTAACGCCCAGGGAGCAGGCAAAGGTCCTGAGCTCATAAAGAAATAGGCAAGCTGGGAATAGCACCCTGCATGTAAGAGAGGCCCTCTGTTTGAGAGCGTGAAGCAGAGTACAGAGTTACTGCAGAGAGGGGAGCTGGAAAACAGCCAGACACTGACACACCTTCACCTCAGGGATCCGTAACACAGTAAGACAGAGTTGCAACTCAGCATCAGTTAAAGATGGAAAGAGATGAGAAGTTTTAGATGGAGGATAAAAGAGAGAGAAAAGTTGGTACTCTTACCATGGTGTTCCATATATCCTGAATCCTTTTATGGTGACGTCTGAGTCCTGCAGGTATACACAGTTTGTGAGGAGCGACTGGACATTGTCAAAGTCCTCTGGTTTGAGTTTGGAGACTGAGGGGAATCGGTAGTAATCCTGCTTAACAAGCTCAGCCATAAAGTCCTTATCAAAGGTCAGCTCATGGTTACCGGCAATCACCACTTTAAATTCATATGGAAGGCCTCCTAGAAGAGACAGGAGAGACCAGAGACCAAGCGTGTCAGCTGAAGTTCAAAATACACCTGCATTTTAATTTATCCATATACAGTCAGGCCAATAAATATTGGGACATCGACACAATTCTAATCTTTTTGGCTTTATACACCACCACAATGGACTTGAAATAAAATGAACAAATAAATTATAAGGACGAGTGGAAAAACATCACGGCCTGTCTGCAGGCAGAGCATAAGGCATCACTCACACACAGACATGCGTGCTGCTGCCGCTGTCATGATGTGACACTTATTGTTCAGAGAGGTTTTTCACAGACACAGCCTGTACTTCTACCACTGTACTAGTTTAATATTACTGTTCTGAAAATGATCTGTTGCTGAAAATACTTTGTGATTTTCAAATTTTTGCCTCCAAATATTGAAAAAAAAAAAAAAAAACAAGAGTCAGTGTTATGCATCCAAGATGTCAATTTAACATTTATATGGTGATGTAGAGGAGATATCAAAATATCAAGATATATATTGTATATCACGATATATCCTAAAAAATAATGCGATAATGGTTACAGTACTGTGTTTAATATTTAATCAGCTGCTGAAACTATTGAGATAGCAAACTGTATGTTTTGTCAGTGCAGCTCTGCTTTCCCTCAAGACAGAAGGAATATTTTATTAAATCACACAGGAGTTGTACTTTCAATCTGGTCAGCCTATTTTTACAGAAAGAGCAGGTTATCCTATCTTGCACAGGGAGCATACACCTGGCCCCCCAGAAGGCCACTGTATTCCTAACCCAGAGCACAGATCAGGGCTGGAAAGAGAACCAAGATAAGTTCAGGATAAAAATGTCCTCCACTGAGACAGTCAGAGAGGTTACTACTACAGCTGACAGCTCTGCTTGACCCCATTGGACCATCGTCCATCTCTGCTGATGCCAGGCAGCTGGAAAAAGCATGAACCTGAACTAAATAGAGAAGAACATCTATTACGATTCCCCTCCCCTCATCTTTCAACTTCTACTGTGCCCTTTCCGGTCTCTTCGTTTCCCCTTCGCCATCAAGCAACTGGCTTAGTACTTTATTCCAGACAATTGAACACTCAACAAAAGAGTCTGGCCTTCATCACTCTTCCATTCTTTCTCTATATTTCCCCTTTCCTCTTCTGGATTCAAAAATGGCAGGTTTGTTTCCATCTTCCTCTTTGTGTTTTAGCCTACTGCAGATGTCCCTCCATTAGGTTTTCCCGAAAGCCCATATTATGTCCAGCACATCAGTCCACTGGAAAAAAATGTGACAATAAACACTCACATACCAGCAAAAACTGAACATAAATGCAAACCTACATATAAAATTTGCTTAAGCAAGGTTCCATTAAATGCCATGATTCAAGTTCTGTGTGTGTAATTCACCTCAGTTCATGAAAGACCCACCTTAACTTTATGCTGCAGACATCAGGGATTTGAAAGATGACTAGTCAGAATTAAACCAAAGACATCTGAAACTGAATTAAAGGTGGCCCTGAAGGAACTGGATAATTGTTATTTTTAATCAGAAATCCAACTCGCAGAAATCAAAAAACTAGTCTGATATTTTTCTGGTCAAATTCTAATTATAGATGTTAAAAAGTTGAATATGAATTGTCCAAACAGAATTCAAGGTATTGTTTTACCTAGTAAAAATCATACTAATCACAATGAACAATCTCAACAAATGAGACGATTGCAACCGTGAGCCGTTATTTGGAGACGGAGGGCCTACTGTGTCCATTTTGTGCAGGCTAATCCACAGACTATAACTCATGCACTGAAAAACAGCTGGAGGACAAATAGATTTAGCCAGGCCATATAATTCATATCATTACGTTAATATGCAACTAATTGAAATATGTCAATTATTTTCTCTACTCATCATTTAGTCCTTAAATGTCAGAATGTTTTAATTTTCCATAAATTAGAATTATTATTGTCTGTCCTGATTTTGCCTGACAAAGATAAAAAAAATACAATGTTATTGTATTTCCAACAAACCTACTCTGATCTAATTCAGTCATCTTAATTAGTAAAGAACATACTGTTTACATACTGTTCTGACTGGTTGAAATGATCATTTACGGTATTTGGGTGGAAAGCTCTATGGACCAAAAAGAACAAAAAACTGTATTTAAAGTGTAACTAAACACCTAAATCACTTTTTCAAGTCAAAACCAGTGTATGTGTATATCGTAATTTTATTTGTTGTTTAGTGTAAAGTATGGGAATTATACATTGTTGTGATTAAAACTGTTTCATCTATTGCCTCTTTGGCCCAACCCCAGCTACTGCATTCAGATTTTATCACTGGATATTTTAGACCATGCTTGCATCACTGGTATACTCTTACATCACTCTCTTGTCCAATCAGCATGAGGCAAAAAACAAAATAACATATTTCTAAGGAAACAA
The DNA here is from genome assembly GCA_016785285.1 of Brachirus orientalis. Classification (NCBI taxonomy): domain Eukaryota; kingdom Metazoa; phylum Chordata; class Actinopteri; order Pleuronectiformes; family Soleidae; genus Brachirus; species Brachirus orientalis. The sequence goes on from JAFBJR010000172.1 coordinate 2,800,016, forward strand.
GGAAGATGTGCCTATAACAGCTGTGTTTAATACATGATCAGTTCTACTCAATTCTATAGGTAATGGGGTGCACGCACATATCTATGTGGTGCAATTAAGTGTGACTTAACCCCACTTCCCATTTAATTTTAACAACAAATGTATTGGCTATAATACATGTGACTATGGAGACTAGGGACTATGACTATATCAAACTGCCGAATCAAGGCACATATAGAGAAATGCACTGCACTGATCAGCACTGTTGAGCATGAGAAAAATAGATACAGATGGCCAAGACATTTTGTATTGAGTATTGCAAAGATTTATGTTTAAAAAAAATCACACTGCATCCAATAATCTGTTTTTTCCATCTCCTTGAGTTGTGAAGAGTTGATACACAATATTGAGTGGAATGTAATTTTCATTACATTTGTCCATTTATTTCTCTGGTTTGTATTGCTCTGGCCAGAAATAGTACAAGGTTATGGTGCATGCTATGAAAAGAAAACCAATAGCCACTGACTACATGAGAATAAAATATCAAGTCAAAATATACTGGTAGAATGCAGAGACTTGAAAAAATTTCCTTCTGAAGTGTGTTTTAGAGTGTGTGTGAGAGAATGCGTTTTCTAATGCTGAAAATAAAAGAATCATGGTTTCCCAGTCTATAAGTTTCATTCCCGCTGCTCTAAATTAGCTCTTGTCACGTCTCAGCATCATAAATTCCAGGCTAACCTTATATGAGAGCACTGCCTCTCAGTCCCATAGCACTCTAACTGGATCAAGCATTCATTTACACACATGCACGCACAAACATACACACTCTTCCTCTCTCACTCTCAAAGCAAATCATCCTCTCCACCACCAGGCTGGGAAAAGATGGCAAAAACCTAATTACCATCAAACAACTTCAACTCCATTACTCCACCGAGAATTTTTACAGCTTTTTATTGCCACAGTCCCATGCTGCAACAGAGGGCTAGTGGAGCTATACACCTGGATTTCTATTTTTTTTTTCTAACCAACAAACAGCAAAATGGAACAGATATGAACTACTTTGGGTGTTAAGAGAAATGTCAAAGCTCTAAGATCATACTTTTAAGATATATATATATATATTATAAACAACTACAAACTAAGGGGCCTCTGGGAGCAGCTTAAATCAGATCAGAAAGACTGGGTCAGTAAAAGCTCATCCCTGTGCATTGATCTCCAGGGATATTCTCTCGGAAACCAAACAGCAGTCAATGATTTGGGCAAACTGCAACCTCCTTCAAAGTCTGACAGAGCAGATGAAGGGGGTCGTGGGGTAGGAAGCTCAGCAGATGAGCCCAAACACATCAGTAAAAGACTTAAAATCTACAAGCACCTTCCAAAATCTTAGATTTAGATCCCTTTACTTTTGAGTGCCATTTTAATGGTTGCTACATGCTCCTCTATATTTCTTTTATCTTGCTAAATACTTGAGACTGCTTGATCTGTGTCTTTTTCATATTGAAGTCTACATTTTCTTTAGGTCAGTTGAAGATGTTCCTCAATAAATGTATTTAATATCTACCAGAACATGAATTAAAGATTGTATAATGGAAGCCTGTTTAACTTAACTGATGTTACTGACCCCCTTGAAAACATGGTTTAATGACATAAGTGAATAGCTAACTTTTCAAAAAATTTGGATTAAACAGAGGAGGTAAAAAAAATACTTTTATTAATACAAATAGAACAGAAAATTCATTAGGACACAAGGAAAATGTTGGCCTTGCTCCCCTTTTGACAGGGACAAAAGGCAGAGAGCATATCACTCCTGGCCTCTTTACACTGGCTCCCTGACTTTTTTAGGATTCATTTTAAGATCCTTTTACTTACTTTTAAATGTCTCAATGGCCTGGCACCTGCATACCACACACTCTAGGGAAAGCTCTGAGGTCAACTGACCAGCTGCTCTTGCATGTGCCAAGATCATGACTAAAAAACAGGGGAGATTATAGCCTTTTCTGTGGGAGTTCCAAAGCTGTGGAACAGCCTTCCTTTATATGAGAGAGCTGCCCGGACCGTTGAGCAATTTAAAAAAAAAGAAAAAAAAAAAAAAAAAAAAAAAGAAAACTTCTGAAGACTTCTCTTCTCATTGGCTTTTAACATTAGTCAGGTTAGACACCTTGGCCTCACTGTACAGTCACTGACCGTCATGGACATTTACTGTTCCATTGTTCTATGATTTCACTGTCTCCCTCTCTCATACACACTTATACTTATGGTCTCTCTCCTATGTATTCATCCTCTCACTCCTCTCTTTTTTCTCTCCTCCTCTCTTGTCCTCAACCCTTTATCTATCTCATCTTTTCTTGTGCCATTCTTACATTTTTTTGTTTCATTGTGGAGGCTGTCTGTTCTAGGTTGCATATTATATTGCTCTAGTGTTTTGTTGGTGCTATTTGTGTTTTATTGGTGGTTTATTTGTGTTTATTGTTGATTTGTTATTTTGCTGTTGGGTCATACTCTCTTGTTGGCTTTAGTTTAACATTGTTTGTTCTTGATGTTTGTGTTATACTGTTGTTTAGATTTTCTTATTTTGCTGTTGATTAATTTTCCCCTCTCTCTTGCTGACTCTATTTTAACATACTTCTTATATTTTTTGATTGTTGATATTTGTTGTCTCAGTTCAGTCCCTCATCTCTCCTCCTCATTTTTTTCCCCCTTTCTCCCATTTCTGTCCTCCACCTCACCTCTGTCCCCATTTTCCCCTCACCACAACCGGCCGAGGCAGATGGCTGCACATCTTTGAGTCCTTTGAGTCTTCCTGTTAAAAGAGAGTTTTCTCTCCACGGTTGCCATCATTGTGTGAACTGAGTGCAGTGATCAGCTCTTTCTTTGTGTTTATGTTCCTTCTTCCAGTGATCGTAGTCCTTTCATTAAATTTAAGAGGATTTTGTTTCATCTGAGGGGCAATTTAACAGGCAAAGACATACAGTAATTTACTCATTTAAAAAAGAAAATAAAAAAAGCTTAAAAATCAAGCGTAGATCAGGTGGGTGGCCAACATTTGATGTATGCACTTGCTGAGTGGAAATGTCAAATGTATGCAAACCCAGTGCTATGGACAGGCTATAGGGATCTGGGCCCACCTACAAAACTTCTGTGCCCCCTCTCACTCAAAAATGTATTAAAAAAAATGTATTAAAAAAAATAAGTAAAAAATTACATAACTCTTTTTTTCTTGTAATGTTTTCATATGCATTTTTGTTTGTGTAATATAAAGGTATTTGATGGAGGGAATGTTTAACTGACATTTTCCTGACCGTCACTGGTTAAGGGGTCTCCCTCAACATCAGTATCTTTGTACTACTGTATTCAGGTTTTCACTTAACCTAGCTTTTGGAAAAATGTAAAAATGGATATACGGCAGTTTTTCACATGGTATTCTGTAGGGAAGACAATTGTGAGTCCAGAAACATCTCCTACAATGACTGGGGACAGTGACGGTGGAGCCGTTGCTACCACAAGCAGCACCAGTCACGATCCTGCAGCACCAAGTGAGGCTTCCTCTGCTTATGCTAGATGGTCTGTGGAACCTGTGACGGTGGGACCAAGCAGACCAATGGAATTATTCACTGGTCCTCTGCAAGCTATGCCCATTGTGCTTACTGTGATGAAAAATACTCTGACACTAGGCGCATCAAATGCTATGTGCGAAAACTCATTTTCCACACTCAAAAACATTCATACTGAACACCGGCAGAACATGCTTCACAAGCGGAAAGCCCACCTAATCCAACTTGCCTTTGAGAAGGACCTTATCCACAGATTTAGAGATGAGTGAAAGGAGAACCTCGTGAGGAGATACTTTTCACAAAAATGCCGGCTTTAACTTTATTAAGAACATGAGTACAACATTTTTTTATTACTCTGCTAAAGTTGCACCTGCTGTGATGTTAATGATGCACATCCATATCCAATCTGTGTGTGGTAATTGACTCTGTGGTTCATTTCAAAATTGACATTTGTGACTGTTATAGTATTGTAGTAAGTTGACTTCAAACACAGCGCCTTATAATCATGGCCACCAGTCAAAAAACAAAAAAAACAAAAAAAAAAAAAACAAAAAAAACAGTTTCCTTAATGTGATTTACAAGCAAGCAGTGAAAATCTCGATGTCATAATTTGGCCACCCAACAAAATTTAAATGCCCGTCCACTGATTTGCCTCTGGTGCCAGGACTGCGTGTATTTGGTTGAAGTGAAACATGACTACATTAATGGGTTTAAAATACTTCAGTTACTTTGAGCTCTAGAGATGGGAGGGTCAAGCACACGCACACAGACATTCAGAGCCTCCACACACAGAATGGGGCCAGAAGGGGAGGTCAAGGGTTAACTGAACCAGAGTGTTAGGTCAGAAAGGTTAAACTGGACACTTAGGCACAGAAGGTGTTAGTTGTGAGGCCAACAGAGGAGGGGGGTATTCATTGTGTGGTCCAGTTAACTGAAAATATATGAACCATATTTTGTGCCTCTGGCCCTTCCCTCTGCACATAATAGGCCACGCATGTCAGTGGCATGAGAGTGAGAAAATGATGCGTGCATGCATGGAGCAGTGCGCAGATGAGTGCATGTGTTAAGCAGCTTAGTACCTAGCCAGTCGTTGAACTTCTTAACCTCAGACGGCAAGCCCAGCTCAGTGAAGTCACCCATGTGCAGCAGCACATCGCCGTAGGGCATCTGGATGCCGTCTGTACGTGAGTGTGTGTCAGAAACACACACAAACCTGGTGTGCCCCGCTGGCTTGGGAGTATCATATGGAATCGGGTCCACCCTGAAAAGACAGTGAGAAAGAGTGAGAATTGTTAAAACTACATTCTGATCAGGTAAAGATTCTGGAATATGAATTCACTGCAGAGCTTCATGGTATTCCTCTGAAAAGTGTTGTTATCAAGAAAACAGTGGGGTAATTTCTGACATAAAATTACATTTTAGTCATACAAAGTTTATTGTCTTTCATTACTAACAAAAACACAGAAAAGGATTTTTTGAGTTGTCTGCCCTTGGTTTTATTTAGTCATTTATTAATTTTAAACATCATTCTCCATATAACAAAGAACTGCAATTCAGAGAATTTACCCTTTTCCCTCTTTGTTATGTTTTAAAAGGTGCCCTTGATGGAGAAGCATATTTTAGGAATTGTATGCTAACTTCATAAAAGGGAAGCAGAAAGCTGGAACCTTAAAAGATCAGTTATTGCTGAAAATAAATTTGAAGCTCTACATAATAATGCAGCAAATAAGAAATGGATCTCAGATAAAACAGACAGTGCAACAGTGAAGAATGTCTAGTCTGGATTAGAAAACAATCAGCACACAGGGAGGGCCAATGGCTGTTTTGTGGCATCAGACTGGCTAAAGAGATGGTGAATTAAGGCATGCTTTGTCCTCTCTAAACAGATCCAAAGAAAAAACACTTAGATGCAAGTCTGGCAGGAAAAAAGGCTTTTATTCAGCGAGTTTGTTCAATATAAGCTTGCAAAAGGGGAGGAAAACCTGTACTTTTTTTGTGACAAAGAGGGCAAAAAATGATCTTGTTTATAGCTTTAGCACTCTGCCACCAGACCATTATTTCATTAGAAGGGATGTCACTCTGTCGACAACATCAGACAAATAATCAACACTGCAATCTCCGACCTGACAGGCACTCACTCAGTTAAGTTGCATGTATGTGCAAACAGCCAGAAAAGTGGATGAAATCAAAAGGATTCAGGAGGAAGAAAATGTTAATAACAGAGATGGAGAAAATGGGCACCTTACCACAAAAGAAATCTTATTGGTGGAAGACAACATTGTATTTAAGGGCTGTCATTTGGGAAGCAATTTCAGTGCCATGTTGAACAGAATAACAGATTTATTTGTAGAAGTATCATCTGTGAGGTCATGTCAAAAGTGAAGCAATGGTAGACAAAATGGCCTTTATGAACCATCTCAAAAAAGTGCAGGCAATAACTGGTGTAACTGTATAACTGTAGTCACTTTTATTATCTTTTAGTTCTCATTCTTGCATTATTGCACATTAGTTAATTGTTTTTAAAAGGTCAATCATGCGGTGAGCCTTTAATTTAAAAATAAAATAAAATAATAAATAAAATAATGAACCCAAGATTGACTTAAAGCTATACAAATTAAATCACAATTGCAATATACTATGTGTGCAAATAAATCACAATAAAATATTTTACTTAAATCATTCATCTGACATGTGCAATTGTGTTTACAACTAGATGTGAAATAACCTTTTATTTCACATCTAGTTGTAAACACAATTGGAGATCACAGTGTAGAGGTAAAATGGTAATCCACTATAAAGCCTCTTTGTCTCTTTCACACTAAAAATTAGCAGGAATAGTTTTTTAAACCCACTTGAAGAAGATGAAAAAAGGCTATAATTCCCATTGCCAGTGGTTGTTCTACCCTGTGGTCATGGATTTGCCAGAAAGAAAAAGAAAAAAAAAAGAAAAACACCACTACAGCCTTCAGTGTTTACTGTTTTTGCATCTTTTACTTTGGTGTCTTTTTTAAATCAATTGTTTGGAAAAAAATATGATAATGAGCACTGTCCCAATTTTTTTTTTAAAAAGTATGGATTGCAACAAACATTAAGGCTAATGGCTATGCTAACAGCAGGAAGATGAATGCGTGTCAGAGTTGTAGAAGTAGAAGTGACACTTCTTTGGCCAAAAAAAGAACAAACAAACAAAAAGAAATTAGTGTGTTAACCGTGATGCTGCATTCCCACTGATGCAGACTGAGCCGTATGACCAGGGACTGAATGCCGATTTAACACATTCCCTCTGGTGAAAAGCATAAATTAAATGGATTTTGGACCAGTTGGGATATGGTATAAGACTCCATTACAGCCTCAGTGCTTCTCCAGCTTTCTGAGCCGAACATGAAGGAGGAGGATCATTCATCTGAAGATACTTCCTCATGTGCTCAGGCTGTGGTTTTCTGTCTGAACCCATCTGGGTCTGGGTATCTACACTCTGCTACGAAGAGAGCTGAATGTTACATTTCTATTCTCATTCATATTTTATCAATTTGTCATGATCATAATGTTTCATGGTTTACTTTCTAAAAATTAAACCTTTAGAAATTTCCATTTCAAAACTCAAGTTGCTACACCAACTGATGTAAATCCTGACCACAAAGGTATTGAACAGCCAGAGATATTAAGTGGCTACATTATGCATGTCAGCAGAAACAGCAGAGAATGTTAAATTGACAGATAAGTGTCATCTCACGGTATATGTTCAACAACTGGTCTGTTGCCACTGAAGTCTAACCACCATCTGTGATCAATGGCCACAGTCTGCAGCCTGTAAAACAGCTGCACTAATGCTGCATTTGCCCCTAGGGGTCTGTTGTTCCAGCCTCTGCAAAACAAGATTAATCTGAATTTGTGAGCAAGAAGCTACTCAAAAACTGACCTGACACGATGGATTAGATTGCGCTCAGAGAGACACCACCACTGTCCAAACAAATTTTTTTTAGTACCTGAAGCAACATACCTCCATCACCACACTATATACCTATGAAAATTTGATGGAGCTGCAAATTCATATTTACAAAGGATCCTAATAGCAGGGTCTAATATTTTGTACTCTTGGCAGCTTTTTTCTGTTTGTTTTGATGTTATGAATTTTACATCCACAGATTAAGCGTTTGTTAATATAAACTGATCAGTCAGAGTATGATTATTAGACAGAATTGTTAATTCATAATATATTCATCAGTGTGACTCCCATGTTCCATGTCTTTAGACTGTTGTATCTTTTATCACTGTGCCTGTAGCCTTTGGTCTTCAGGTCACAAGAAAACTTATCTGGTCTGACGCCTGTGGCTTGTATTTTCTTTATTGTCACCTACAGTCAGTCAGTAATCAGAATTAGGTAATCGTTGATTACATTCCTATTTTAAAACTTTCTTAGCTTCATCTGCGAGATCTCATCTTCATTCTGAGAGATTGCAGCAGAACAAACTTCTCAGTTGCCAAAGTAGGCATGACCTCTATATTAAACACATTGGACAGAATGAAAAAACAAGCAAGAAGATAATATTTACAACTGAGTGTGTGAAGTAAATATGTCTCAGTGCACCTATATACACCATTCAGAAATGAACACACACATTAACCTAAGCCAGTAGAGCAGCACATACAATTTAGTCTACCTGCTGATTAGATTTGGTGGTCTATGGTGCCTGGACATCATGCAGCTTTACAGGATTAAGCAGTTCTCATCATGAAGGAAGGACGAAAACAGAACCAAAAGGGATGACAAAACACTGTCTCTCTCACACATACACTAAAAACAGAGCCAAGAGAAAAACAAACAATCTCCATCTCCTTCCTTTGAGATTTAATACACCAAGAGAATGTAAGTAAATACCAGCAGCCCCTATCAATTAGAGCAGGCCTGGGCCAAGAAATCTTCATGATAGTGCTGCATTGGTTTCTCTCTCTCTGTCTCTCTCACTCACACACACACACGCACTCTCTCTCACTCACACACACACACACACACACACACACAGAGAGCAAGATACAAAGAAAGAGGGCCCCTGTCTTTCCTGTTAACATATGACTGTATAACAATCTAGAGGTTCATTAGTAATGTATACAGGAGTTCAGCAGTGCAGCAGAATCCTGTGATCTATTGTAAATGGAGACCGTAGAAATGAAAAAGTCCTCCTGTGCTCAAGCAGCAGGTAAAAGAATAGTCTCCAGTGACAGACTGATCTGCGTTAGCATGAAGGTTTGTGTTAACATGTCTGAGCTTCGGCCTGACATTAGAGGGAGGACTGCAGATGGAAAAGAGTGGGGGAAGGAGAAATGGTAATGCACTCAAAGAGGGCAGCAGGACACACTCAAATCTGCAATGAGGACTGGAGTTGACACAAAACCAAGGACTGTGGCTGCAAAAATAGCTGCTCAATGAAGAAATGTCTTCAAATTATTTAGCGGCGAAACCTCAATGCATCTACAGGTCTTCAAATATGGCTAGGGCTGGGTGATTAATTGATCCCGATTAGTGATAGTGATAAAATCTAGGTCGATTATGATGATCACCTTTGGGTATATTTACTCAATCACACACACAGCAGCAATATGCACATCATCAGCAAATCGGACTACCACTTTGGTTTGTGAGCTTGCGGGGAAGGTCACGAAAGAAAAGAGCAGAACAACCGAAAGCAAACCCGAGGGCAAAGAAAGTGATGTTACACATGACCCGCTTCCATGGAGAGACAAGTATAACTGCATCTCGCAGTGAGCTGTCTCCACTCTGCTGACACACAGCACTCCTCCGCTGTGGACTGTGTTCTCATCAGCGGATGATAAAAGAGAGCCACACTCGATCCCACTGAAGTTGAAGACTTTTGTTGCTATCAAATAATATCATAAATTAACAAATGGTTGACAAATGGCTACTGGGTGTAACATATTACATTTATATAACACTAGCAGCATTGTTAATAATGCAACTATCATTAAAAATGTTCATAAAGTAAAGAAAACCATGGTGTTTGTGGAGTATTGGAGAAGAGGTGGTGGCGGTGGTGAGTGCTCGCAGGGTGTGTGTGTGGTTAATATGTGCTGTGTATATGTATATTTTCTACATTGATCTTGTTCTTGCACCGTATTTGCTTTGTATGTTAGTAAGAAGTTGAGCTAATCTCTAGTTTATACAGTTTTCAGTACAGATGCTCTAAAAGTGACAGTATTTTAAAAAAAGACGTAATAAAAATCAAAATCAAACAATATGAGAAAATATATCTTGATAAACGTTTTTGACATATCGCCCTAGCTATGGCTGCAACTTTTGCAGCAAAAATCAGAATAAAGAGTTTCTGCTAAAACCTGTGATAATCAGTAAAACGTATATGCATCCATTTTAGTGAAAAAATAATATGAAAGCTCTTGAGCAACTAAACATTCATTTTTAATTGACTATTAAGTGCAGTAGTTAATAAACGGACACCAGCCAAAAATATGCTTTCTATTAATACCAAAATGAAGATGCTCCCTATCTGGGAATGGAAAATTACTTTTTAGCCTACTGTTTTTTTCTGATAAAATTGCTTAATTTCAGTAACCACTTCATACTAATGGTCCACATCTACATTTTATGACTTCACTGCAATTATATACAGTATTTTTCATCAACTAAATATTAAATAGATGAAACAGATCAGCAGATGACAAAATAAAGTTTTACTGACGTAGTAACATTCATCTTTTTTTTTTTTTAAAAAAAGGTAAATATTAGTCCAATTATTCCAAATAATTAGTCTACCTCCACCTCAGTATGATCTTGTGTGGTTTAGGACCTAAAGACTGTAATTAACAGTATTAAAAAAAAACCAGTGTCACCGCAATTCATGCAACACATTTATAATATTGTTAAACTGGACTGACAAGCTCAAGTCAGTTTGTAGCTTTTACATCAGCTAGTATTTTTTGAGCAAAGGATAAAGGTGAAGTCATGCAGCACTGTATTTAACCCAAACACAGGTATTGGTTACATGTGCCATGAAGTAAAATTCAGCATGGAAGAGACAGAAGGAGGGAAAGAGGAGTGCTCTCTGATGTCTGTAGGAGGATATTTCTTTTGACGGAGCACACTTGGCTCCATGGCCTTTTGGAAAAACACACATGCAAATGGGGTTAAAGTGCAGCATGAGCCTGCTTCTTCAAACATGACACTTAACTTGCAAGAGATAAGAAGGTTACCATCTCTGTCACTCTCAGACTCCTCAAGCTCTTTAAGGACGCAACAAATTCACTGTGTTTGATTGCAAAGTTTTCTCTAAAAACTTCACATTATACTGTGGATGTTGGCTGTCCAGCAAAAAAAAAAAACTGTTTAACCAAAGTCTTCTGAACACAGATTTTAATATTCAAACACAGTTACAAGGGAATTTACAAGAGAAAACTAAATATACACACAAAAGTGATCACTGCAGGACTTTGAACTTGTGAACTGTAATCAATTATATGACTTTATAAAAGAAATTCTGACTGAGTTACATCCAAATAGAGGCATTAGACCAGCTAGATTTAAGTCTTAACAACCAGTTTTTCAAAAATGTATGTAATCCATGCCTTTCCTCTCTAAAGGTGAAATCTCTTTCTCAAGCATCTTCTTCACTGAGTTCCTATTATAGTAACATTTTGAGTGATGCATTTGCACTGAGGTTAGCCCTATAATATTTCTGTCAAGTAATATTTCAGTCAGAGTGGTAATGACTGATGTTTTTCCCCTCACTTGTTTGTCCTGTTCTATTTGGGGAAGACAATCCAGATTTCAGATTTCTAAGAAACATTTAATGCAAGTGTTAAGTGTTATAAATATACAAAGTATTTAATAAAACAAGTTGCTGGCTGGAAAATCAAGGAAAGAATGTTGGACCCATTCTGCCACAGAAGCACTGGTGACCTCAGCCACTGACACTGAGTGATAAGCCCAGGTTCAAGTTCAACATTTCAGCTCATTCCAGGTGTGTGACTGAGTCAGTCAAGTTGTTCCACAGCAAACTGGGAAAAAATTCTTAATAAGGCTTATTAACTAACAAAGTCAAAATCAGACTTAAGATTCACCTTTGGCAAAGTTGCTGATAGTGTGGACAGTGGTGTCCAAAAAACATTATTTACAGTCCAACATAATATAATTGGACTTGGATGAATACTCCCCAAGTCTTGTCAGTGTTAATAGGATCAACAGCCTCTGTGCTGTTCACTTGTCTCAGAAGAAATCATCCATTTTATACCTGCTGCCACCTGCTGCTGAAGGATTAGCCACCAGCATGCCCTTCTCTTTCTTCCCGGCTCCTTCATTGTTAATTGAGTTGCCCTGTAATGATTTTTTATAAAAGGAAGACAGCAGGGACAAGGCCACCTAAAACCTCCAGGGTCAAAGGGAGAATGTGAAAATAACAGCTAATCAACTACACCTGAACTGTCCATGCTTTAAAAACACAGGATTTGGACTTGTACCATCTCTGCCTAACACAGAATGATGTTACCACAAAAAACTCACCAGTTAATATTGAACAGAAAAGAATTTGTGATAATTCATCAAGTGCTACTCATTTATAAAGTACTTATCACAATTTTGTGATGAGATTCGTCTATTCATTTTAAGTTATTAATTCCCAGGGAACTGTGATGAAAGCAGAGGGGGTACTGTATACAGTATGTGAACTTCTATTTAATAATTGAAGCCAAATATAATAAAGGCTCCAATCACTTCAAAAGTTTCACTACAACTAAAATCATTCTTGTTGAATTGAGCGGGGTAAGCTGACAGAAGCAAATTATATTTTCACACCTTTGATTTTCAGAAACTATTTGACTACCAGAAACTACAATCACAGTTGATAGGAGTTGATAAATGACTGCGGATTGATGTTTGTAATGCAGCACCTCCTAATTGAATTTCACAACAGACAATTGACATTTGTGTGTCCACCACACTAACAAGAGTAACAAATTTCAAAGCTTACCACAGCTGAACTGAAAACAAAATACTGAGCTCACATTCTTTTTATCACTCTTTCAGGACAAACATCAAAACATAAGCTCCCCATTTCCTCCGTCTGTAACCCCTGCACAAGTTCCCTTCCCCCTCCTCTACACACAAACGCACCGCTCACTCATCCACAGTGCAATACCACTTCTCTGAGAGGAGCATAGAGCGAGCACCTCTCTTATCTTCTGCGTTTCAGCTGTCTGCGCTAATTCAATAAACTTCAGTGGAACAAAATGAACGCAGGAATAACGGGGGTGGCAGCGGAGGCAGTGATGGCAGTGCGGTGCGGAAGGGGGTGCATATGGAAGAAAAGAATAAGGCAAAGGTGGTAGACAAGAATGAGAAAACAAGAAAATCCAAAAGGAACAAGGGAGCAAAAGGCACAGAATTTAGATGCAGAATGATGAAAATCACGAGAGGACAAAAGACATGAAACACAAAATTGCTAGAAAAAACATTCACATTTGAGTGATTTTAAAGAAAATATAATGGTCTTTTGTTTTAATCCAACCCCCACCACATTTGTTCAGGCAGAGTGCTTCCTCGTCCTGTTACTTCTTTCATAATGGCTGAATACGAGCACACAAAGCCTGCACTGGAATATCAGCGTCAGAGAAACCTTCCGGCACTGCGCTGCGAAATAAATTGCTTCTGCTAATGCCCCTTTCATTAAAGCACAGCCCTTAATTGTACTGCTGACTGCCTGGCTGCCGGGCTGAGGGGAAGAAGACTGGGGAGATGGGCATGAAGTGGCTCCTGGGGTAAAAAAATAAACTGGCAGTCTAATGTTCACCTGGACGACAACACATCTATAAACAAAGTGCAGGAAAAAAAACCCACACCATCAGCACTTTGCAGCTCTGTGTCAAGTTAAGGTTATTACTTTCCCCTCTTTTGACGGACATGTTTTGTATGGTAGCATTTACTTGCAGCTCTGTTCAAACTCAAAGATCAGGCAAAAGATCAGTCGCAACACGACCATGAGTGAACATAACAATTACAAATTCAACTTCCTTTCTGCCATCTCCCTTTCGCTGTTAGAAAAATATTTGGATTGTGATTGCTTTGTTACTGTTTTCTTTGTAGGAAGTTTGTCATTTTACAGACAGGGATAAATTGTTCACATGCAAATCCTCCACTAAAACAAGTCAACCCCCCAACATACATCCTGTTTGCATCTTGGGCAGAGCGTTCTCACAAGATGACTGTGGTTGATTTAAAGTAATACAAACAAGCACTATAGCAGAATGACAATGGGGGCCGCTAGAACATTCTCCGTTGTTAATACAGTGCTGCACAGATAGGTGTGGATATGTGTGACAAATTAGTAAATGACATCATCAAGACACCCTGCCCTGCAATGCCAGGCTCCAGGGGCTCAGACACCAAAATCCCAAAAAACATCAAAAGGGCTTCAATCTGAAAAACAGCAGACCTGTCCAATGTCAACTGTCACTTAACCCGCCCACCACAACCACCATCTCGCCAGGCTCCAGCAGCAGGTCAGGGGTGGAGAGGGAACTTAATCAAGGGTTCTCCTGTTACAAAAGCCCCTCCACTCCTGTCGATGAGCAGCAGGCTAACAAAAAGGAAAGACCACAAAATGGGACCTGCTCTTTGTTGTCAGGAGAGCTGAAGCCCGACTACTGCTCTGTCATAAACTAATCAAAAAGGAAATTAAACAAGGGATGTTGAGGCATGAGGTAAATAATCATATGTTTTAAGGATAGTGGGGCATTTTAAATTCCCTAAAAATCTTGTGACACATGAAAAGCCTGAAAATCTGACTGAATTGGTATTTCATTATTCAGTCTGGCCCTGCACTCATGTTAGTTATTTGAGAAATGAGATAGGTTTTGTTTTTGGCACAGTCTTGCTTTCTCCTTCTCTATATCAGTTACAATCTTGGTGATGGTAGTTGCTATGTTTTCTTATACATTATTTTCATTTAGAAAACAGGTCTATTTTACAAATATTTATTTCTCTAATTTCAGTTTGACAACCTGCACAGTCTTATTCATCTCAGTTATATTCATTTAATATGCCTCAAAGCAGACTGATTTGCTTTTTATTCCAACCCATTTGGTCTGTGAATCAATGAAGAAAATTGAAAGTTTGGGTAGAGATTAAAGGTCTGCAATCAGGCTACAACAAGTGCTTCCATTGCATCTGCCCAATCAAAACCATTTAAACCAAACAAGCATTGAAAGGAAAGAAACCGGAAGGCATTTGTGGGACATCAGGACAACAATTAACATGTACAAAAATAAAATTTTAAAACTGGATTATTATCTAATTAAATGTTGACTGAACAAGACAACTTCAAGCAGACTCTGCTTGAAGTTTACTTTTAAACTTAATGTCACCACAAACTAATAAAATACAAATGGTCTGAATCAAACATTAAATTCAATTGATTAATTGCTTGAAATCAAGAGAAATAAGTATTATTTATAGTTCGAAGATAGATAGTAGAAGTGAAAGCAGCAAAGCGCTAAATCAACAGAATGAAACAACCATTCCCTAATCAAACAGCGAAAGATCGAGCCAAATATCCCACTGAATAGAAAACACGGTCGATTACCTCGTTTGTGTTTTGATCCGATCTAGAGAAGGTGCAAAACTGATCATCTGTTTGTCATACCGTAATTTCCACATATAAATGAACAATTACGTAAGCATTACATATTTAAGATGACCTCACCTAATGAAAAAAAATATTTAACTTCTCCACAGCAAGATACAAGTAGATACAAAAGATCCCTTCAGACAAAGGAGCAATTATGTGTGACTAGAGTAAAAAAGCTACTATTCCAAACACAGATAGACATTTCCCTCATAGTGATTATCTCCATCTAAACACATTGACAGGGTTCCTCTGTCATATGACTCTACATGCAAGCAAGTAATTTCCCACCATTTCATGCACAAACTCACTCATGGAAAATGCAAAAAAAAAAAAAATCTATTAAAAAAATTTAGGATTCACATACATAAATAGAACACCGAGATATGAAACTGGAGCCATTCTCCTCACTGTGCAAAAACATGTCCAATATTATCATAATTGTAAACAATTGTCTCAGCAACATTCACAGTGCTGCTGCTCTGTACCAAGAAACGGAAATAAAGCGCTTATAAAGTCGTCAAGGAGTTCATTAACAAAATCCAGGTTGGTGTTGAGATGAATGTGTGAAAGCCATGTTCTTCTGCTGCCATTTCCTCACCAGCTTGTGTCAGAATATCCACGTGTATGGATGCAAGCAGTGAAGTCATTAAATGATTCATATTTATGAGCTCCTCAATTATTCAGAAGGCAGGAATAATTAACTAGGCATCTGGAGGAGAAGGAGTATGTTAAATGTGGATTTTGTCTGGAGAAGGGGTGTTAAAGGATTTTCATCACCCAGGATTAAAATTAATGTTTTGCTCTGACATCTTGTGTGAACTGTGTTTTTAAAATGAGTAATTGTACAAAAAGAACATTTTTTTCTGCATTTTCTCATCTTTTCTGCATTTACAAGTGATGTTTCCATGTAAAGATGTAAAGGCAGACTCTGTTTTCTGTGGAATATAATACTATTCTCAAGTATTAGTCTAGAGTCTGGTGGCAATTCTGAATACAGGGACAGAGTATAGGGGTGTTGCAGCTGCAATACCACAGTTACTTTGTCTTGTCACGCCCACCGCAGCATCAAATTCACTATGTGCTCTTAAGGCAGATGATGGCAGTCTCTTACAATAGTGGTTTACCACAGTAAATGACTGTTCCTTGATATATTTTCAGGCTTTTTATTGATAATTGTAGATAATAATCCACTTATTTAAAAAAATAATAATTTAAAAAATTAAAAAAAAAAAACAAACACCTGTACGTGACAGCTAGAGAAACTGAGAAATCTGTGTTTCTCTACATTATAGTCATGACTATGCAATTTCATCGTGCTCAGCTCTGGCACGTTTATGGACATTTTCTCACTTTTAAAGCATATGATTCTTAAGGAACATGATTTGACCTTTGCCAGTCATCCTTTGCTCTATGACCTGGCTTTGTTTGTGTCGTGAGCACTTCCAATGGGAAGTTAAGATATTAACAGTCCAAAACTACAACAGCTCTTCAAGGACCAATAACAATTTACTCTAAGAGTTGAAATGCTACATTAAATCACTTAAGTTTTTAGTAAAAATAGATCTAGTGAAATAGATAAAAAATAAATCATTAGCTGGCCCATTTACAAGGGCCCAGGAAATTAAACGTTCATTAAACATCATTTAAAGCATTTAAAAACTTCTTCAGCCCTTAAATTTAGGGGTCCTTAAAGTATTTAACAGGCCTGCAAACATTTCAAAAACAACCCAGCTCCACAGTCTAGGGTGTTGTTAGTTTTAACTCTCAGTTTGTCTGTCTGCACTGTGTGTTGGGCCTTTCCAGTCTGGCCTCAGTCCTGCTCAAATTGGATTCAAAGCCATTAGTGTCCCAACTCGAAGCATATGTTCCAAGTTGCTGAGCATTTCATTTCACGTGATGACGATGAGGGCTGAAGGAAAAAAGAAAGGAAAAAAAAGGAAGGAAAAAACAAACAAAACAGACAGCTCAAAATTTTAACCAGACATAAGCTGAGTAGGACTGAGTCTGTAGCTCACTGTCAGCGAAAGAGATGTCCCATGCTCTGAAGAAAGGGCACTTTGACTTCAGGGTCACGTTCCTGAGCATTAGCCTATAACTGTGACTGTGCGCTTGTCTGTGTGTGTGTGTTTGTCAGTATGAGTGTACATGCTATGCAAGAATGTTTTCATATGTGGTTCAAAAAGGTACTGCTGTACTCTATCACAGAAATCTAAATATTCTACGGTAGGAGGACCAGTAGAGCATGGACAGGATTTCAAAAAAAGTGGGCAAAACCTAATTTTAATTTTATTTTTTTTTTAAATTTATGTCCAAATTATATGGATGCAGTCAGAGAGGGACCTAGAGGAACTTAGACCAAGCCAGATGATTATCTCTCAAATCTAAACAAGCCTTCACCAGAACAGAGCTTGTATTCTATAAGCACTTAAACATAGTGGGGGGGATGGGCTTATAGGAGTGTGTGTACAAGTGTGCAAGTGTGTATGTGTGATCCCAGAGTTCCCAGTCTGAGTTTAAAAATGACAAAGTAAAACACTGCAGGCTCTGTGGAAGCCAGGAAACAGCCTAATGTATTTATCCAAACACATATCTGCTGAGAGGCCCCATAGCTTCAACACAACCCCTTTTTTATGTGAGCTTTACCTCCAAAATTCACTATAATGAAAATGGAAAATGCAGCCAGACTGTAAAATATAGAAACATTAATATAAAAACATTTATAAGGATGATTAAGATTAACATTCAGATTATTTATTTGTTTCACAAAATTTAACTGCAGTTCTGTATCTTAAAGACACAGATGAGCGTCTCATTTTCACTGCTGTTTTTCTTAAAGCAGCAGAACCAAAAGCATCTTGTTTCAACCCTGCTGTCTGACTCTCAATCTATCCTTTTTACTATATAAACCTAATAAACAGCTCATTTTACAACTTGAATGCAAACATCCTCACAATCTGTTCTTTTTGTTGTCATCTGGAATAAAGATGTCACCAGATGACAAATGAGGATCCACTCAGAGAAACTTTTATTTTCAGGGTTTTCCTCCAAAGTGTAAGGTCGACTGTTTATATTCCTGTTTTTCCACTAAGAGGTTTTATGTCATCTTTCTTTGTGTAATGTTAATCTGCTGTTGAGAGTGAAATTGCTTGTGGTTAATTAGTGTAACATTGCTGAATATAAGGCCAAGAAACGCACATTCCAAGCCTCTCAAGGGAAAAGAAAATAAAACATGTCGAATTCAGTCAGAGCAGAATAAAATAATAATTCATACATAATCATAAAAAAGCTGCCAAATTTAACAAAAAAATAGAACATTTGAGAGATCATTCTGTTCTGTAATTAAGCTGAAAAATATTGTTTGTACCATCTTTTATTTTTAATGTGAAAAAACAAAAATTAAGGAAGTCTCTTCAAACATCAAAGTGGAATCCATTCAGATGAACCCAGAGCTGTGTTTTGAACAGTTATTCATATTGAAGCGTATGGCCTAATTTATTGCCTCCTTTGTCACCGATGAAAATGGAATGACGTAACACAAAGTGCTAGGTGACCTTGTCTCTTTTGCCACACTGACGGTACCAATGCTGGCAGCTCCGCACATCGCTAAGGAATCCCAGAAAAACACAGTGGCACAGCTTTAACACTACATATATATATGTGTATATGTATATATGTATATATATATACATATATAGCCCATGGATGAGCGGAAGGGAACTGGGCTTGTAACCAGAGGGTCGCTGGTGCAAGTCCCTGCACCCTGTCTGCTATCTTTTATTTACAGATTATTTCCGTAATATTAATATGCACACACACACACACACACATTAGTTTATACATACATACATACATATATATACACACACACAGCCAGATGTTGATCGCCAAGGAGCAAAGCAGAGCAGGTAGTTAACATTGTGCTGTACAGCTCCTCAGCTAAAAGATTATTATACCTTAGTCTAACCAGGCTCATGATGCTTATGTATCTGTGTCATATTGGTCGGTTGCATATCAGAAAGCAAGTTTGAGTTGCGAGAACAATTTTACCTAAACCTACAACAGTGAAGTGAGCACAGAAAGTAACAGTACAGCATCTTTCATCAGATGCCCCCAAAAATGTCCATTAAAAACAATTGTTCTATTTATGAATGTAAATGTTATCTTTATTGTGTGGCCACAAAATGTCATATTTATGGAATATAATTGCAATCCTGTGTTTCAGGATCTCTGAATTAAACTGACAGGAATCATTTTTCCACTTTTATAATTCATACAATCAACTATAAAATGCTTTTTATTTCCTTTTTTTTGGCTAAATAATTTATTGATCCTGTAATTTACAAAATTCCAAAGCAAACATAAATGCAGTAAGTGTGAGTAATTGCAACCCCAAGAAAACACAATATTAATTAGGGATTGGTATCAGCAAATATTGGCTTTAAAATGTTTTATCAAATATCGGAAAACATGGCAAGATCCCCTACACACACTCGTATCAGTTATTGGTCCAAGCACTCCCTGTATATTGGTATACTGGATAATCGCGAAAAGTCCTATATGCTGCATCCCTAACACGAACAATAACATGCATCCTAATACTTAATGAAGTTCAACTGAATGTAACAAAACATTACAATCAAACTTCTTCACTCACATCATGTCCCTGCTGCAGGCTTAACTTTTTTTTTTTTTTTTTTTTAAAACACACTTGTAGCAAGAGTGAAAATATTTCAAAAATACTGCACTTACAATCAGTCACGAACCTCTTACTGAAGTTCAAAACTACAGTTAATGGGAGAAGACACTGAGCGAGCTGCAGCCCTGTGTTAAAAAACTGCCCACAGATAAAAACACAAAGTGCTCTGATGAGTGTTTTCATGTCGAGGGCTGACGGGTCACAGAACTCTGACCCACTAATGAGAGAAATAACATAACCACATCAGACAAGTGCAACACCAAGCAACTGGTCTTATAAATAAATAACAAAGGCACCCTAATGTGAAAGTGTTCAGGCACCGCAATGACAATGTGGCACAAATGATCACAGGCTCATTGTACAACCACAATGGACAGAGGGAAGCACGTCTGTGACACATGGCAGGAACAAACACCACCCAAAACAGAGAAGCTTGTCCACAAATCTTCAAATTTCAGCGTGCTATTATGTTAAAGATATTTGGATTATTTGTAAAAAAAAAAAAAAAAATAATAATAATTTCATCTTATGTTGCACAGAATAGTTTGAGGTGTTTTGATGCTCACTGGCCACCATACCCCCCCGAACTTAAGCCAATTAAATTTAAAAATAAACACTACAAAAACACTACAAAGACTCCTGATTGGCTAATCTTTTTTTTCACAACTACTTTTTGCAGAATTTGGATAATATATTCTTCATAATTCATACACAACTAGTCTGACACTAACAATATATAAAGTAAAATAAAATGGTCACTGCATATGATTTTACAGTCAGGACGGAATTTCATTAAGAAGTAAAAAAAATTGTTTTTGCTGGTATTTCTGAATTCACCGTGTGTGTGGCTATGTGCACTTACATGTGGACATGAGGAGGTTGGAAGCGGCTCTGGTTGATGTTGTAGTGTGTGAAAGCCTGTGTGGGGTTGGAGCTGTACTCGTCCACTGTGATGGTCACTTTGCCATGAGCCATCCTTCCACCGTTTGGACATGAGACACCGTTCGTTCACCGGGATTCAATAGTGTGCCGTGCAGCAGTCATCCTTCACTCAAGCGGGCCAGGAAGTCCACCAGTAGCAGTGGCAGTAGCAGCAACCCAGCCAACCGACTCAACCACGACACGCTGCAGTCTGCTCCTACAATAGCACAGAGAGAGAGAGAGACGCGCTTTCACACACATCAGCTCCTTTAACACAGGACATGCACTGGTCGGATGGCCTGTCACAGAATGACAAATTAAAAACAATCCCAAAAGACAATTTGTATCAAAAACTAGTATGACAGGGGCTGAGAGAGCAGAAACGACTGGGTTGTAGCAGTGCAAAGACACAGGCAGAGCTCGCATCAAATGAATGGGGTGGAATCTTGTTCAAAAAATTTAGGCAATTTAGTACAACGGGCAGATTGCTGTTTGTAAGCACTTATTTTTCTTGACTGGCTTTAGAAAGAAAACAAATAAATTCAAGAAAATCCTAATTAGAGAATGTAATTTAGTAACTAAAAGACTTTATAATTGGCAGATTTACCCTTTTTCAAAAACAAAAAACCATGGTATTTCAGTACAATTTAAAAAAACAAAGTGTTTTAAAATATCTAAAAACACTGGACTGTTAAGGCATCGCTTCACAATCTGGAGGGCAACATTTTAATTACTAATCATAACCTGATTCATTTTTAGGCAAAGTAATATGCTACAAAATTACTGCAGGTATTACCTTAAAAGCATTAGCATGTTGAAATTTAACATGTCAAGAAAGGTAACCTGCAGGTCTCATATCTCCCTTTGATCACACCATTGCAAAGCCTTCAATAAAACAAAAGAAAAAAACTCTTTGCAACCCATGCACAAAAAAGGGTCTGTTTTCCTGCTGACAAATAACCCAGAAAACATACATACAACTAAGATTTGTTTCTATCATTCCAGGCCTGGGGCTCCAATTCATAAACAAATCACTATAATCTGTCAGGTGCACGAGCACCTCTTCATAGGCATACACTACACGCAAAATTAATACAATACATGCATACTTGCACTGCTCAAATTATGGACAAAAATCCTGTTTTAGTTTGCATCTTCAGCACTCACTCACCAGGTGTGGCTGTTAGTTCCTTTGCATCCAGAGCTTCCCTCTTGTCTGACCTCCCTGACTGACAGTAAAGTGGCCACTGTGCGTTTGACAGGCTTTATATGCAGACCTCCTGATGCAGCCAAAAGCACAAAAGAAAAAACTAAAAAGGTAAAACCTTAATTAAAAAAATAAAAAAATCATTCTTTTGAAAGGAAATCAAGTGCTCCAGAGTTCACATAATGTTTAAAACCTATGATGCAGCAGTGAGTTAAAAATTGCTTTGACCTCCAGTTGATTCCTTAAAAGCAAATAACCCTCAATTTAAAGTAAAAACTGTCCTATTTTCAAAAAAGGCATTGATTCGTGTTTTCTGGGTCAACTGGTTGCTGCTCCCTGTGACGTGTGCTATGAATTTTATTGTGAAAGCCTTATTACAGCCTAGAAAAAGGACAGCTAAACTCAATTCCAGCACAGAAAACAGCTTAAGAAGATCTAACACAATTTGCAGTGTATTTACACAAAATTTAAAATAGCAATATTATAGATGAGGTAAAAACTGCTGGCAGCACAAGGAAGAAGTTTGTCTGCTTAAAAAATGTACATATTATTATAGGCTTTTGATCTTAGTGGGACTTTGTCCTGGTTAAAAATATAATTTAACTGAAATTATAAAAGGCTGAAAGACGCCTATGTGCACTACACCTCATCAAACATTTCTACATAAACCTTTAGTACTACTTAAGTACTACTGCTGGTGCTACAGTTGCTCGGAAAAGGGCGCCCTTTTTTGCACGGGCAGGCCAGAAATCTGAGGACGGATGTGAGTACAGCATGCAGCTTAGTTTATTCTCTGTGTGCAGTCTGTGTGTGTGTGTGTGTGAGAGAGAGAGAAACTCGCCGTGCTCGCCTGCCTGTCGCCTACCGTATGGCTACAGTAGCAGCAACTAGCTCTCTAGCTTAGCCTGCTAAAGCTGCGCAGGCAGTAGATACAGTATGTTTTATTCTGCACGCTGTAGCTTCGCAATGAGCTGCTTTTCCACAGTCCGGGGCTGCACACAGTATCTGTCAGTGCTGTCGCTGTGGACACACACACGGTGCCTGTTCTACACCACGTAGATAAGTTCACGAGTGGAAATCAGTCCAGTGAGGAGCAGGGGGAGTGAAGACGAATAAATTAACCCATTCTGATACCAAGCATAGAGACACGGTGTGAGCAATACGCCGTTTGCCGTTAACACTGCCGCCTGCAGAAATGTACACAAAAAGAAAGGGAAAAATGTATATCAACCCTGAACTCCGTTCCAGGAATAATAATAATAATAATATTTAAAATATATATATAATAATTAGCCAAGGTGCTCGGTCAGTGTCACAACACCGCCGCGCTAACCTTCTGCTCCTTCACGTACATGACAAGCCACCTTTTAACCGACGGCTTTGTGTCAGGAATCTCTCTTTTACTCCCCGTCTCCCCTTCCCTCCTTCCCTCCCTCTTTGGTTAAAGAAGTGAAGCGGAAAGGTTGCTCTACCTTGTTCGTGTGTGGTTTTTGTGCGTTTTGTTAATCTGGCCGGTGAAAGAGTGTCGGGTCGGGGTCGCCCTCTACGCGGCGGTGGCGGCGGTGGTGGCGGCGGAGGAGGGACTCGGGTCCATGCGGCAGCGACGGCGGCAGAAGAGCGTGTAGCTTCGTTCCAACGCGGCCGTCCGGGGGGGGTGCGGCAGTGTGAGAGGGCAGGGCAGAACCTTCGACCCGGCGGGACCTCGACTGGCTCCTATGGAGAGAAACCAGGCAAGAGAGAGCGACCCGGAGAGGAGGGCGATAGACACTGACAGAACAGGGAGAGAGGGAAAGCAGCCTTTTAGTCTGGCGTCGGAGGGGGAGCCGGAGTGCAGTGAGTCGGAGCTGCCACTGGGGTCAGAGAGCAGAGAGAGAGCAGGAGCGAGCACAACCCCACGCCACCTCCAGTGCGCGCGCCTTCACCGGCGGCAACGCGCTCGGTGAGGCGCGAGGAGGAGGGGGAGGAGTCCCGCTCCACCTCCGTGCAACATTCACTTGCTGTCGGACACACATTTCTATAGAGATGCACCTTGCAGTATTCCTGAAGTGACGGACGAAGGGCGCTTTAAAAAAAACAACTACAGGGCAACAACTTTTGTCATCAGGTTAATGTAATTAAATGATTAAACTTTCAATATCTTCATTGTTTATGTACAATTGTCTGTACATACTATCCCATACAGTATATTCTGGTTAGACACTGTTTGCATTGTCTATATTTTTCTATTTTTTTAACTTTTCAAATACTTAATTTGTATAATACTGCTATTGACAGAGGAGCTCTCCTTTCTCCTTTTGTCAGGTGTATTGGGTAAGGATATAAACACTCTTTCACAACTCTTGTGCTCTTCCACTCTCCCGCTCACTCTTTTTTTCCTTCTGTGTTTCTTTGTTGATTTTTGCAGCAGGTTTATGTAGTTAAAATCGTTCCTATTTTCAAGCTTTGTCTTTTTTGGGCTGCTGCAGAAACAACCCTAAGCCCTAGCCTAGACTACATGTAAAAGACTTATTCTAAGGCTATGAAATCCAAATATTTTTTGTTTTAAAGCTATTGTATTGTATTGAGGTGAGTATATTCTTCCAATAAACCCCCTTAAATGTTACAAATTGGATCTTTAATTAGAGTAGCCACAAAAATATAAAAATAGCTGAGTTTTATATTATTTTTATGAATGAAACTCTCTCTCTCTCTCTCTCTCTCTCTCTCGCCTAGACTACATGTAAAAGACTTATTCTAAGGCTATGAAATCCAAATATTTTTTGTTTTAAAGCTATTGTATTGTATTGAGGTGAGTATATTCTTCCAATAAACCCCCTTAAATGTTACAAATTGGATCTTTAATTAGAGTAGCCACAAAAATATAAAAAAAATTTTATATTATTTTTATGAATTAAACTCTCTCTCTCTCTCTCTCTCTCTCTCTCTCTCTCTCTCTCTCATTGTTTACATGCTTCTCTTCCCTGTTTCTGTGGATGTTTTAAAAGCACTCTTCCCTTTGCAGCAAGAGGCCCCGGGTTCGTGACCCAGTCGGAACATGGGCCCTTCTGCATGGAGTTTGCATGTTCTCCCCATGTGTACATGGGTTTTCTCCAGGTTCTCCAGCTGGAGTTAGGAATTAGGCCAATTGGACACTCTAAATTGCCCATAGTTGTGAATGTGAGAGTGAAAGGTTGTCTGTCTCTATGTAGCCGTGTGATGGACTGGCGACCTGTCCAGGGTGTACCCTTCCTCTCGCCCTATGTCAGCTGCTGTTAGGCACCAGCGCCCCTGCGACCCTCAGTGGAGTATAAAGCAGTAGAAAATGAATGAGTGAGTGGAATAAGTGACATGTTCCATGTAAATCGGTAGCATTGTGCAGCTCTATGTGTCTCAGCCAATAATGAGTTTGTTATTCCAAGCATTTTTCTTTCGATTCGTCAGGCTTCATTCAAGGGACAAAAAATACAACTAGTAAGAGGGCCAAGCCTCCTTTTGACTCTCATGACACTGGACCTGCTTTACACACAGTAGCACATAGTAGTATTTTTTTTTTAAACCAGGGGTAGAAATAAGGCATCTGAAAGAAAAACATTCTGCTCATCTAACCCTAGACCACAAATATATGATTTATATTTTCAGACAGATTTAAAGAAACAAAATAGAGGATTTCAGATCATGTCTCCAAGATCATTTTGATGGTGCATTAATTTACAACAACCCAGCCAAAGCTCGAGTGGCTCCACGTTGCCTGCATTGACACTATGGAACATTGTGTTTTGGGTTGGCACCATGACACAAAAGACCTACAAAATTAGACTTTACAGTAAATGCCACAGTATCCTTTACACAGGAAGGTGACAATAACCAACATGGAGGACTTTTCAAAACTTGAAAACCTTAAGATGATATACTAACTCTTAGCTTCTTATTTCAGTTCAATTTATACATACATTATTTGTCACTAAAACACAAGTACCGTATGTCAAGGTATTTAAAAGTTCCAGCATGAAACGTCCATTGCCTAAACACTGCTGCATACCCCCCAAACTTACCCCAGACCTCAGGTGAACTTGCAGGGCTTTCAGAAAGGACGACTCTGGGTCCGTATTTCAACAGTTTTCTTTCAATAATCATTTAGGTATCTCACTGCTTCAGTCATGTTTTTACCGAATAAATCCTAATTCCATTAATTCCAACCTAAAGTTCTCTTCCAACATTTGTTTAATCTCATTTGTGTTTCAGAGAGCCGGGGATAGGTTCCTTACCCTAATGATCACACTTCATTAGCATACTTTATACTTCCAGAGAAAAACACATTACTCTATGTTACCACAGACGCAAAAACAAAACAATGCTGTTCTGAAAAAGTCATAGAGAGTCATGTTGACCTGATAGGCTTATGCATCGCATGAACTCATTTGGCAATGGTTTGAATGTAATGGGCATGTGTTTAATTATAAATGTTACACACTACATCTTTAAATAGTAAGGTCAAGTCCCCTGCAATATTTTAGAGAGACTTAAAAGTTCCCACAATAAGCAAACACTTGGAGAGAGAAACCTACTGATTTAAAGCATTAGTGTGTTGTTAATTTAGGACTAATAAAAACAGTGGTTACAACTTTAACTTTAACTTACTTAATTCACACAATGTTTGTTTTTCATACATTCGGGATATCTAAGTTCTCAGATCAGAAAATAAGAGCCAAGCAAGCACACTCAGTTTCTATCACCCTGGTTACTATTATCATCCTGTAGACAATGCAAGCAGAACTATTCATACAGGCACTTTAACTGACTGTTTTTCTCTGCGTCTTCCATCTTTGTGTGTCCTCTGTTAGCACTGATGAAAGATTGTTATTATTATAGGTTTACTTCCGGCTATGAGGCTTCGTCACGACATAATAACAAGGTTATTGATTTCATCCTGTGAAATCTTATGCATTATTCAATATTGTGGTCACTACACCTTGAACTTAGCTCACACTGTGTTCTTTGTCAACCAGTGTGCACTGAAACGAATGGATCTTGATGACCAAAGCCCATAAATGGAAAATAAATACTTTTTTGCTTGTATATTATATACTCTGTATACATTGTTTTTGTTTATTTGAGCTTGATCATGGTGTTTCCAAATGGTAACTCGTATGTTCTCATTTGGAAACACCATTCGGTGCTAACTGTTGACCAGGAATTACTTCTTCATGACATCACATGTGAGAAAATGGTGCCAGAGTGTAGAAGGTGTTGTAAAATCTATGATTAGAAGACAGCATGGCCCCTTTGGGTTCACAAGTAAACAATACTAATGAGTACCTATGGGATTTCTTCACACAACCTTAAGTGGGGCAACACACATTCCAAACTGGGAAAATTCAACAACTAGGATGAACAGGTGTAAAAAGCTGCATCCTGAGCTTATACTATACATGAAGTCTGGGGGAAAGACAGCTCTGATTCTGTCTCACAGGCAGTGTTATTTACCATATTTTCTAAAAGGAACTATATCCCAAACAAACACATTTTATTTCATCTCTCATACATTTTATTAATTACATGCTGTACAAACATGTAATTTATCTGTTTGTTAAAAACAGATATTTATTTTAAACTGAGATGGAGAAGCGTTTTCTTTATTTTGGTGGTATTATTTTCTCAATTTGTGTTCAGGTTTCTGCTCTCTCATGAAGTGTGCTTTGTCTGAACTAACATGCTGGTGCTGCAGAAATTTTCCATGCTTCTCTTTGCACACATCAAGCTTGTGCTTGTGAAAGTCACATTTGTGCCTCTCACTCAACCAATTATTAGAATGTCAGGTTAGACATTGTCCAGTAAATTTATCACTGCCTCATTAATGGTATGTTTACTTTACTCCTTAAAGCGTCCCTTATGTCTGGTTTTCGCTCAGTGGATCACTATGTGTGAATCACAGAAGTCAAGAACTACAAATAGGTATTTTATTTTAATGATTCAATTTGCTTTTTCAAGTTTAAGAAGAGTAATATTTTCAGATGTGAATATACTGTAAACATAACTCCATCCAAAAATTTGTTTTGTCATTGTTTCAGAATAAACTCAATAAAATAATGAAAATCAGTTTACTTTTTCTCACTGCATTCAGTCTCATAAACAGCTTTTGACTTTCAGCAGTATAAATAATGTAAGTGTACAGTTCCTGTCTGTGATGGAAGCCGTGAGGGACAAGAATGTCTCTGTGGCCAAAACAGTGAAATCTAAGTGCTATTGAAAAAAAGATGAAAGCCAGATAACAGTTAATGGCTTCACCAGAATGATTCAAACATTTCAAGGATAGGTAAACATTAGAAAAAACTTTATAATAATGACTTTCCTTTGCTGGTTGATTATTGGTTTTAGTAAAATAGTCCTTTATCACAACCTTGTCCAGTTTCTTTTCATATTTTGGGACGATTCATCAGGAATTATGACTAATATGAAAACTGACTCTTTATTAGTTCATACATATTTTTTTGCTCCACACTGCTGTAATCCTTTTAATGCTGTAAAACCTCTTACTAAATATTGCTAAAGATTTTGGGGTGTTTTGTGGCTTGCGTTCATCGGCATCACCCTGCATGCTATAAGTATTTTGTTTCAGTTGTTGATTTGTGTGTCATGTCTACTTTGTAATTGTTGCATTGTGTAATAATTTCTGTAGACAAAACAATTCATAAGTCTTTTCCATGTGTTTCTTTGCAGTCCCTTCTGTAGAGTGAAGATGAATGATGAATTTGAATAAATGCCTATCCCTGAGTTCAATAGTGATTCACGTCAGTTTACAAAAAAATGAAAGAATTAATTTGTCAGTACCAAGGCTATACCTTTTAATACACTGATGGGATTTTTGATGAGAAAAGGATGGATAGAATGGTCCATAATGGACTCATCTATGGGGCTCAGCCACATTTACATGTCTGCTAGGTGAGGCAGTTCGAGCTTTTTCTAATTTTACTGACATGCTTCAATTTCCCAGGGCCATCAGCACACTCCCCACTGCCACAACAGCCCTATGAGTCATTTCCATTTGACTTTTCTCTTATCTGCACAAAAAAAAGGCTTTTCCATCTACTAGCCAGTGGGTGTTAATGTGAAAGCGGGTTTAAATTTTATGTGGAGAGGCCACATTTAAACAGTTGACCAGCGTTTGTTCTCCTGGCTGCATATAGAAGACTGATGATAGATAGGGGAGCAAATGTCACAGAAGAAATGGCTTTTGCCATGAATGTTTTATTCAGCCCTGTGTCGTAGTGATCACATTTATACAATAGAAAATGTAAATGTTATGCAGAGTATAAAAAAACTATATATTTTATGACCTTCTATAGAAGAGTAAAATTACTTTCCATCCAAATAGGCTGAAATGAAACACATATTTAATAGAAGTGTGATATAGGAGTGTGAGCTCTACCAGGAGGCAGAGGTTGATATTCACTTAACCTGCTGGCTGAGGCTCTAACCTGCACAGATTTATGCCTGTCTGTGGCATTGCCTGTCTTCCCTGCTCATCATGTTGATAAATAAAATGAGCCTGTCTGTCTGTCTGAGAGGCTCATCCACAGACAGGCAAGAGTTGGGTGTTTTAAATGTTAATGTCATTCAGATTTATGAGAGGCAGATAGATGGTTGCTGAGGGTTAGGCAGACTCAATGCTGTTTATGCCATTGAAATGCACACATCACCAAAAATGTTTGCCCCTGAGCTTCAGCAGCTCTCTGAAGACCAAACTACTCCAGCCATGGGCTAAGAGCTGAACAGAAAACCTCTTATTGAAACTTATTTTTTTATCTGCCTAGAAAAAAAAATCCAAGTCATATACTAGTTAATTTTTTTTACAACATAAAGAGCTTTTGTCCAGTGGAGCTTGAAAGAAAAGGAGAGTGAGAGCGTAGGAGAGAAGGAAGGCAAAGAGAGACCTCACTGGAGCGAAAGTGTATTCATTTTCCTCCCATTTTCCCACTGTTTTGTGATAGACTGAGTAATATGCAGGCTCACTTTTTATGCCAAAGGCTAGACAAAGGCTCACAGGAGAGGTCGCTCTGAGCCCGTCTCGCTCCCTCACTCTGTCTCTCATGCTTTCTCTCCCTCTTTTTTCTCAGCCAAACTCTGCCTACATAAAAACAACTGTATACAGTAAAAATGAAGCAATCCCTTTTCCCTAATATCCAGCTTAGGCATTCCGCTTCTCGCGGTCTCCCCCTCTCTCTCTCTCTCTCTCTCTCTCTCTCTCTCTCCATGCATGCATGTGAAACAATCAAAATGGTATTAATTGGAACACAGAGCCATGCTGGCCTCCATGCCGGGTGCCTGTGCATTAAATCACTAATTCATTACATGAAGTTCAAAGGAGGACAACACTGTATTGCACTCTGTCCTCAGCTCTTTTATTAAAGTGGCTCCTGCTCATTTCAGGTGATGACCTGAACACATACGTCCACAATTAATACACTATCTGTGTTTTTCTTTCCTCCAATCTACCCTTGTATTTGTTAAATCTCTACGTTTATATCTCCTGATGAGTTGAATACTATGGCTAGACTGACCAAGGTCTGTAGTTGACTTTATCCTCACAGTTATACTTTTGGTGTGCCGGCTGAGTGTTGGGCTTTACCCACTTTATGCAGCTCTTTCGAAACACTCACAATTACATGATCATCGAGTGCGACTTGTTTCTTTTGCTTTATTTGAACCAGATGACAATATGACAACTCAAAGCGTCTTCATATTTATACACCCAAACCCAGTTAGACATATACTAGATTTACATCACACACTGCCATGAGGAGTGAACCATGTTCAGATAATTCAAGTAACACCCAACAGATCTAAAGAAAAACCACCAAAGTTACAGTTGTCCAAAGTTACAGTTTGGTTGATGTTTATTGGCACATGTGTGTGCTTTCTGATATAGTGGCTTCAAAAACAGTATGTTAAGAATTATTGCACATATACACTGTAGTGTTTGTATGTGACAAAGCATTCTTTGATTCACTGTCTACCACTTTATCTTCCACATTATGGTCACAGGGAGCTGGTGCCAATCTCACCTGACATAGGGTGAAGGGCAGGGTACACCCTGAACTGGTTGCCAGTCAATTGCAGGGCCAACATTCAGAGACGAACAGCCATTCACTCTACCAATTTTATATATAGTTTTCAATTTCCCTGTTTATGGACTATGGGAGGAAACTGGAGTTTACAGAGAAAATCCACCCACAAACTCCACACAGAAAGTCCCCTGGTAGGATTGGGTCGCAGACCTTCTTGCTGTGAGGAAATAGTGCTAGTACAATTGCACTATCCACCATGTGGATGTGACACAGTATAAAATGTGGAAATGGGGTAAAGCTAGCTTTGATTTCTGTAGGAGAAAGTACAGATTAGGGGAATTTGTTAAAAAGAAATTATAGTGCGTACATACAACCCAGTGGAGAAAGTACAAGATTAATTTAACAAACTTGCACTCCCCAAATTTATAAATTACATTAAAGGTCACATAGAATGGTCTTTAACCAAAAGAAATCGAGATTACTACTGATGTCTACTTAGATTAATTAAATAATATTTATGGTCAAAAACCTCATAGTCTCTTCAGATTAAGTCAGTTTATTGCTGCTCTCTGCCAGCCTCTGAACAGGCACTCTGTTTCTGAGCTAATGCCCGCCCACCCAGAACTCTGAGTCTCTTGTGATTGGCCAGCTACCAAGTGCATTCTCACTGGCTTGTGATTGGCCAGCTACCAAGTGCATTCTCACTCGCTTGTGATTGGCCAGCTACCAGCTGACTGACTGCTTTGCGGTGCTTCTTCTTCTTCAGGTTGAATGTTCACACCCATGACCGGGAGTAGCTGTTGGGGGAGGGTTCGTTGCACGGCAGATGTGCTAGTTATGTAACTAAACTCGACTTTTCAGAAAGGGACAAATGGGAGAGAATAATAGCAGGATGAAAGCATGTTATGGGTCATCATCTTATGCAAAAATGTTTAATGTGTGTAAAGCTGAGGTGAATTTATTTTCATTTGGCAGAAATGAAATAATCAAAATTATCATTCTTTATTTCTCAGTGTACAATACCTGATTGTGAAAATTTCATTATCCGCCATTTTGGTCCACCATGTTTTTACAATTGCCCACAAGAGACAAAGCACCTTTTGAGTTATGATGCTAACTGAAGGTTATGTAGGTTCTTCAACACAAATGGAAAGGCAGGGTGAGGTGTATTCAGCTGCAACATGTAACTTCACCATTAAATATAGCAAAAATTTACCCAAAACAGAGCTACAGAAAAAGTGCAAATGCAAAGTGCAAACCTCCACTAGATCTTCACAGTTTTGCAGCAGCGTGAGTATTCATTCCGGTCTCACAAGGTTAAACGTTGTTTAAAAAATATCTTTAATCATTATCCAGATCATCACCAAAGTCAAATAAATTCCCACTTCAATTTGGCCATAACCTACATCCCCAAAAATGTTTACAAAATTCAGTCTTTTACCTTTGTGTCCTCTTTGACAGAGATAGCAAACAATCAAGCCTTGTAACCAATAAAGATATCTGGTTCTCAACAAAATTGACAGGTTTTGATGCTATAGATGAATGAAAACTGTGCTGTGATTGAACTCACACTTACAATCACTCACATTCAACATTTCAGATTTTCAACACTAAAGAAGGGTCAGCTAACAAAGGAGAAGAAATGCATGGTGGGATTTTGATCAAAAGTGATGTACATGCTATGGACACTGGTTTCTTAAAGTGGTTACAACCTACATCTTACGATGGCAGTGTCTCTGATGGAAGTGTGAATGTGGCCACTATCAGAGATGGACCTACAGAGAATTATCGCCCTGGTTTTCAGCTTCAAAGAACTAAGAAACTCAAAGAGGAAATGTTGTACCTCACAGTTTCCCTGAGAGCAATGTTATTTTCTTGTTCTCACAGTCATACACACTCAAACCTGAAAACTGCAGCCATAATATAATATGTACAGTATATATTTTTAAAAAATATATGACGTCTATAGTGATATAGATATTGTTAATTTAGTCTGGTGAATTGGGGGTTGGTGTCATTTCTCTTTTTTTTTGCAATAAAAGCATAGGCTACTGGAACAGGATACACCAATATCATAAACCTTAATGTGCTGATTTGATTTCAGCTTTTAAGCAAATGAGTTTTCAATGTTGTTTCTCTTTGTATGATGCAATTCCAGGAACATATATCAGCAAACACATTTTTAATCCAGAAACAGACTCTTTATGTCTATGCTGTATGTGTGAGCACACATGCACATGACTTATAAAAGACATATA
The DNA here is from genome assembly GCA_016785285.1 of Brachirus orientalis. NCBI lineage: Eukaryota > Metazoa > Chordata > Actinopteri > Pleuronectiformes > Soleidae > Brachirus > Brachirus orientalis. Next base: position 2,833,323 of record JAFBJR010000172.1, read on the forward strand.
AGAACACATGTGCATATTATCTAATGGTATTGTAAATGTCACAATATCGCCATCACAAAATAGCCTTGATGGACCTGAGACAGTATGCAACCATAAGGTCGACCAGAAAAAAACTAGTTAAATCTTTGAAATGCTAATATTTAGGTGCTTGCAGCATATAACTGAAGCTATAAATTGTGGTTTCAAATTAAAGAGAAATTATGGTATTTTCAACCTATGTTTTCAAATGTGGGTTGCATAAATTAGTGGTACTCACAAGAACTTATGATATCAGTCTACAATGGGAACTGCCACATAGTGGTAGTTTACTAAACAACATTTTGGGGGTTGGTGTCATTTCTCTTTTTTTTTGCAATAAAAGCATAGGCTACTGGAACAGGATACACCAATATCATAAACCTTAATGTGCTGATTTGATTTCAGCTTTTAAGCAAATGAGTTTTCAATGTTGTTTCTCTTTGTATGATGCAATTCCAGGAACATATATCAGCAAACACATTTTTAATCCAGAAACAGACTCTTTATGTCTATGCTGTATGTGTAAGCACAGATGCACATGACTTATAAAAGACATATAAGAACACATGTGCATATTATCTAATGGTATTGTAAATGTCACAATATCGCCATCACAAAATAGCCTTGATGGACCTGAGACAGTATGCAACCATAAGGTCGACCAGAAAAAAACTAGTTTTGTTTCAGCTGCAGTGAAGCAGAGTTGATGGAATGTAAACTACAGAGTCCATCAACCCATACCAACTTATCATCTACTTTGCATTTCACTCTGTGGCTCAGCTCTAGCTATGATGCCGGCAGATGCCGGAGTGAACTGTTGTAGGGGGAAGAAGGACGTGGTCTAGCAGAGTGAGTGATGAAGTTGGATTTACCTGGTAAGTTCAGAAAATATATAAGAAACTTAATTCACACTTTTGGTCTCACCGATATCAGCTGGTGGCTGTTGGCTGCCCCAGGTGAGAAGTCACTGGTTGTGTTTACTTGATTTACTCCAATCCAGCAATGTAAATCTTAAAACCGAGAACAAAGCTACAGTACAAAGTCATTCATATTTTTTTTGCAGAATACTGTCCACTCAGTATATTCTATCAAATATAGTTTGAATCTGTATTACCTGCAGGAGTTAGGTGCTATTTCTTGATTCAGAAGTGTGCAGCACTTAACCTCCTGCAGCATGTTACATATTTATGAGGCATGCATAAATGTGGCCACCATGTTGGGATTATAAACCACTACTTCTGTGAGTCAGTGTATCTGCAGTGTGTGTGTGTGTGTGTGTGTGTGTGTGAGTGAGTGAGAGAGAGACAGAGAGAAAGCAGCAGTAGGTGCAGTCTGGGATGTGTTTCATTGCTTTGCTCCCTGCTGCGAGAGTTGATGGAGTTTCCCACCGAGGACGTGTGAAATGATCCCGCCAAGTGATTTGTGTATGTATGTGTTTGTGTGCAAGAAAGAGAAAGAAAGAGAGATACAGACTTTACTGTGTAATCTTGCATTATGTGTGTGTGTTTGTGTCACAATTATCTGTGACCAGGTGAGATAGGATGTGAATCTGATTGAAAAACCAGGCGGTGTGGTCTCACACTGAGGCTCTCATTTTATTGCACAAACTACTTGGAAAACCATTTGATAGCTGCTGTGTGACTCAATTCGGTGTCTGCCAATTTCCTAAACTGTACTACCTCCGGTCAAACATCTCTAATCATCCTGTCATGAGGCAGCCTTAAATAAACATACACATATAAAAGAGAAATCATCTATTTTAATTTACAAAAAATGGGAAATGCCATTGAACACACATGGACACCGTATTCATCATCCTTATACTTAATGAGTGACAAATTAAGTTAATTTCCCTAGATTTTATCCCAATACTATTAATAATGAGATATAATATCAACTGCAGTCTATGAAATAACCACAGAAGGAAATGCATTTCCTTTGGAAACTTATTAAAATGCATTCAGTCTTTCAGTTAAATTGAGCTGTAACAATGAATGAAGCTGTGAAAGGTGGTTGAGTTGGTTGGTGGATGCAAACTCAAACACAATAGCAATTTGAAACTAATGGGGAGTGTCACAGGATTTACATTTTGTGTGTAAGGTTTAGAGTTTGTTCAGTTGTGTTTTATCAAGTTTAAAAAAACAAGATGATTTCCTGCAAAAAGTTCAAAAAGCTAGTGAATTCCTGTTGGGTAGAATCATGGATGACTGAGTCAGGAGCTGAATTATAGCAGGTTTCTGGAGAGGCAGAAGTAATTCAGGATTCAAATGAAGCCAAGTGTGGCACACACCAAGAAACTTTGAATGACAATCTGAGGCAGAACAAGCATAGAGTTAGTGCTGAGCAGAAAAAAAGCAAGCGTAAAAAAAAGAGGTGAGTTGATGAACCAATAAGTCACAAGTGTGCAAGAGGCCTGATGGGAGGAGCCACAGAATCTCCATTAACAAACATGTTTTGTGCTTTCCTTAAAAAACCCATACTGGCAAATTCTGTATATCACTCGGTGATCATCAAATGTGATTTGTTATAGATCATATTTGACATTCATCACTGCAAGTGTCTGTATGTCACTGACTGCTCTCTCAAATGGCATGCATGTGCATAAATTATCATCACCAGCAGAAAATGTCTGTGTGATGCCTCAGTATTGAAGTAGGAGATATGGAAGATAAGATAACTGTACCATTATTGATCCCCCACAGGGAAAATTCACAAGTGGAAGCTATCGCAGTGAATTTGAGAATAGCACTCTCCTTCATTCATGTTGCATGTCTATATGTACATGTATATCTGATCAAAGACCACATACTGATGTGACACAGATTAGATTTGAAGATCAGATTTCTGAATCCACACTGACCTGAAAAAAATCAGATCGGAGTCACATCCGATATAGTGAATAAGACCAAATCCACACTAAATGAGCAGATAAAACCCTGGTTGATTAATCTTTTTCACTGCAGCCGTTTTGATGTGAAATAGTATGTAAACACAGGTGTTGCTAATCACATTATGGCAAGATCTGTTAGTAATTAATGTGATTAGTAACAGTGTTTAATGTCACACAGCTGCTGTGAATGTGGGCCTGCAGTTGGATCTTATTTAGTAAATGGTTTGACTCAGTATCTTTTTATTCAGTTCATAAACTGCACATAAAGCTACATTCTTCTCTACAAAGCCTCTATTTATAAGATGTTTGTTTGAGGTGATTATGATGAAATTACTGCTTCCTCTGTGTCTTGATGGAGTAGATGGTGTTTTCTTTTGACTACATGCTGTCTGAGGTTTCTGGGGGAGAGCGGAGAGTCTGCCAGCCACTGTATGTTTTATCTTCTGTCACTGAGCTTTCAGTGCTGCGCTCCGCCTGGCAATGATTTACTGTCGTACAGCAGCCTTGTCACTGCACAGAGGGAGTGTGTGAATGTGTGTGTGTGTGTGACAGAGAGTGTATCAGGGCACCAACAGAAATTGATGGTGTAAGATATATGGAAATGGAATGATGTACAACGTGTCTGTTCAGGAAAAACTAATTATGTCCCCAAAAGTTAATTCAATCGACTTGTATAGTACATTCAATCTCTTGCACCAATCTCAATACAGTTATGGGATTTAATTTCAAGCTCTTAGAGAAGAAATCAACCCTAACAGAGAGTTCTCACTTCATTTCTGTTGTACAGTAAAACACAGCTACAGTATACAACAGAAATGTGCCTGGATCATCTGCAAACAGTTCATTACGGTATGAAAGTATATACTTACATACATACATTGTTTAGGAGAAAATACTGTATATGTCCAATAAAGAGCAATATAGCAATCAGTTAAGTGAATTATTAGTATAATTCAATAATTGAACAATAACTAACACAACACAAAAACTAATAATTCAATTAAAAATACATTTGAAGTACTATTTTTTAAACAGCTTATGAAGCACTAGTTACAAAGAAATTTAATTCAATATTTTGTTTTAGACACCCTCAAGTCTGCCCAGTTACTTACATGATGAGTGCAGGGTTTCGATGACTTATTATGAGAAAACTGCCTTTGTGCTTCTAATTAAAACACATTAATAGAAGACTTGCTTGTTTCTTTTTTTAATTGAGTTAGTGTTTTTGTGGTTCTCAGGGTTTAATTGATTTTTACTTTCATTGTCCTTGCTATCAGCTTGAGTTATTTTTTATGAAGCCCTTTGTAACTGTAGCTTTTTTTTTGTTTAATTACTTAAGTTGTTGTATACAATGTTTTCTTTGTGTAAATAGATGTTCAAATGTCTGCAGTCATTGTTGTTGCTTATAGTTTGTACTAGTGTTTTGGAGCAACAAATTAGTTTTAGGATGAATTTCACCTTTAAAATTATATTATGTGACAGGACATGTGCGTCTCCTAACACATGTTGCATGTGATGTTTTCAGATTTTCTCTCTTCACATGCATGTTGTGGCACATGCTGTCACTATGTTCTTCTTCCCTGCTTTCCAGTGAATTCGATAGACTGCCCAGTCCCCATGAAGGAGATTATACAAATTTATGCAAAGCCCATAAATGATTTATACTGCAGAGCACAACAAAGGCCCATTTTTACAACACAACAGACAAGACAAGAAGAGAGAGAGAGAGAGAGAGAGAGAGAGAGAGAGAGAGAGAGAGAGAGAGAGGAACACTGAGATCTGCAGTCGTCCTCACATTTACCATGGCATTCACCTTATTGAGGTAATACCAAAAGAGGAGGCACAATGAACAATAATGGAATATGGGCTTTTTCTCATGATAAAACTATTGACTGAAATAAAAAATGCAAGAAACTGCATGATGACGCCCTTTATTTCTCTGCACACAGAACTGCTATTGTGGCCAATTCCTCTACCATACAGATGGCAGAGTGCAGTGATGGTGGAGCTCTATTCAGCACAGCACTCACTGGTGGCCTTGGGTCTATGTTGAGGCAGGGCTTTTAAGCACTCTAATGTCTTGTGCTCACTGCATATTGTGTGTGTGTGTTCGTATTTGTCATGTGTGTCTGTGTGCTGTACTTTATGTTTGTGTAAGCGGGAGTTCTTTATCAAGGGGGTTAAAAGGCAGAAATGTGTTCAAGGTCTTCCCACCTTCTATGGCAGTGCCTCTCCCCCCTCACCCCCAAGGACCCAACGCGTGGCCGAGTTTATACACTATTCATAAAGACCAGTGTGTGGGAGAAAAATGGGCCCATTATTTCCTTGCAATAATGGGATATATTTGTTTTTGGGCCTTCGGTGTGTATGTGGTATAGATGTGAGTCACATGCACAACATGTTTGCATGATCCAGCTTTTATAGTACATATCATTCTGTGCAATAGATTATATTGAACAGTATTATATTGTAACATGATTTCATGTAGTTAGAATCAAGAAAATGTACATAGATGTGTGTGTTCAACACATTTAACATAACTGAGCCACACAACTCTTCTGCTCTCAGTTTAAAGCCTTTGGTTTCTAGGTAAAATGAACACTTTCAAGCTTGAGCTAGGCCTAACTTGCAAGTTAGAAAAAAAAAATAGATGTTGTGTTAGTCTGACTAAAACCTGACTTTTAAAAACATGTAAACACCTGAAATCAAATATTTCAAACTAACACACCCAGAAACTGCAACTGGGAATCTAATCACCATTGCATGACACTACTGTTCTGGTCCGGTTGCCAGACTGTTACAATAACAATCCGAGCCATTTAATGGTGAAATCACATTTTTATGGCAATAACTCAGTCAAAACTCTTGCAAGATTGCCCCATAGAGACTACACTGCAGACAGTGCCGCCTGTTGATACGATCTACTGGACCAATTATGAAATCATTTACCAAGTACCATTCACATATATACCCACATTTATAAACATAAGACCTAGGTAGAAAAAAACACCTCTGGTCTTTGTCTTAGTAAAAACAGACAAAGCCAGTACACAAAAGAATAATATCAAGAAAAACATTGTCAAATCCAAGCTGTCATATGTTTGGCTGATGTCTTTCCCCGACAGAGGAAATTTGCAGTGGCAGTTTGTGTGGGTGTTATTTGCAATAACATGCTGCACTTGCAGACTTAACTTGGAAAAAAAAGGAACAACACAAACTTCAAGTGCACACAAACAAATGTGGAAACAATATGTGAGTTTCAAGCCTTTTTTTTTCCAGGAAAAGGCACATGTAGAATTCACCCTCCGGGACGGTGCTGTCTTTTGCCTGCTCAAGATTCTGAGTCCCAAACTTCAACTTCAACTTGAACATGGACTAGGAGAATCACGTGGAGGCTCTGAAAGAGTTTGGATTCCCAATTTTCTTTAAACCCTTCTACTGTGGTTATAACAATACTCCCCCAAAAACCCCCACTGATGCCCAGACCTCAGACTGGAGGGAGTTTTCCTCAGGTCAGTGGTCTTGCCCAACATCAATGCTCCATGTTCGCCTCCACCTCTGAGCCTCGCCATTGCTGATCGATGGACTGTGTCCAAACCCCACACACACACAAACACACTTCCAGTTCCATCCATACACTGCAACCAGGTGCTGAGCTCCACACCGTCCCCTCTGCTCTGTCACCCCTCCTTTCCCCTCCGCCCCTTTAACCCTGTCCTTCAGACAGCTTTGTCTGGGCCAACAAAGGAATCATTGTTACCTCAAGGTGGCTGATTGTGAGGGGTGTTCACAAGGGCTGCAGAGGTGACCAGACAGTATGACTCAGTCTTTGCCACCACTCCCACAAACTGTGCTGCTCTGTCGGGCCCTCAGGTCACAGGGAGCATCTTAGGTGGAGCAGCTCCTGTCTAAACCAGATAGTATATCTGTGCATGTTATTGAGCCTTATGACTGAGCACTTACAGGGGTTGGACAATGAAACTGAAACACTGGCCAATTTAGTGTTGGAGGTTTCATGGATAATTTTGACCAGGCTGGTGGCCAATCTTCATTGATTGCACATTGCACGAGTAATAGCAGAGTGTGCAGGTTCAATTAGCTGTGTAATAGCACAGTTTTACTTAAAATATTACAATGCACACAACATTATGGGTGACATATCAGAGTTTAAAAGAGGACAAATTATTGGTGCACATCTTGCTGGTGCATCTGTGATCAAGAGTCTTTGTGATGTATCAAGAGCCACGGTATCCAGGGTAATGTCAGCATACCACCAAGAAGGACGAACCACATCCAACAGGAGTAACTGTGGATGCAAGAGGAAGCTGTCTGAAAGGGATGTCCGGGTGCTAACCCGGATTGTATCCAAAAAACATAAAACCACAGCTGCCCAACTCACTGCAGAATTAAATGTGCGCCTCAACTCTCCTGTTTCCACCAAAACTGTCCGTCAGGAGCTCCACAGGGTCAATATACTGTACATGGCTGGGCTGCTATAGCCAAACACCATACTAATGAATTATTGTGGTCTAAAACAAGGAGTTTCAGTTTCATTGTCCAACCCCTGTATAAACTGCTTATATTTACTGCTTTTTTTTGCTACTATTGAAAGGTGGAGATTTATTTTAAAAAAGTTTGCTGATTTACATTAATCTTGTTTTGTATTTATGTGCTGAGTTTGCAAGGGTTCGCAAGTTTTGTGAGCAGTTTTCTTCATTAACAACTTTCCAGTTCTCTTGTTTAGAATAATGTATTCTTTAATACGATCTTTCTTCAATACAAATCATTATACATTATATCTACAACTTCATTATGAGTGATGATGTGGGATGATTAAACTTTGGTTCTGCTTAGTTAGTGTGAACCCAGGACACCTAATTCGCTGCGAACACCAAGGTTCTGAACAGAATGCAGCCCAAACAGGAACGTGCTGTTGCTTGCCAGTGTGAAAGAGCTATGAGAGTGAGATGTACTTGTAATGAAGGGATGAATATATATTTTGTTAGACCCCTAATAAGTTAAAAGAGCATTGAAAAGCAAAAATAGTGCAGATATCCTCATCCTCCTCAACCATGTTTTCAAATATCTCTTACAAGGTTTAATGTTCAGGGTAACATTATTATCCCTGGACTTTTTTTTTTACTGAAGGTCAGCAGACAACAAGACAGCAACAAACTGCAGTTTACAATTTCATATTCCTAATTTAAATTCATATACCGGACCAATAGAAGCTGGGTTAAATGACATTTTGCACCTGCTGGTAGCACATTGTGGCAGATTGTATCTGTGCCCTGAAGAAAGGAACCTGAACTCACACTACAAGGGGCATCATTACAATCATTTCAGATAATCATTTTAGATAAGATACAGTGTAATCCCTTTAACATGTTTAGCTTTGCCTGGGTCTTTTTTCACTTGGACCTGCTCAGAGTTACAGAATAAGTCATGATTAATAAATGTGTTGCTTTTAAAGAACCATCTGAATTAGTTTGAATAGGTTCAAATTAAGGAAACACATTTCATGATATACAAAGGTAAGAAATAGAACCAGGACAGAGTGGGACATCTGCTATGTGAGCTTCTCATCTAAAATTCCTTGAAACATTTCTTTTCACTGCTCTGGAACCTGCAAATGTATGAGACAAGGAGTGATTACTGCTGATGTCAACAGGCATGTGACCTCATCACTAAGGTCAGCCAGGTCATGCTGGGTGTAAGAGCTGATGTGGGAGGAGACGAGGTCAACAGCTAATTAGAGCTCTAAAACACTAAGTAGGTCAAAGGGTCAGATGACATCATTGGAACACATCAGTAAATTGTAAAAGGGCCATCTATTGAAGTGCGCTTCACCACGGTCCCTTTGACCTTTGACTCATGGTGAAACAGGTGATTAGCTAGTGTAGATCATGAATGCTTCACTGTTGTTTTTAGCCTCTGTATTTGCTGCACAACATATATTGTTGAATGTGTTGTGCTGTTGTGTGTGATGTTTTTGTTTTTGGTCTGCACCTACATGTTTTGGCAATTTAGGTCAATGTAGATACACCTCTGTCTTTTTTTGTCTGTCTATGTGAAACTTAGCACTCTAAAAGTCTAAGAAACAAAAAATATAAGGAAAGTACTAGTAGGTAAGCTTAAAACACAACTGAAACACCTCCTGCTTCTTCCTCATGCCAACAGTATTTGAGGTTCGTGGGTAGTGAACCCTTTGGTGCCATCCTAAGGGCTATATTAAAATATTTTTTAAGGTCACAACAGAGGCTGTGCACATTGTCACAAACAAAAGAGGGTAAACCCCAAATTTATCCAAAACCACATGAAGGAACTGTGTCTGGATCTCAAATGTATGTATCAGTTGATAAACAGTTTTTACAGTACCAGGTGTAAAACCCATGTAATGTCCATTTAAGTTAATATTCAAATAAATACAAACGGACTAACAACAGAATGCAAACATTACATAATGGCAAGATGAATACACCATTTGGTGTATTGCAGTTTCACAACAATTTTCAAATTGATCATGAATCATCAAGCCATATATAAGGTTTTATTCTCAACTTTCCTACCTTTCAAATAATTTTCTTTTTTTCTCAAAAACCCACAAATAAAGAAACAGTGAAAGCGAAGCCTCCTGTCCTTCACAGGAAACCTGCAATCATCTGGCAAGTCTCATTTTTTTTACCCATGAGACTCACGTTTTACTGCATGTACCATCATCTCTCAGCCGTGAAGTCAAAATGTCACAAGAATGTCACACTATCAAAGAAAATAAAAGGTCCAGTGTAATCCGAGTTGCAGTGATAACATGTGAATGTGCTGTGCACTCAGCCTGGATGCTGCAGCTGCTGTGGTGCTGACAGCTCTGTCAGTGGAGGTGCACATCACAGATGAAGCAGTCATTTTCATCATTTCTGCCTGTGCATTATAAGTTGGTCATGTGTTTTTTTTTGTTTTGTTTTTTTTTTTGGTATATGTGAACAGGTGAAATCATTTTTAAACATTTAGTCTTGTCATGGTAAGAAAAAAACATGGGTGATATAAATGACATTATCAATGGCAGTTTGTCACTGTACACAAAAAAACCTGACTACTATGCACTATTTTCATAAAAAAGAAATACATACAAACATTAAAAAGGGGAGAAAAGAAAAAAAGGAGAGAAGAATGTATAAAAATACAATAAATAAAAGAGCACAGATTAAAGAAAATGTAGTTAAAGTGTATGTGTATGTGCACATAAGCACCTGAGGTAATAAAGGACAGCAAAACGTAAAGGAGAGGTAGTGTAGGACAGTAAGACACATGGGGCATATAAAAACAAAAACCATCTATGATTTTAAAACCTTGTGTGCTGGCATAACATGCAACACTCTACCAGTCTGCTACTGACATCCATGAAAGTAATAAACTATAATCAGTGTTTCAACGGGCTACCAGTGGGCAGAATTTGTCCTGGTCCTGTTCATATTGAGTATGACACACAGATAAATGTTTTAGTGTGAAAGACACACGCAGCTCTTCAATGACGCGACAGCGCAGCAGCCCTTCCGACCCTCAAAGGACAAATGGTGTATATGAAGCTGGTGAGGACTGACATGCTGCAGTGTAGGTAATTCATTGGAAAGTATGTGACACCATCTTATGATGTCTCCATCATGTCCAGCGCATGAATGTTCTGCTATCACTGAAATGTACTGAAAACTTTAATGACCATAACTTAAATTTTTTTCAGGAATTTATATTCTTCTGAGGAGGTTCTCAGAGCACAGTTGAGGTTTAGTTGGTTTTACCCCAGTATTTCTCTTCATTATCATGATTTTCATTTTCTCAAACCTGAATTGTGTTTGATGATGACAGAAACCACTGTGGATTTTACCTCTAAGATCACATCTCCCTGTCACACACACATACAATACAAACAAACAAAGGGAATTGTGGTGATTGCCTTTGCAGCGAAATGGTATTTGAGCAGTGGGGCTGTTTGACATAGGAGCTATGTGTAAGCTGTGGCCTTTGTACAATAACCCCCCCCCACCCCCGCCCCCCTTTGGGGAATCTGGATCACATTTTTAGTTCTTAGCTCATTAAACCGATTATTCCCATAATCTCTCTGACGGCAGACAGAATAAAAATCACACACTCATAAATGCCAGCTTACATTTGGTTGACATGGCCGTGTTTATGGCTCAGATGACACACTGAAACATATACTGTTCCACTGGCATTGTGTTTACACGTGTGTTTCAATGTCTGTTTTAACTTGACCAAAGTGTAGTAAAAATAAAAGGCAACTGGACTTAGTTGAATTTCTTGAAGACGTTTCGCGAGATGCCGATTATTCCCATAATCTCTCTGACGGCAGACAGAATAAAAATCACACACTCATAAATGCCAGCTTACATTTGGTTGACATGGCCGTGTTTATGGCTCAGATGACACACTGAAACATATACCGTTCCACTGGCATTGTGTTTACACGTGTGTTTCAATGTCTGTTTTAACTTGACCAAAGTGTAGTAAAAAAAAAAGGCAACTGGACTTAGTTGAATTTCTTGAAGACGTTTCGCGAGATGCGAAACGTCTTTCAACTAAGTCCAGTTGCCTTTTTTTTACTACACTTTGGATACCATGACCTGGATGAATGAGAATCTTCACAGACCTTTTAACTTGACCCTTAAACAGACAAACACACATATGGATCATGTGACTAAGACAAAAGATGAACATGTCTGACATAGAAACAAAGGCATAATACATTAATGTACTTTTAAATCTGTCAGTACCCCTGAATCGTTACCCCCTGGATTCTCTAGTCTAAGCACTATTGGTTTATTTGGAAATTTAGTTACTGTATAGTATGTTTTCTCTCCACTATGATTGTCTGCCCCACCCTGATGTGATTCACTTGTCTCTTATGAGCTCCACCTGTGTATAATTATCCCCACCTTCCTCATGTGTTTTGTCTCTGTGCTCCTACTCTCCTTTGTCTGATCATTTACTTAATTTAACATCTTTTACCCCACTTTTGTCTTGCTGTTTTGGATTTTGTTATGTCCTTGCATGGTTTATGTACTACTTTTCAGAGCACATTTATTAAAGACTCTTGTTTTGATTTTGCTACAGTCAGTCTCATCTTAAAGTGACATCTTAAAGTAAGGGGATGTTGAAAATGTAAAACCAAAGTAGTTTTCTAAAGAGTATGAATTTCATTTCCATCTTTACTTTACATTTCAGCGTCTTTCTTTTGATCGTTTCCACAGCTCAACATCTCTCTTCAACACACACATGCAAAACTACAGGCACAGTCATAATGCATTTTCTAAATCCATTGTGCGACCTTAATAACAAATAAATGAAAGCACTAACCTTTGAATCTTAACCACCAAACAAAGTAAAAGGAAAAACATTGCCACATCACACATCAATGTTAAAAATACTATAAATAATTATAGATGCTTTACAGCTGCATGTGCACTATGTCCAGGCCTGGGATCATAGGCCATAAGCAAATTTAGTTAATTTAGTTCATTGAGGCAAAATGATACATAAGTAAGTTAGGTTTTTTTTCTATCACCCCTCCATAACCCTCCCTAGTTTTTCTCATTCTGCTTTACTCCTGACCATAAATGCACACACATATGTGCAAACAACACAATGGGGATGATGGGTAAAAGACCAACAGTCAATCAGAGCCAAGTAACAGCTTGTGACCTTGGCGAGCTGCATCTGACTGATGGCGTCAGAGCTGTCAGTCATATCACACACACTCTGAAGGGAAACAGACAAAAGACGGTGTGAGTGTGTGTGTGTTTTTTAAGTGGGAAACATAATGAGGTTAAGTTGGGGTGGGGGTGGGGGTGGGGGGGAAAAGGAAGAGGAGGGTGATGTGAATTCAAATTCGAAATTTGTTACAGAAGGTAATTGAATTCAGGCAAAAGTCAATTAAAAGTGTAAATGTCTGAATATTTAGAAATGGATCAACAGACAACATCATATATTCCCCTTTAACATTTATGCTGCCACCAAAGGATGCAATTAGTCTTTAAGCACATGTAAGTTATTACTTCATCAAACAATGTTGCACTGTGGCTTTAAATTCTGGTATGCAACAGGTATTCACCATCCAGATGTCCTAGTAATTAGAGAGGTTGCCCCTTTAGTGGGAGTTTGGTGGTTGAAACCCAGACTGAGTCATAACAAATATGTGAAAGATGGTGCCTTCACCCTGTCACCCTTACTTAGCATGAAGAGAGATACATGTGCATGTGTGTGTGTGTGTGTGTGCAGAATTACATTTGGCTGTCCGGGCAACTAAAACAATAACACTTAAAATTACTGTCCATAAGATTTTTATTAGATTCATAGCTGGAGATGAACATTGGCCTGATGCTCCTTCATTGGGTTCATGACCTACAGTAAGTCATACACCTGACTACGTATACTACAATCCTAACATCATAAAATAAAATTGTATGTTCATAACGTAAAGAAATCCCTGTGTGGTGGAACTACTGACAGAACTAACAGATTGGCATACTGTACATACAAACATCACATGATTTAAATGTCACTGAAGTTCCTGCTCAATTAGAGATTACTGATTAGTAGACAAAAATGAAATAATAAAAGAAACAAAGTGTGCTTTATATCACCTTACTGTAACACATTCATGTTTTTTTTAATTTTGTTTTGATCTTTGCTCTATTAATATAGTTATTTAATCATCTTCCTCAACTGTGGGATACTGGTACTTAACTGCAATATTAGCACCATCTACTGCTTATCTTGATTAAATATCTAATAGTCACTCAACAGTAGTGGACACAAACACCAATACATTTACACAATTTGTGAAATTTCTGAAATTACTGGAAATCAGACAAGTTGATGTGCAGTATCACCCACCATGATTATACAGACTGCATTTCATTAACTGTTATGAATTTACTACATATATCTTATTTTAAGTCATTTATTGACTTTCCTATATCAATGTATCGGCTGATTTCTCGTCAGTCAAACATGTGTTTGCACATGCACATGATCTGTGTTGCATGACATTATTCCACACACAATGTATGTATTTGAATTTCCTTTACAGTAACAGTTTTCAAAGTTTTCAGTGATCAAATCTGTGATGGCTGACACTAATCATGTCTGGTTAGTGAGCAGGATCTGCTGCCTGATTCTCTCTGTGACTACTACTGCTGTCACCTCTGTGACCCCTCTGGCTGCCCTTTGACCCTTTGCCACATGATAAGTGTCTGTGACCTCTGACCTGTTTGGATAATTAAAGAGGCATGACCTCTGGGAGATTGCATTGAAAATCTGCTATCGATGATTAGCGACTTCGAGTATGAGGTAAGTAGGTGTGGATGAAGGCATTGCTATTTTTAAGAGTGCTGACGGCATTGTGTGTGTGTGTGTGTGTGTGTGTTTGTCTTTTACTTTATTCAGATTATCTTGTTCCAGATGGCCTTAGCCTCCAAAAATTGTTTTATTAACAGAGTAGGACCCATGTGCGTCTAAAACTTTTGAGCTTGTTCTTCTGAATTCTTATTTCATGGCTTTAGTTAATTAATTAGACAACTGCTGCTCCCACAAGCTCACGCACACACATACACACACACACACACTGGTTTCCATGACTTCAGAGGACATTACATTGATTTACATTCATTTCCTCAAGACTTACTCTAAACTTAACCATAATTATTACTGGTTTTACCCTAACCTCAGCCTAACTTTAAAAAGTGTATTTACCTTAACATGTAGTAATTTACATTGTGGGACTTGATTTCTGTCCCCATAAGGAAGACAAATCCTTATGGGATGGGATAAAAAGATTTAGGTCTCCACAACATAGGAAATACCAGGTACACACACAGGCAGAGTAATATACTGATGTACTGTACTAGTGGGGAAATTTATAGCATTATAAATTTATAGCATATAATATACATTTTTTTTACTTTCTAGAGGCTTGCACTGTATTTTTGTTAAAGACAAACAGTGACACCTCCACTTGGTAATTGTTGCTAAGGCTGAAAAACTTCATCCATCACAACATCAGTGACAAAGGGATCACATCAGCAACAAGAGCTGGCCCAAGGGCAGATGCTGAAGGAAGAAGAGGAGAAGGAAAGAAGAGGAGTGGCATGTAGCTTTTCTATGTAATAAACCTAAATTCAAAACTGATTTCTGAGCCAAAATGAGATATGAACTTGGGCCATACATTTGTGTGTTAGTTGAAGTTACTCAAGCTCATTGATGTTCATGCATCTTGTCCTTCTTGTTAATTAGCAACCAAAGGTATTTTTCAAACTGTATTTGCAGCCTTTTAATAGAGTGTACAGGCCAAAGTACCACCATTAGTGGTCAGTAAATCTCTAAGACATAAAATTCAATTAATGGTCTAGTGTGTAACAATTAGTGGTGAGACTGCAGACTGAAACAAATGGAGAATTTGGACCAATAAGCAACAAGACATGAGAAATAAAGGAGGGTTAAATAAAGGTTACAGAAATAAAAGTAAAAATAAATAAGAGCAAAGTATACAAACATACCCATGAGTATGATATTAACTTCCTGCCATTAAACCATCCTAAATGTTACACACTGGACATTTAATTTACCTGTGGTCACTGTGCAGCACATGTAACAGACAACAATTAAAGTTTGAACTTGTTGTGTGCAAAGGTCCAGTGTGTAGAATTTAGGGTGATCGATCAACAGATCGATACAAAATTTGAAATTATGTTTTCATATAATTAACTGTAGCAGTAAGAATTGCTGAGTTTTTTATAATCTACTTTGTTGTACTGCCATGTTTGTTTACATAAAACTATTCTCACTCACTCACTCACTCACTCACTCACTCACTCATCTTCTACCACTTTATCCCCATAAAGCTATTTTGTTTGTTGCAACATGCAACTTCTTCCCTAGATGGCTCTGAATCATACACAATGGTCCTATAGGACTATTTGAAATTTTGGAAAATGTGCATATTCTTTGAAAGTTAGTAGCCAGTTACATTTGGTAATTTAAGTGACTTACCCAGATTGAGTTATTGCATGATGATGCTAATACAATCAATGATAATTTTTGCCAGCGCCTAGAGTCTTGTAATCTGGATGAAGTAAATGAGCCTATTTAATTTTTCATCCTTCAAAAACTTTACTTTAAAAATGTTTTTATTTGAGGTCTAGGTGAGGGGGGGAGGTGGTTTGGTAAGAAAGAATCTAAGTAGTTGATGGTGGCTGCATTGTCACAAGGTTCACCTCGTTGAGTTGTAATTCACCTGACATTTTCCCATACACTTAATTGCCATTCATTCTATAATAGAGCACATTGTGCTCATAATGGCAGGAAATGTCAAGTCAGCTTTTAAAGGGGAGGATCCTTGCAAATTGCTTTCCTTTTAGATGAAAATATACACCTGCGTTTACAGATGAGGCTGGGAGCAGTTTGATGGCATTGTTGAAATGAGTGCTCCTCTCCCTGATTCACCAGACCAAAGGTTGAGCTACTGTAGCTTTATTCATGGCATTTAACTTGAACCCCTTTCGGCTCAAAACACATAATTTACCACACGCTCTTATTTAAAGGTGAGGGCTGCTGACCCAGCAAGTTAAATCAACAGAGTTTCATTATGGATTCCTATGTTATTTTGTGTGTTGTGCTCCCACTGGACAACTTTTTTGGTCACCTTTGAATTCCAAACTTTTTGACGCATAATATAACAAATTCTGCTGAAGATTGAAAGGACAAAGAAATTATGATAATGAACACTTGGACAACTTGAGCTAAGTTATCTGTAAGGTGTAATTAAAGACTGTTTTGAATAATGTTCAAGCTGCTGTAGTTTAATGTGGTTGTGCATAGTTTGTTACAGAGACTTTCTACAGCAAGCAGCCCATTGTAAATGATTTAGTTGGATCTCAAAATCCTGTGGTCTGTGTCTTATTTCCTCCATTTTTCATTCACCACAAATGTGAAAAATACAATATAATGGTGAGTGGAAGAAAGACCTTTAAGTGCGTGGACACAGTCTTTTGAAAGTGATCAAAAAAATCTAAAAAATAAAATACTAGGTAAATGCTCAAAAGCAATTCAAGACAACCTTAACAGTAAAGAGTCACAGTTTAAAAGTGTAAAACACAAAAGGCGTCATGAGGACAGTGAGAGGAAGAAAGAAGAAAGAAGGAGAAGAATAAATGACATTCAACTCCGTGGTCCACCTTGGCCACCTGATTGTTCCAAAATGAGAGCAATGCCTGGCCCAAGAATGAAAAGAAAAAGAGAGGGGAAAATCAATACAGTGCAATTAAACACAAAGCATGGCTCTGTGGAGCTGAGAGGAATTTGTTATTTATTAAATTCACTCCTCCACCTCCTTCGCCTCCAAACCCCATAACTCGCCTCAGTCTTTAATGCATGAGCTGCCTCTCTCTCTCTCTCTCTCTCTCTCTCTCTCTCTCTGTCTCTCCATGTAATCTGACCTTTGTGGTTCGGACAGGACTGAAGCGATTGTGAGTGGAGACCTGGGGAAGTCAGGAGTGTTCTCGATATTGATCCAAGCCTCCGTCAGCTTTGCAGCAGAAGAGGAGCAGCTTTGGTTTTGGAGAGTCTGGAACATGTCTGGAATATTTTTACACCACTGTGGTCTCACTGGATGCAATTCTGATTTGTATGCTAAGGTTAGATGTATATTTAGACACAATATTTTATCTTTAGTAAAAGGTAAATTAAATCTGTCCCAAAGAATATTCAAAAATGAATGACAAATGAAAAAAAAAGAATAGAAATCATAGGGTGGAGCAGACAAAGAAAGACAGTTTCCATATTTCACAATAAATAATGTCTTGTGTTTGAAAGGGAATTAATACATCTCCATTAACAAATCATACTGAATTATTAGGTATGTGCAAGCAAAAAATGTATAGAAAATATACAGTATATTTGATATTTATGTGTCATCATTTTTTCACGTAAACCAGCACAACCAATTGCAATTTAAAGTAATAGCAAAGGAGTAGTACATAAAGGGTAAAAAAGGGTAGTAAAAAAAGGGTCCAATATTTACCCATATTTCCTATCACCAACAACCAGAGACAAATATCTCGCGTCTACATGTTTCACTTTGTTCACTTGCTGGTTGCTAGTGGCCATGTTTATTAGAGCTTTTTCAATGAAAACTACTGCCTGCCCAGTCTGGTATCTTTAAAACTTGTACAAATAAAACACCAGTTTCAGTTAAGGTTATTTTTATGTTATTACAACACATTGGTTTGTTTTTTGCTCATTGTTTTACACTTAACATTGAATTCTAACCTCATCTTTCTTCTTAAAAATGTTAAAATGTGCAGACTATTTATATGGAAACCTATTTGACACTTGATCAAATTGGCCTGCAGCACAAAAGAAAACTGCAGAGCTGCACAGCTTTAAAGCTATTGGAATTTAGGATTAAACCACTAGGCCTACACTGACTTCCATCCATCCATCTTCAACTGCTTATCCAAAGTTGGGTCACAAGAGTAGCAGCTTTAGCAATGAGTTTCAGTCTTCCCTTTCCCCAGCTACCTCAACTAACTCTGACTGGGGATCCCCAGTCAGAGTTACCCCCTGGTCCTGGGTCTGCCCTGAGGTCTTCTCCCAGTCGGACATGCCAGGAACACCTCTCCTGGAAGGTGTCCTGGTGGCATCCGTATCAGATGCCCCAACCACCTCATCTGCCTTCTTTTCATGCAAAGAAGAAGCAGCTCCACTCCAAGTCTATCCTAGATGACTGAGCTGTTTTTCCTATTTCTACACGAGATCCCAGCTACCCTGCGGAGAAAACTCATTTCGACCACTTGCATTTGCAATCTCGTCCTTACGGTGAGGGTAAGAACGAAGATCGATAATTAATGCAGAGTGATCAGCAGTTCCAAAAGCATCAAGCAGCAAATGCTCTGGTTTTTAAAAATTTGGGTTTCACACAAGATGTGTGTACGGTTCGTGGTGGCAGCTGTGCTGTTCTGCTGTGTCTCACACACGTCTTTCGTGTGTGTGTCCTGCTAAACTGCCACAAAGCTGTTGTTTTACGTTGAAAATCATAAATTTTATATTCTTTAGATTCTATTTTTCACACCAGGACTCTTCAGTATGAAGTTATGCATCCATCAGCCCTGCAAATACTTAAAATAATTCAACTTTTTGGAATGGGCTAAAGGAACTGAAAGGTTGGAGTGCTTTTAATTAGAAACAGGAACTGCATATGTAGAGTTTGTGACATGTGAGGCAGATATACACTCTGAAATTAAGAAAAAAATAGGTGAGTGGGTCCGCCTCCAGAAAGAGCTGTGTATCAGTTAACATGTGTGCTTAAGTGAAAAGCAAGATGAGCTGCAATGCAAATGCACCACACACACATCCAGTGCGACACACCATCTCGATGAGCGGCCAACAGCAAAAAACAAGGGACAAGGGATCACCACGACAACTATTTGGCAGTAGTGAATATATAAACTACAGTGTTTGTTGATATCATCACTCAGTCATTACACAGATGGACTGACTCATGATAGCACAACAACCTCATCTTTGACCATGACATTGAAGAAAATTTCCAAATTAAATGAGGAAGTTATGGAAGAAGGTTCTTATATACATGAGCTCTTAGTGTGTGTGCGTGTGTGTGTGTGGTTGTGTGTCTAAGGCTAATCGTCTTAACATTGTCGCTGTTCAGTTGCTGTCTCATTTTAGTGTTTCTTCTCATCTTCCAATCACATACAGCTACACACCCAATCACAGTGACTTCTCTCATGGATGGACGACACTGCTGATACGACATGATTAAGCTTGATAAAGCTTAAACACTGTCTGTTTTAAACAGTCTAAAATTAAATGAGGAAACATTTCGAAAAATTTCAAAGATTTGAAATATACTTTTATGTAAGAGGGTCATCTAATATTTGTAATTTTAAATGTTTATTTTATGAAATGTCAGGAATTCAGGCACAAGGACACAACCTTTGCTAAGTGGGACTCTCAGTGAGCAAAAGTGAGTCTTTTCTCTGATGATTGTGTGGGACTGATGACCTTGTGGAATCATCTCTATATATTTTCTGTGCACACACACATTCATGTTTTTATATCTTAGTGAGGACACTCAGGTATAATGTATTCCCTAGCCAGTAAACCTAGCCTTATGCATCACAACTAAGTGCCTAACCCTGGCTCTAATCTGAACCCAATTCTAACCCTTTTCCTAAAATCAGATCTTAAGCCCGAAAAAGCCCTTTAAAGTTGTGGAGCCCAAACAAATGGTCCCCACAAGGTCAAAATGTCCTCACAAAGATAGGTTTGTATGTTTTTTGGACCGCACCACACAAAGATATAAATACAAGTACAAACCTGACCTCCCTAAGCACAATCTCCATCTCAGAATGCTTCACTCCCTCCTCCACCCAAAACCTGGAGGAAATTAGAGGCCTTGTGTCCTCTTTTTTTCCATGGACCTTGCTCCTTTTATTTTTCTACTTCTATCCCTCTTTCTCTTGTTTTCTTACCCTCTCCCTCCATCCACCTCTACTGGTGAATTTGATCCAGGCCCCGGATGGGGAAGCAGGGTGAGTAAATGAAATATTGATCCGCTGCTCCGTGGCCTTGCCTTCACCTTGTCCTGCTCGCTGAGTTACCGACTCTTCCGTTCTGCTTGTAATAGGAATTATTACAGGAGGCCGGGGCGAGTAATTACTTGGCATGGCAGAGAGGGCGCAGAGGAGGGGCCACTGTATATTTCCTTTAAAGAAGTTATTTACCGCACTTGCTACCTTCAACCCAGCGCTGCTGCCTCTCTCCCCTCTGACTGTCCCCTCTGCCTCAGCCATGTCCTTCTTAACCTCATCTTAATTCTTTTAAATATGATTAATCATACAAGGTGTTGAGTTAAATTTAACAAAGAGTGGCTGAGGCTGTGAGACTCACTAAGAGAAAAAAAATTACTGTATAATTTCAGGGATCCCAGACTGTTTACGACTCAGTTTGTGTGTGTGTGTGGGTGTGTTTAAGCATATAACCATGAACCATGTATGAAGTATGAAGTGGACGCACACAATTCCAAAATGAGATGTGCATGCTAAAATCTTTTAATTTTTGAATTAGCACAGAATGAGACACTGTCAGTGAAAATCCAACACAATAAAGACGACTATACAAGGGCAAGAAAAAACACAGCACATTAGAAAATAAAATGCCAAATTAACTAGAAACAAACAAATCAATTTAGTGAGTTGAGTTTAAAATATTCTATCAAACAAAAAAACTTATCTGAGAAGAAAATTAAATTGTGTGAGAATTTGGGCATCAGATGCTACATAGTGAGCAGACTATTTCTGGTTACCTTCCTTGCAATTTAGGTCCACCCATCCCTTTTCTAATGCTATATGCTCCACTTGAGGGTTATGGGGAGCTGGAGCCAAACTCAGCTGACATAGGGAGAAAGGCGGCGTACACCCTGGACAGGCCGCCTGGACGTTCTGACCTGATCAGGCCAGAACTGAAGAAGCCTTTTGGATGAAAGCTCCAAAAAGAAGTCCAGTTGCTTACAACTTAACTCCTCTTACAACATTACTTGTCATTAAAACGAGCATCAGGCAGACAAAGCTGGCAACTAGTTGGTGAAGCAAGAAGATTATTCAGCATCTAAGTTATCAGGGGATTGTGGACACGGAACTTGAGCAAATATTATTTGCAGCCATTGTTATCATCAGTTGTGTGTTTTCTACTTTTTATGCGTACCATTTGGATTGAACAAAGTATATATTTGGAAAATCCCTTGTCAGACTTGCAACCATCTCCAATTTTTTTTTTTCTCATTTTTCTGCAATTATTTCTCTCTGCCCAATCATATGCAATTAATAAAATGCAACCATTGTCTTGTAGATGAAGCCAGACATTTACACAAATTAAAAAAATGTACAGAACCAGAGTTTTTGTCTCAGGAAAGAAGACAAACACCTGCAGCAGTGACCTGCTGGTGTCAGAGTTTGATGTATTCCTGTGTCCAGCCACAAGTGGACGTTTGTTTGGGTGATAGATCCACAGCGGTTGTGTCCTTGCCTTAGTGGTGGCCTGTCTACTGCTGCCAAGCTCTGTGATATCCCACTGCATCAAAGACTTGCTGAAGGTCATCACTGATGGGACAGAGGAATAAGCAGTGATCCATCCTGGGACAGAAAATAGGACTAACAAGGCTACAGGAATGGGGAGGGGGGTGGAAGAACAATGAGTACCCCAAAGCTTTCTTTTGGGGAAGATCATTGCTGAGTCTTTTTCTGACACGTTTCCCATCAGTTAAATAAAAACAGGCTTGAAGATTTTTTTTCCAACATGCCAGGAATTGCCAGGAAAGGAGTTTTAGGTGCATGATAAAATGTGTTTCAAAAATATCATTCCTCATCCTAGTGACTTCGAACATACTGTGATGGATCTGTGTTTGTTATAGTTAACCTTAATTTGACAGAAGAATGTGCTGTAGAAAATGATAAAACTGAAAAAGATTTGTAACTGTCCTCTAAACCAGCTCTCAGACCAACTAAAATGTAGCAACAATGTTCCCATGCTATTGTTTTGGACTATTTTAAACTACAGGGTGCACAGTGTAGCACACAAAAAAAACTTTAATTCATGTTAATTTTCATTCTCTTTCAGTGTAAAGCTTCCATATTTGTGTGTCTGCATTAGAGAATGTCTTGTTTTTCATTTAGGCACCTATAGAGGAGCCATGCTGAGCCATGCGCTCTTCTTAAGAATAGAGCTCTCACCTTTTTTTCTGTGAGCTGCAAGCCTCACAGGAAAATAGACAGTAAAAATTGTCTTTCACCACAGTTTGAATTTCTATATTTATTGAATATTTCACAAACACAAAATGTCTTGTACCCTGGCTCTGTTGATATGCTGCCACAATTTCAGAGTAGTAGACAACAGACAGGTATTCAACCTCCTTTGACTAAAAGTAAGAGATTAATAAATAATGTTGTCATGTTTTTCTGCATGTGTGGACTTGGGGTGGAGTTTGAATATATTCAGAGAAATACTGTTTACTAGAGAAATATTGCTTGTAACTTTTTTAATTTTTTTTTTTTAAACTTACATTTTGGAAAGGTGACAACCCTAATTTCCATGCACACACCTGCCGATTGCAGCATAACCACCAGAATAAGTCATGGGTGCTTAAATGTATCCACTTAAAGAAAAGAGAAATGGAAAAAAAGTTACCTTGAAGTTTTGATCATACTGATAAATTTGATTCCAAAAATTGTTTCTTCACACATCTCAGGTGAAATTCTCCAACAAAGCCTCCATACATCAGAACCCTGATGCCTTAGGATCCCAGTGGAGTAACTCCAGCCCAGCCCTCTCTAACAAGATCAGACCCAGCCCTCACAGATTCTATTATTCTGCCACTCTATTACATTACATCTCCATTTATGAAGCTTAAGCAGCTCCGAGCATGGCTGGGGCTTCGACCTTGTCAAAGAGAAGAAACTCCAACCTAAGAGTGAAAGAGACAGAGAAGAGAGAAAAGATGAAAAAAACCCTCTGACAGATGGTTTGAACTGCAGGAAGTGTGCTTGAGAAGATGGAGAGAGATGGAGGACAAGGTAAAGGAGGGGGAAAAAGGGAAAATAGAAAATCGATAAGCCGCAGGAGCAGGAGGATGAAGATTGAAAGATGATGTGGATGGGATTTGGGGGCAGGGGAGGAGGTGGCATTTGAAAGAGAGTGTGGAGTAGCTTAGGGTGATGATGCTGCAGGCCATTGCTGGAAATATATCGATGAAGGCAATGTCAGATGTTGGGACAACTCCCAGAGGTGACCAGCTCATCTCCTGAGACATTTATTTGGGGGTCATGTTTTCTGACTCTACCCAGGACTCAGGCCAACTCATCTCTGGTTATTGAGACCTGTCCATTTTCTTGCCCCTCTGATCTGGAAATGTGTCTCCTGGACCTAGTGATTCTGACACTCCATCCACCTCACGGTCCACGAGAAAGACAAGTACAATCACTTTGCCAGTGATTAAATTCTTTCAAGGTCATTGTCTGCCACAAAGAAAACAAGTTGATCTATCAGAACTCACTCAGAATACACTGTCCTTGGCAATTGTAGTGAAATAACAGACCAGAGGGGGAAAAGCATTTTTCAACAGGAATAAAGGAATAAATTATTAATTTTATTTTGTTCCTATTCAGGGTGACACAGATGTTGAAGAGATCCAGTCTGAGGAAACTGAAGACAAGAAAATAATCGATGTTTTACTGTTGATCAGAAAACACAGCCCTAACTACAATCAGATAAACACTCTTAATCATCAGTGAAGCACAGTCCCTAAAACAGTAGTATGTAACTCTTAAATATAAATAAATTGTCAGATGAGTTCACAGCGCTGAGTTCATGACTCTGTGTGTGTGTGTGTTTCTCAGTATAGTGGTGCTTAGATATCCTGTCACCTGGTGACCTTCCTGCACTACAGAAGTGCTTCATTTTATGTAAACCGCAACATTGCTCAAGTAAAGTGTAACCTGCAAACAGGTTGGAGTATGAATGCCCTCAAAAAGTTACACACAAACACTCCCTTAGTCAGGTCTGATAGAACTGATTGACAGAGCCTGTTTTCAGATGAAGGACACTGCATATAAATAATGTTACATCCATTATGTTCACGAATCTGTGCCCATCACAATGGTTAGATGTTGTTGCTTCCATCCATCTGATGTAGGTGTGCAAGTGCAGTAAACTGCACCTTACATAACTCAAAGCTTTGTTTAAAACCACCGGATGTCACCGGATGTTATCATACTGTGCAGTTGTTGATTTTTAAGGATATTAATCTGTTTCAACTCCATTAATTTTGAGGAAAGATATGTCAGACAGACTCCTTTGGAAAAATAGCTGGGAGACTTATAAATTATTCTCTATTTGTCACAATGAGCAATCATTAATTGGAGGCATCCATCGTCATGGTGATGTATTTCTCCTCCCCTGGTCCACACAATGATTATGATTCTCATTTGATTCTCATATTACATCACTGGAAAGCTTGCCAGTGCTCTGGGCATGCATTACTTACAAACTAATGTACCCACGCAGCACAGATTTGTAATCACTATGCCCCAGTGTTCCCTGCTGCTCGATAATACGGCCGTTATTTGCCAGCAAACTGATGCTCTCTCATCATGTTTGATAACGAAGGAATGACAAGCAAGCACTCATACATGTCTCTCTGTCTGTCTATCTAACGATACTTCCGTTTGAGCAAGTGTGTAAAACAAAGATGGTTCTGGATCTCCTCTCCCTTTGCACTGGATCCTGGGAGAGGAAAATGTGACAAGCATGAAAAGGTTGTGAGACATTGGAGCTTTGCTTTGACATTGGAACATTGTCAAAGCAATGTGAGACATTGGAGCTTTGAGCTAGAAACATTGCTCCAATGTCGCACAACCTTTCCTCTCATCAAATTCTGTCCAGTCCTCTGATCATGTGTAACAGCATGGCATACTCTGAAGTGATGCTGATGAGAGAGAGACAGAGTTAGAGACTGACACCCAAATAAGAATTCTTCTACCACACATTCTACCATAAAGAGCTCCTCATGAGTCTGCAGATCATACAAACTATTACTGAGAATTGAGATTATGACTACATCTCAGTATGAGAATCAGACAGACACAGGTAGAAAAGAGAATATTAATCTTGCCATGCAGAGACATTTATGTGAGGACTGCTGTCTGCAAAAAAAAACCCCACTGCGGTCCGTCCACAGACCAAGCAGCAAGTATACCCTCGATGTCCTCCATTGTTTGTGTGTTTGTGTCGCATATAAAACAGTGTCACAGGAGTTTCATGCAGTGGTGCTGTAACCACCCTGCCCACATTGAGAAGGTACTATGAAGTAATTTAAAAGAAGTGATACCAAACCGAATAGAGTCGAGGTGAGTAGAGCTGAGTAATGCTAGAACTGTATATTGGAAAAGTGCCGTTACAAAAAACATGCTTAAAAAACCCCTTTAAATCATTTTGACAACACACATGCTGACAATACACTAAACAAAGCAGAAAATTAGTCTATAATACTCACAAAAAGAATATGCATGACTTCAAACAAACTAAAGTTTAAGAGGCACAGTTGCTGTGCTTTTTAAAATATAATGTCTAATGCAAACTGTGCTACATACTGTAAACTGTACTACTGTATTCTACATAACAAGGACACACTGCACATTTCAAATGACCTGTGATACATGAATAAATCTGTTTAAATTGGTTTATGACTATTCATGATAAGATCCTGTGCAACTTTTGTCTCTATGTATGTATTAAGTATGACAGCATGAATGATACTGGTGTAATAGCATGAAATGATGCCATCATGATCTCAAATGTGATTTCAGGATAAGGCATATATCCTCATATTGTCCTTAATATGAGCATTGTAGCAGCAAACTAATGTCAGAAAACATGTACAGGGTTGGACACTTGTAATACCTTGTTCTCTACCGAGAGCACACATTGTGTGAGACATCGTGTGCAGTCAGAGGGAAGATCTTTTATTTTAACAAATTCAAAGTAGGATTATAATGTGATGTGGAGATCCATAACAAATCTATGTAAACTTACTTTCTGGCTGCTCAGCACAGAAGTGGCTGTGTCTGGTACACTGACTTAGATCAAAGGGGATCCAGCAGGGAGAACACCCAAAAAATGAACTCTTTTGGTTGGGTTTGCAGTAGGCACAGATGGCACTCTGCAAAGCTAGAGGCCTTGGCCAGGAGCTGGTGAGGAAAATGATTGCTGTCTGGGGATAAGAACCCCCTGGCCACTGACTGTCCATCCGAATGGACTCAATCTTACAGCCCCTCATGGGAATGGCTTGCAAATGTACCCATTCCCCAATTCCAATGAGTGTGCCTCCATCTCCTCCATCTGATGTATGAATGAAGTTGAACAGGAGAGGGAGGGGAAAGGATGATGTGGTGGAGGCGAGGCAGAGAATCTCTGTGTGTCCTTTGAAGCTTGTCTTATGGCTTTTCTCTGGCAGGTCTCTCTCCAGGGACACTTGGTAAATCTGGCTCTGGAAGGCATCCACACTCTCAAAATCTGAGACTGAGTTCAATCATCTGCATGTAGTCAAGAGCTTTTGACATGCCCTGTGACATTCAGATGTCCATTAGTACAGAGACAGTGACATGTGAACAAGGCACAGCAACAAGAATGTTCGCAATGTGGCATAAGGCTAGGTCAAAATTCAAGTATTGTTGTTCTCTGTGCTGGTTTGAGGACAGATTTCAAAAACCTAGTTGTGTAAGGAAAGGACATAGTTGAGTGCAATGCTTCACAGGAACATGGAAGCAGTCTAATAAAGTACAGAGTCTTAGATCTTTGATTTTTACATTCAGATCATAACATTATGTTCAGAGGAATGAATGAAAATGTAAACTAAAAATCTACTAAATTTAAATATCCAGTGTGTGTGAATTAGTGACATCTAGTTGCCACTATTCAGACAGTTAGATTTGATTAGAATCAGAGTGCAGTGACAAACAGAGAACTTCCTTTTCTCACGCTTCCCACTTCCCACGCGTTCACCTTGGACCATTAAATCCTACACAAACTTTAGCATGGATACGTTTAGACACAAAAACAACTTAAGTTTAGCTTAAATTATGTGGATGAGTTTTGGTTAAAATCATAATCACCTATCAAAGTCTTCCAGTATCCCTCAATGAGTTATGAGTTAATGTGATCAAGCAGCACATGTTCAACCAGAAGAAGATTGATTATACAGGATGGTCACAGAATTTGATTCATCTTTTGTGTGTTTACTTGTTTTGATAAAAGGATGTGTTGATTAAATGAGTATAGTTTAATATAAAACACATTACATGGGGGGGTGTAGTTTAACTGATTACAGTAACACTGAACCAAGGAGACAAGGATTCAAATACATGACTCTGTTCAAAAGTCTTTACTGCCAAATCATTTTCAGTACACAGGAATCACTCCAAAACACAAAGCAAACTCCAGTAATGAGAAAAAAGGGTCAAGTTACACTGAGAAACATAATGACCCAAAAGGCTGAAACACTAACACAAAAGGTACAAGAATAACTAGCGCAGACAAAGGGAAAGGCTGGGACAATATAGGGAGGGAAGATAATGAGACACAGGTGTGAAACATTAGGGCAGGTAATCAAGGACAGGAAACACAGGAGGGCAGGAACTGAAGACGAGACAAGAGCTGTGTCCCAATAGCCAATGCTGCATCCTCTAAGAGTGCATTCATCATCCAGATGCTGTCACAAAAATGCATCACAGCAACGCACATGGGCTGTCCTATACTTGTCACATGAATTGTTGGCTCCTTCAAATGCAGCCGCCTTTTGGCCGTCCGTGAAGGACACATCTGGTGTACACCTTTGCAGCTGACCACATCCCAGAATTCTTTGCACACCAGCGGCAGAGCAATAAAGTTGGCAGTAATGCACCTTTCAAGTGGTTTGCCAATCCGCCATAAAAACCTACTGGAGAAGAGGAATAAGATACATATTTTTACCTCAATTATTATTTTACTTATCCATGCTTGTCTCTGCATTGGTGCATATTTTACAAAAAATAGCCATCAAAACTAACCAAAAATATGATTATTTCTGCAATCATATAAAATATAAAATATATTTTAGATATTATTTAATATCAACTATATTTAAATTTACCACATTTTTAGGATGTTTTGGGTGAGGGGCAGGAGGTGTACTGTCTGCCAGAATTCATTAGGAAAAGAAGAAGAAGAAGAGGAACTGGTAAGTTGTATGGGCCAGAGCATCTCATTTCTCACAGAGCCTGACCTCCGTCTCCTACAAGTGTGCAGCCAACGGGGACACTCACCTAATCAGCTGCACACTAAGAGGATGCAGCCTTGACTATTGGGACACAGCTAAGATGTAAGTTGTAATATAAAACTGGAAAGTCAAAACTAAATAAGTACTTTAGGAATTAAAAGGTGACTAAACTAAACAGGGATGAATAAGGATTTGTTGCATTTCAGTCTAAACAGTAAGTCTATAAATGAAGAAGACATTAATTAAGAAGAGATAATAATCATGTTCAAAACATATTATTTGATTATTGATTAATTATTAAATTAAATTAATTTGGATTCTATTAGTGTTGAGCAACATTTATCAGATTCAGCAGGGATGTTGGACAAACCTATTAATGTAAATGACCACTTACATTTCCTTCTTCTCAGATCTGTCACTTTTTGTGCCTGAGCTCCAGTCTTTTCTGCAGAGATCTCCTGTCAAAAGCCTATCTTTATCCTGCTGCGTGACTGTGGCAGAGCTCTGTAGACCTTGTTTAGTCCCCCAGTGCAGAACTAATGTGCTTTAGATCAAGTGTAGCTCAGAGGAAGGGCTGTGATGAAGTCTACACATCAGCAGCAGAAACATGACCATGTGCTCTCACTATGCCACACCCTCCTCTCCTTCACTAACACGGGTCCACGTCAACATCCACATTTGAATTTTAATGGTTTTTAAATTAAATGAAGTGCAGTGCAGAAGAGAAACACACCGAATGAGTAAACTTCCTGTTTGCTCTGATGTGGGTTACAGAGTGACACATTTTCTTTCAAACATCACCGCTAATTGTCTTTTTTCCTTTCAAATGTCTGCAAGGCAAATCATGTACGGTATGCTTCAGACTTGGTCAGGAATAAATAGCCTTATCTAGAGTCTGCCATTTGAATTGTATACAACGTGTCAGTGGCAATTGTTTTCGGAGGACATCACAGGCAGATAGACAGACACTGCCGCGTGCCGACTCCTTGTCAATTCTCAAAGTGGCAGCATGTGTGTTCCCTCTGTGTTATCAGGCAGGAAATTGATTTCCGTGTCCATCTTGTTTGCCCTTCCCTTTGTGTTTCAAAGCTCAATTTAGAGAAGCCTATGATGTATTGACGCGTGCACCTTGCTAAAAGATGCAAGCGCACAAAACATCTTGCAGAAACAGATACGTTCTGTCCTTCTATTTGTGATGGGGGTTGTTGCCGTTCAGGGCACGTCCTGATAGCGAGGTAGCGTGTGATGTCTCGCTGAGATGAGGCTAATGTTTGGCAACCAAATGTCTGACTGCAGCAGCACTAACTATATTAAGCATCACTAAAATAGGATGTCACTGGTGAATATTATAAAAAAAAACTGTTTGCCTGCTGGCAGAGCGTTTTTTTTTTCTTCATTTTTTTTAACTCGATTCGTCTTGCAACAGCATTTATCACAGAACAACACAATAAGTGAACATCATCACTCCCCATTCTCTCTCTGTGACTCCCTTCATCCACTCTCCCTCCATAAATGTGGGCCTTTACTTCATTACCTCGATAGGCAGTTTGTAGGCTTGACTGCCGCAAATCTAATTAAGAAACTTGCTTAATTAAAAAAGAGGCAATAAGCCTTTAATGGTGACGAAAAATAATGACTATGTCGGTGAGGGATCCAATAATGACCAAATGAAATACTTATGCAGTGAAGGGATAAGTGTAAACATGCCGGTTCTTCACTTGACTGCCGTCGGCTTTCACTGCAGGAACATCAACCTGCTGCCAGTGTTGTTTGGTCAGGAGGACAAACGAGATAGTTAGTGTCTGTTATAGATGTGGCTGTTAAAACTACTATGGCCGTATTAGCTCTGCTCCCTCGCACATCAAGAACTGAGCAGAATATCAGCCACTATAAAGGCCATGAGGAGCAGAGGCACGTCTGCGGCATACAGAAGAGTATCCAGCTAAATGCCAACAGGCCGCAGTCATTCATCTCCCTGTAATGTTTCACGACTATTATTATGCTCTTTTATTCTCTGTGATGCGCAGAGTGAAGAGTTCAGTGGTGTCAGATGGTTCTAATATTGTCAGTGGCTTCGATGGCTTTCGATGCTAATTGTCAAACATTTAACCTTGCCAGTAAAAGCAGGAAACAAGACATTTAAAACCATCACTGCATTTCAGAGATTATAGTCAGATCTCCTTTACTGACAATCTGAAATAATAAATTAAACAATAAAAATATTAACAAACAGGTTTACAGGTACAGAACAAAAAAAGTGTGAACACAATATTGTGCAAAAGTGTGCAGAACCAATAGATGTTGTTTTAGCAATGCAATGATGTCCATACTGTTTCATTGTTTGATGGATCGATCGCTTTATTGTTACAAATACAGAAAATACAGGAAACATGTATGCAGCTTTAAAATTAATTTCTTTTTTTTAGAAAAAAAAAATTCTACAAGTTACAGTGTCAAGTATTCAATGTGACCTACCCTAACACCTAAACAATAGCACAGCCCTGACTCTCCAAAAACTGTAGTGGAATTCTTTTCTTTTAAAAATATCTGCTGTGAAAAAGATCTATTATGTCACCTTTATTCAAGATAGGCCTGAACCTTACATACACATGCTGTATGAGTTAAACTCATTGAAGGTTTGCTGATAGTATAAGACCAATGTTCAGTCACAATTTTGCAACAAAAATTAACCACAGTTATTTTACATTACATAAGACTTATTTGATAATTATAATGGGATACCATTTATAGGCCTTTGTGGGTGTATTTCTAACTTACTGCATTCTTTTAGTTTGTTTAAAATACAAAAAGAAAAAAAAATCATTAGCCACTCACTATAATTTGTGTTTCAGCTTTGTACTTTTGTACTTTGCTGTTTGTGCTGTGATAAAAAAAGGTATTATTTAGGCTTTTGACTTTTGGAAAATGTGCCATTTTTACTGTTTGGCGTACAAGGACATACTTCTAAAGGTTAGTGGAAGACTGTAGCACAAGAATAAAAATGAGACAGGATGTGAACCTGCATCTAAAACACTGAACATCTGCACATCAACAGGATGTGATCTGGCATGAGACACACAAACCAGGTTTCCACTCATGTCCGCATCCTCAGATCCACCCTCTGCCTTCCTTCTTGTCACCATGGGGAACAGAGCATTCAGCATTCAGCCGCTCTGCCCCCAAACCCCCCCCCCCCCCCCATTTTTTTTTACTTTTTATTTATTTATTTTATGTTTTATTTTAACTTATTGTGCTCTAATTACGTAGACCAGGTCAGGCGCGGCACAGGCGTGGCAAATTTTGTGCACAGCGCAGGGTGTGCAGCCGGGCGCAACCAGGTGCAAGTACTCCTCTCTCCTGCCTCCATCTCTCCTAGCAGCAAGTAGCAAAGAGAGGGAGAGAAGGCGTGGCTGGATTTAACACAGTCTTCACCAATCAAATGAGCTCCTCTCCTCACCAAGTTTCATTTCACCATGTACTAAGGAGACAGCTGCAGCGTCAGATGGAGGAAAACTGATGTTCTGGTCCGTGAGGTTCAGCAGAGGAGAGACCACCTCCTGCACAGCTCTGTCCTTAAACATTTGCATTTATACATTTTTGGTACATAAAATTACTCATGAAACAAAGTCTGTTCATGTGATCATATATTCGGCCACTGCGAGCTTGGACCTCATGGACCAGAACATCAGTTTTCTGTCTCCTTAGCTGTCTCCTAAGTCCATGGCGAAATGAAACTTGAACTGTGCCTCGCCGCAGCGCATTTTGAAGGTAGGGAGAGGAGTTCATTTGATTGGTGAAGACCCAGTGCCTGGACACATCCCCTTGGTGCACTTGGCTTGGTCTACGAAATTAAAGCCCAACCAGGTTGGAGCTGGCAAAAACGCATCTTCAGCGCAAACCTTTGGCACGAAATTGTCACTGCGCCAAGCTGAATCTATCAACACCTCCCCCTTTGGCACATGGCCTTAAATTGAGTTTTTTTTTATTTCATGATTTAACTGGCCAGCGCTCATACTACCACTTGGAAATTTTTCTCAAATCTGCCACATGTAGGCAGGCAAAGCAAAGCCACAAGTCCACATTGCTGTTCAATGACACTTGATGCCACTCCATTCAGTTTCAATAAGCAGCAGTTAAAGCCTCAGCCACATGTTTGCAAGTGGATAATAAGTCTGAATCATGATATCTATTAAGTTGAATTTTCATGTGAAAAAGTGTACAGTATAAAGTGTATCCTTTTTGGTTTTAAAGGTCCAGTATGTAACATTCATGAGTATGTTACTTTAAAATAAAATTGTTGGGTTTAAGTAACCTTAGAATAAGGTTACTTACTGTAAATCTTGCATATATCTTGCATATAGTATTGTGCTTTCATGTCTCTACAGCAGCCCAAATCACATGTTTCTGGTATGTGAAGACCTCATTACTATAGATGCGCTTGGGAAAA
Source organism: Brachirus orientalis (assembly GCA_016785285.1). Lineage (NCBI taxonomy): Eukaryota > Metazoa > Chordata > Actinopteri > Pleuronectiformes > Soleidae > Brachirus > Brachirus orientalis. Next base: position 2,866,572 of record JAFBJR010000172.1, read on the forward strand.
TGAAAGTGGTGAGCAGTGAGCAGATTGTTTGTTACAATCTCTAGTCTCACCTTTAGATAGATATTGGATCCTCTGAAAACTGAAGTGTTTTCAAGTGTAGACAGTTTCACAGTTTATGAACAAAGGAGGATAACCTGGAAGTAAATGCATATCGACTAGCCACTGGGGTTGTGACTCCACAGTTTGCAAAAACAATTCCATTTGAAAAGAGGTTTATGGGAAAATGAACCTACTTTTTACTTGAATTATAACATCGGTAAACATTTTCCTTTGAAGTGAATTGCCTGAATCACTAGAGTAAGATGTGAATTGATATATATTGTGTGGCTATGGTCCATTTTAGCATATACCAGTATTTATTATTGTCCAAAACCCAATTACTGTCTTATGTGGTCATGGTTGCTGTACTGCTAAAGCCACATAGCCTCAATTGCACAAATGCAAAGTTCATCACACTCATCTTTTTCACAGAGACAAGTTGTTCTTTTAAGGGAAGCCGTCATACCCTAGCAGAATGCTCTAATGTTTCCTGTGCTCAGCATGCGATATAAATACCATCAATGTGGCTTTTGAATGCATGTGAATTCCTTCATGAATGCTAATAGCGCATTTAAAATATAAAGCAGTGCTCTCAAGAAGGTGATGGAGCCCAAGCATCATGTTTGCTACATAACAGATGGTTACATCAGGCTGTAAATTTTCCTGCACAAGGCCAGAAACTCTGCAATGGTATGATCCAGCCAGCAAGGAGAATGAAGAGTGGGAATATGGAGGTGCATAAAGTCAAGGATGAGTGTGCTCCTCACTCAGTTTAAGCTGAGCTATGATTCCTGAGTTTGAGCTCAATCGTTCTGTTTGTTACTGCAGTGAAACGATAATCAATGCCTATCTATCAGTCTGAGGGGGAGTGTTTCTCAGACTCAGTGGGGAGTGGGGGGGGGGGGGGTTCGGGGACAGTGGTCTGTGTGAAATGGCAGCAAAGGGGGGGGTGTTCGGGGACAGTGGTCTGTGTGAAATGGCAGCAAAGGTCACAAGCTTTCATGCATGACAAACAGCCACAGTAGTTCTTTTTTTAACCCAGACATTGAAGTTGGTGATGAAAGTGAGCGAAGTTTCTCACGTCATGATTACAAACATGAAAGAGGAAAAACCAAAACGTATTCACCTTGTAATTCCCAGTGAAAAGAACACACTCCTCAGTCACAAAACGTGCCGTGCCTATTTCATCCAGTGCCGCCTCTGCAGCACAGCCACTTTATTGTATTTCACTGTTTCCACATTGATTCAATGAACTAAAATGAGATGAGACACATTCATTCCCACAGGACAGGACAAAAGCTCTCCAGAGTGGATTCACTGACTGATGCTTGAGTGGGCAAAAAAAAAGAAAAACAAAAATACTCATCCATCACAGTACCTTTTTCCAAGCATGTTAAGTGGCTTGTCACTCATTAATCAGATCACATTTTATAGCCACGGCAGCATGTATTGATTAAAATATACATTAAAATGTTAAAATAAAAATAATTCCACTCTGCTAGATGCAGGAACATTTTCAACATGGCAGAGGTCCAACAGAAATTTCTCTGTATAGTCTCCTTTTTGTGACCCCCATTGGCACAAACCTACTCCAAGTGCTGTACTATATATGCCAGGCCTGTATATGGTGCTGTAACACTGCCACATACAGTAAATACCCCAAAAATGGAGCAGATGTGGAACATGTGCCTAAAGCTTAAATGCTGTTTACAAACTCCAAACACAAGAAGAATATGATCACGATGAGGAAGATACAACAGCTGATGCAAGAGCAAGAGAAATGTGGGGCTATGACATCACCTTTTTCCCCTCAGAGTTGTCGTGAACGAGACAATGCAAAAGTAGCTTTTTGAGATGTTTTCACTCTGGGACTGGTTTTTCAAAAAATAGCATTTTAGTACTCCTAAATACCAGTTACATGTGAATAAAAAGTGGATACGATATAAAACTTTTGTGGATTCTCCTAAACTTGTTCTAATGTATATGGGTGCTATAATGCTGCTGGCTAAATTAAAAGTATTAGCAGTACAAGGTCAAATTTGTGTAGAGAAAGATGTGCATCTTTGCTCTGTTATTTGAAATGACATAAATTATTTATCCATGCTTATGCAAAAAAATGTATAGATTTACCTGTGAAATATACAGTGTATGTCATTCTAAATCGAAACACTTTTATTTTGATATGCAAAACCACAATGTAAGTATGTGTTATTATACCACAATGTAAAATCAATATCATTGATATAATTTCATATCACCCATCCTTTACTAAACAGTTGTTTTTTTCCCTTGACCAGCCCCTCCTGACCATGATCATGTGACCCCCAAGTCACAGGAACATTGAGTTTGAGATCCCTGCTCTAAAGAATGTGAGGCTTAATTTTTCTTTGCAGTATTTTTTCAGCTAAATGTCCTCATGTTACACCAACATAGTGAGTATATGACAATGGTAACATGTTTTTCCTGTTCCCATATTATATACATCAATGTTTAATGCACAGTAGATGATACTGGGTACAGTTGCAACTTACAAGAGGTTTTTTGCAAAAACAAAAAAACATCCCTCAGAGAGATTAAAACTTAAAGCAGTCTGTTAGGGAATATAAACAGTTCCTTCATATTTTTACTTGTCAACTCACCAGTGTTTTCCAGGAGTAACAGAAATGCTATTATTGGTCTTTGACTTTAACAGATGATAGAAGCTTTTTCTTAATTTCCCTTCTCTAACACTTAACAACCGCTGAATTCCTCCATGATAAACAAAGAATTTCAAATGGCGTCGTCGCTTGTGTTTGAGTGTCTGATGAGCTCACGCACATGTAGCATTAATGGGTTTGTAAGTGCTCTTTTAATTTCCCATGTGGAGGCTGGGGAGCCCGTCCTTCTGACCCTGGCGTGTGTCGGACAGCCCTTCCAGAGCTCAGTGGAGAAAAACGGCCTTATTAGCCCAGTTCATTAAAATCATTAATAGTCATCAAATGAGAGGCACCAGAGTCCAAAAGGCTTAATGCTCCATACATATTAATTAGACACCCACAAATCTGAAGTGGGAAAACCGGGACTGTTGCGGCACCTGGTCCAAACACACATACACACACACCCACCCACGCACACACACACACACACACACACGTCTACTGTGGCATAACCTCCTCACACTTCTATGCCTCTCCTCCCCCAACTGTCACCATCCGCTACCCTCCTGTTACTACTCCAGATTAAATTCCATTTTAATTAAAACTGATCACATTAAGAAACTGATGTGGTTAATTAAGTGGAGTCTGGTGAAAGTGCCTTCCTCTACATCTGATGGCTGCATTGTAAAACATTTCCCTTTGAGGGGAGGCTTGCTGCATGTAATTCCCCACCACAACACCTCCCACTGTCTTCCATCCTCACTCCCCTCCCCCTCTGTGCACAGTCCTCTTTTCTATTTAAATTCACTCCAAAACCAATCTGTCCAAAAAGTTGTTTAGACTAATTTTCAGGCTTCAAGGCTATTAATTCAATGAGTCCATGTGCTGCAACTTCTCTTACATAAAGAATTTCCTGGAAATGTCAGGATCTTTGTGTGTCTTTTCAGCAGAATGTGGCTGTATAGTATCATCTAGCGGTAGCTGCTGGAAAATACAATGATAATAAAAGTGTAAATTGTTAACATTCTGCAAAAAAACTAAACTAAAAAAACTAAACTAAATTTGTTTTTCATCAAATCTTTGTCTTGCATTTCTTTAGGCTCACGGTACATTACTGACTTAAAAGTGGCTGAGATTTTTGGCTCAAAATGTATTTCTCAAGCATTCATCCCATGACTGACACTGCAGATGATAGAGGTCTCCTATGTGATTGACAACGTCCTGTGTATGCATCATTTTTGAACAATAATGGTTTATAGCAAAAGTAAAACAAGTAGAAAACATGCAGTTGGGTTGTTCAGGGAGCTTAACTGTAACATAAACCTAACCAGTTCCTCAGAAATTAGGTTCTGTCTCATTGTACCAGGTTTTGGTCTCCATGAGGACTATTGGTCCTGACAAGGTGTTTATGACAGAAAAGGTCCTAAAGAGGTAAAAAACACTGTACATCTATACATCTATACTCACACACACAGCAAAAGAGAGAGAGAGCTGGGTAGTCTGATAAGTAACTTGACCAAACAGTGCATTGAAAACTCACTAACCTTTTTATTAAAAGCAGGCTGAAACACCAGTGTTTGTAAAGGCAATGCCACCATCACAGCTGCTCAACATGAACCTCTAATAACAGAAGAGGCTGCAGCTCTGAAACATTGCCGTTGTGGGGGCATCCTTGTGTGTTTTAATACAAACATCACTTTGACCTGTCTGAGAAATTTCAATGCCACCCCAACATGATCACAGGTTCCATCATGGCCACAGAAATTTCCATGCAGGATTTTCACAGCAAATAGCCGAGGTCGTTGTGTAATTTCCTGGAAGTGAAAAGCTTTGTCAGAATTAGAGATTAGAGATTTTGGTTAGAAATCCCAAAACCTTTGCAGTGAAATGATCAGTACCAGTCTCGATTTTTTTTAAAATAAATACTGTATAATACTGTATATTGTCAGCAATATACACATCTGGTTTCATTTATCCATATATTTCTGTTATAAGCAATTTCCTGGCTCCCCTTTTTTCAAACCTTTCATGGACGTTTTTCACTTTCACACTCCCTCCTTTACATCTTCAACACAGCACTCTGAATCTTCTCTTTTCTTTCACATCCTTCCTCTTCGTCTTTCTTCTTCCCTTCTTATCATTGCCTCCCTGTCTGCCTTGTTCTTTCTTCCCCTCTCTCCTCATCACTGTCTTTTGTGTTGGCCTACGACCACATGTGCTCTTGCTAGCAGTCTGAAGTTATGGTTTGTGGCTGGTGAGCTGACAGTGCTACAGCTGAGGGCGAGATAAGGCTGTGACCTCTCGAGCCAAAGTGGATGAGATGAATACATTTATGGCCTATGTGATGGGAGGCTTGGGCAGGGGGGGCAGTGAGTGCCGTCCCTGGACACCTGACCCCCCAACTAAATCTGCTGTATCTGTAACAGGGCTTCAGACAGCAGAGATGGGGATTAGGTGAGAAAGGCAGGTGAGGAAGGAAGGGAAAGAAGTAGGGGAGGAGAGAAAGGGGTTCGTGTCAGACAGATAGATAGAGAGAGAGAGAGAGAGAGAGAGAAAGAGAGAGAGAGAGAATTTATCTCTCTCTTTTTTTCCCCAAGGCCTGATGTCTTGATATTGGATGATGTTTCATAATCAAGGCCCCCTGCCATGAGGACACAATTCATCACCTTGAATAGCAGAATAGATATATGTTGTGCCTGTGTGTGTGTGTGTGTGTGAGAGAGAGAAAAAGAGAGACAGAGAGAGAGAGAGATGAAGAGATATTAGGCAAAAATGTTTGCATAATATGTATGTCCCTCCTGGTAATTTTAATGCCATGTCTACATCTATTGTATGTTATAATAGCAGTATTAAAGGTACATGGGGCAGTTCAACAAGATCGGGTGCTTTTACTTGCTGTTCCATAACACTCCTGTGCATCCATGTCCCTTTGGTGGAATGTTTGCTGCCCCAGCACTGGTGACAACTTCCTACACTGCAAAGAAACCAAATCTAACATGGGAAGTCTGTGAATCGAACAGGGAGTCTTACAATAAATGCAATAAAATCAACTCCAATTCAACTCCTGAAATATTTAGAAATAGAAATGTGTGATCACCTTTGTTAGGTTTGGGGGATAACAGGTGGAGGAGTATAAAGAAATGCAATGGAATCGAATCAAGAACAAGAATTTAAAGGAACTTCAACTATCCTGTAAAAATACTGATAAACAGCTGGGTTTAAACACATAAAAATACAAAAGGCACATCATAATAGCATTAATGAACAAAAATCTAGAACAAGCGTAAACAACCACTTTGAACCAAAAACTAAAATAAACAGTACAAATATACAATATAAACTAATAAATTCAAGTCAAGTCAATTACAAGCCAGTTGATTTCTGGGAAGCTGGAACGTGCCATTCCATCCCCATTTTGTTTCTTACTTCTGGTTGCATAATACTGCTTTGTTTTGTTTTGTTTTTGTTTTTTTTATTTTGTGCACCTGGTCCTTGTGTTGTGTCATTTGATATAATGATAAGAGACTCATGAGGCCATGGCAAATGTCTTTCTCCTCCTGCCAGCTCAGTGCTGCACAATGAAAGGCATCTGACTGAGATCTGAAACTCTCCTGAGACGCAGTTCATAAACCATCCCATTCACTGTGAGCAGCAAGCATAATAAAAACAGCTCTCCTTGAAGGGGCACTCAAGGGCAGCCTGAAGTCAAAACAGTTAAAGTCTGCTGTCATTCTATTGCACAAATATTGTTTGTTTGTTTTTAAACCAAGACAAAAAGAGGAAACAAGACACTATGAAGGATAATGGGAATGTCCTCACAGAAAGTTTGCAGTTAAATTGTTGAATGTAATATCATATTCTGAGGCGTCCTTGAACACACCAAAAAGTTTTGAAACTTTACCTCCCAACAAAATTATCCTATTGCTCATCCCTATACGTTGTGTATGACAAATTATTGTTTTGTTTACAAAGGTTAATTCAAATTTGATGCTTACTGTGTTGGACTGCAAGAGTCAGAGTAAGAGTCTTCGCCTCATCCTCAAGTGAGGATGATGATCTACCTGAATAAGTGAGAAAATGAATCCACATTTCTAAAACACAGTGGGGAAGTGTTTAGTTGTGACTCAAGTGAGGGGTGTATATGGTATATGGACGAAAACATGCAAAACTCAGAGGACCAGACCAGAGGAGTTTCATCCTCTGTCCTCATGTCTTTATATGAGTGTGTGCGTTTTGTGTCTCTTCTCTGGTCATGTGTATGTGTCCACCAAGGGCATCATTTATCCACCAGCCCAGAGGCAAAAACAATTTGCTGCCAGTATTCATGGTTCCTCCTGCAGTACCTGTGTGGATTGGGTTCAGAGGTCACCAGTCACAGGCAATCAGGAGTAAATGGAGCCTGTGTAACACTAGAAAAACGGCTAAGAGCTTTAGAACAAAGCCAAGGCCGCACTCCTGTTTGTTGTCGTTGTTGTTTTGTGTGTGTGTGTGTGTATGTGTTATAAAAATACTCCTGACTCTTATTGCACTAAATCATAGCTGCTGTAACAGGATTAATTCTTGTTTATTTCCTAGCATCTGACCTTGCTAATGGTCCCTTTATCCTCACTTTTTCTCAAGACTGCAAACCTCACCAAAAAAGTCACAATGGTTTTTTTTTTTATTTGTAACAAATTACACTGATCACTAGGTGACACATTTACCAGCTAAAATGCATTTCCTGTGCTTTTCATCCCCTTAGTAATATGTAACACCCACAGTCAGCCTTGTCCCCTGTTCATCCACATTAATCCTACTCTTTTATTGTCTTACTGACTCTCCAAGCCTGAACCTCAAGATCTCAAAACAGCTTGTGGGAAGCGTCACAAAGTCAAGCTGACAAATTTGGCATCTTGGAGTGGGTCGAGTTGAGGACGGGGGAGGAAGCCACATATCAGCAAGACATTAAACTCACTGATCTGCTGTGCCTTAACTCACTCTTACATCATCATAAAACATCATCCAATTTACCAGCACTGTCGGAGAGGAACCATAACACATTTGCATAATGCAGCATCTTCACTATGTTAATTCTCCTTCATCTCAACCATGTACTACGACTCCTTTTTGGGCTTAGACTTTTACTCCATTTTTGTGTGTGCATGAGTGCATTACACCATGCTAGCATGTGAATGACTGTGGAAGATTATGGAAGTAAATGAGGCTCTCCAAAGCCCTCCAAACTCTCTCTACTGTGGAGTGATAGTCAGTGATACCAGGAGGGAATCACAGGAGGAGCAATAGAAACACATTACTGCCAAAATCACATTGCTCTCTCCCACTGAGGTGTATAAGTTACCAGGGTAATGGATGGAGCACACTGGGGAAGAGGGAGTGGGGCAGGGGTTGGGGGGTGGGGGCGTAGTGGAGGTGAGATTCAGCCTCTCTACAACTGGCACTGACACGTGTGATCTGTTTTTAATTTTCTGCCTGTTTGAAATATGGAAGGTGACTTGATTAAATTCTCCCTCGACTGGATTCTGATGCAGAGCAGTGCTCGCTGCCTGACTGAATGCCCACCTCTTGTGACTTGTAAACTCAAGACTGTGAAACACTCCTCAAAAATTCCTCACAGCTTTTTATTTCATCTGTATCTATTAATCCATGCTAGAGACTTAGCTTGAGAGGTGACTATTTTTGTATGTCAATCCACTGCACTGGTCTAGACTCAAACAGTTATTCAATGGGCTGTCATACTTTGCAGAGGCGGAATCCTATAGAATGTGTCACCAAAGAAGGGCTGACATTTTAGGTAGTTTAATTGACATATCAACTGGAAACTACTGGATGGTTCCAGTTTCCTACTGAATGAGCCCAGAAAATCCTATAACTCCACCATGAGGTTTGTGATTCTGGGGGAATTGTCTCAGCAAATTTTGGATGGACTGTCATGAAAATGGACTGTTTTCACATCCATTTTGGCAGGTCACTAAGAAAATCCCATGTGTAAATAATCAAATGAATGATGGCTGAGTTCCATTTAAATTCATCAGTTTCAAAGGTCTTGGTGGTTCGCTGTCATGCTGTCCTGAATTACATTAACTAAACAGAGCAAACACCTGTGCTGTCTCTGGTAATCACTGTCCTAAATAATTGTAAACAATTAAATTGTCACTGGTATTTTCACTTGGTTTAATAGTTATGACTAAATATCTGCAACTAATTTCAAATCAGTGTCAGCTGCACAGTTTACACAGTGCTAATTTTTGGCATGTTAGCACACTAAGTAATGTAATGATTATGAGCACAACTTTAACATTTAGCACTTTTTGCCTCAAGTACCAACTGTGTCTCTGTTTAACCTCACAGCCAGCATGGAAGCTGGTGTTTGCCAGTGGATGCACCTCCAAAGTCATTGTGACTACAGCGGGTTCTATTTTCTGATTGTCTGGAAGATATACAGTATAACAACATATATCTACAAATAAACAGGATGTAAGTCAGAACACATGGTATATTAACCAGCAGCCCAGTGAATCAGCGTTTACAACCACTGTCAACATTTAGTTTCAATGCACAAAGTCACAAAGATTGAAAGTGATGAGTTTGCAGAAATTGATGATTTCATTGGCTTTCTCATTCATTATTCTGAGCAGAAAAGAGCAACAGCAGGCAGATGGTTTCAGTTGAGGTTCTGATAAATTTACCTCAGTACCTGCCCTGACATTCATTAACCTGATTGGTTACCGCAACTTAAACGCTGATGTTGCTGAATAATTAATTTACCCTGAAAGGTATGTTACCTGGGGCGTCCAACTTATAAACCTATTTCTGTGTGAAGGAACCAGGTTTGATCAGGCTATGAGTTTGTAGAGACTGACCCCTTGTGGGGCAGTGAGGCTATCGACACAGACACTTTAAGGACACTTACAAATTACTGCAAACCTCACCAAAATGAACTGAAACAATTGCAAACGATGGGTCCAACTGTCAGTTTTAATTACCTCTAATTATTTCATGTGTAAAATAGACGAATTTGGCCTCTTTTTGTTGTAAGAAACGTTTCTCAATAGTTAATTTCTTCTGCTAATCAGTTAGGAATATATATCCAAGCACATCATGCAGATTGGTGATTATTTGTAATGTTGTCTTACTGAAAGAATGACCTCTCATAACCTCTGAGAGGTCATTCATGACAACGTTACATCAAAGGTCATCTATTTTGTCCATGTTGTCTAATTCGTTTTCTCTATTGTTGTTCTCTGTTCTCTGAATTGTTTGTCATTTTTATGAGAAAATTGACTGGTCACATCGAATATTTTAATTCCCAGATTTAAAAATTATCTGTGAAGTCAGGATTGGTCTCTTTTTAATCAAGAATCCTGATTTATCTCAGAGAAGAGACTTGAGGCTACAAAAGTACTGTATTGCCATCTGCTGGAAAGACGGACTCCTTACAGACGTAGCAGACATTTCTATTTTTCTGTGTAAATGTATTTCTCTGTCTCCATGTTTTTTAATGCTATTTAAAAAAAAATCTGCATCTCACCATAACTATTATTATCACAACCTGCTGATTATGTTATTATTATTCACTCAGTTTTATAACAGAAATGTGTCATAAAATGAAAACACAAGGGTTGTTCACACTCCGTCCACATTTGGAGGCTATACCTCTCTCACAATTTGGGCAAACTATTTATTTGTTTTTATGTTAAATTATTTTTGATATTATATTTATTTAGTTTTACTGCTGTACAGCACTCTGGTCAACTGTTGTTTTCAAATGTCCTTTATAAATAAATTGGACTTCTCTCTACAGAATGAAAAGGTTTCACTCTTCTTTGAGATAATGTATACTGTGTTTACGCTGTACAATTTCAATCAAATTCCATTTCAGTTGCAGAACTTGATTAAGAGAAGGTTGTAAGTTAAAAAGATGGATTGAAGGTGAAGGTCTGATCTGGTAGAGCCTGAGCCTCTGTCTGATTGAAAAAAAAGTTCTGCGGATGCCAAATCAAATTTGGAACCAGGCCTTTCTTCTCTATGGAAATTATAGGTCCCAGCTCAACATTAGTTTTCTTCTCCACAGAATGAAACTGTAGTCCACTGCTGCACATTTCATGGAGCTGTGGAACCCCACCAAACTTCAGGCAAACTGAAGGGAAACTTTAGGTCACGGCTAGTTAATAAAAATCCAGAGTTCCAGATATTGAAAATGTCTTCAGGCAAAAAGGTCAAGAACATCATGTTTTCTAATAAGGCCTTGTTTAGACTGCAGCCCAAATCGTTTTTTAAACATATCCAGTTTGTATCAAGCTTGAGTTTTTGGCAGTCTAGTGGATTCAAATCCACATATGGAGGTGGTTTCAAATGTGATTCTGATCAGATATGCTTACAAATCCGGGCTGTAGTCCAAACAAGGCCTAGGTGTAGTTAGTTAAATTGTTAAATCCACTTGTGTAGCCTTGTAAAGTTGTCACACTCTTTTTTTCACTTTTAAATCTTAAACACAGTTTCAGTTCAGGATGTGGAAATGATCACATAAACTGATTTCATTATCATTACTCATCTTGACGTTTTCATTGCAATGACCATAGTGTCCACACCATCAAATGTTATAAACTGCTTGACAAACCCCACCAAAGCTCTGTGGACACACAGTCCATTTGCATCACCTGTTAACTCATAATTATGTGATTACATGCAGCTACTCCACCTGAGCCTCAATCCATATGTAGACTATATGTATATAATCGAAAAGGGCAAAGTAACGATCAAATCAAATTAATTTAATTTGTAAAGCCCGAATTCAAAAATCACAGTCTGCCTTGATAGACCTTACATGTTTAATTAATATTATACTTCGGTTTTTAATTTCTCTTAAACATATTAATGTTGGTATTTTTTAGATCAACCTTCAAGTTGAATCCTGAAGTTGTTTCCCCTTTAAGTTCTTTTGACAAACGTCAATGGTTCTTGTTCAGATAGAGGAGGGTGCGGTGAGATGGAGAAGACTTAGAGTGACTTATCTTCATAGAGAGGAGAAAACCGGAGGAGGACACGTGTTTTCATCATGTAGAAGAGACCAGACAGACAGATGGACACAGCTTTCACCGCAGCATGTAGTCTGGACTCTGGACTGGAATGGAAACACCGACAGCTGTGTTCTCGCATTTTGTCTTCAGACTGTAAAAACGCAGGTAAGATAGAAATCGCAGCAGAAGTGAGGATCCTTCACGCTAACCGAGTCAGTTTTTAATACCCGTGATACGAACTTCGGTTTGGTTGTGTCCGATGACGCAGATAATTATTATTTTGTTTGTGACTCAAGCGATTTGCGCGTTTGCAGCTCATCACATCACGTCGCACCTCTGTAAACAAACGCAGCAGCTGACTTTCAGCACCAAGGACAGAGGCTGTGGCGCAGTTCGGATCCGTGAGGCTCTTAAATGACACCGCAGGCCCAGCCTCCCTTGTGTCCTGAATCAACTTTCATGGTCCTTTGAGTGAGGAAAGAAGTAGGTGATGTATTAGAGGACGATTGACATAAAATTAAAGCTGACTACAGCACCCATAAGAGCGCATTTACTGTATGTGGCAGTGCCTTAGTGTGGATTCTGTCCTTGAAAACAAATAGTAGCTGAGGTCAAGCTATTATTGAAAACTGAAAAAAACTTAAGATCTCAGAGCTGCACATTGCGTAAGACTATTTTTGTTTAATTATTACAGTCTTATATCGTTCTTGTAATCTATTTTTCTTTTACTCAGTGTAAATATTTATGCAGTAAATGTGTTAAATACAGTTTGTTTAATCTATTGATTAATACACAGGCTGTGTAACTGTTTTACAGGAGCAGAAAATGGCAGCTGCCCACATCCTTTACTTCACTGTATGGATTGCCACAGTCTTTACTACCACACTCAGCTGCCCAGAGAGCTGTAGGTGCTCAGATAAATATGGCCGTCATGTTGCTGAATGCTCCTATAAGGGCATAACTGAAGTACCGAATGGTTTGCATTCTAACCTTACAACCATCAGCCTCTCTGCTAACAAGATCAATTTGATACCACTGGGCAGTTTGAACAATGTCACACGGGTGACATCGCTGTGGATGGCTCACAACGAAATTGTCTTTATTGAACAAGGGAGCCTCGCACCTTTGGTTCATCTGCGTAACTTTGACATCAGCCACAATAAAGTCAGAAACTTTCCCTGGAAGGATCTGCAGAACCTCACAGCCTTACATCTGTTGAAGATGAACCACAACGAGTTAACCCACCTGCCAAGGGATGCCTTCTCCAACCTCAAACACTTGAGGTCCCTCCAACTCAACAATAACAAGTTTACAACCATAGTTGAGGGGACATTTGACAGTTTGGTGTCTTTGTCCCATTTGCAGATTTATAGCAATCCTTTTGTTTGCACCTGTTCCCTTGATTGGCTCAAAGACTGGATTTCAAAAACTCTCATCTCAGTCCCAGATAAAAATTTGATTATTTGCACAAGTCCAGAGAAACTGAGAGGTCAAGTGATAATGGCATTACCAAAGGCCAAGTGTCAAAGTGTTCCAAATGTCACACTACAAACTGAACCAAATATCCATAACACAGCTGTTTATGAGGACAGCACACTGACCTTGACCTGTGAATTCAAGGGAAAGCCAAAGCCATTTGTCATGTGGAATATTCACAGCAAAAGCCTAAAGCAAGAGCTGCCGTTATTGTTCAGAGGGGATGAATCACATCAAGACTCCATACTGTCCCATCATCGTTTCTTGGTCTTTAACAACGGGACCCTTATCATTCCATACCTTAAGAAAGAAGATGGTGGCAACTACAGCTGCACAGCCACAAATGAGTTAGGTAGAGCTGAAGATTCTGTGTTGCTGGAAGTAGTGGCTTTACCAAAACCAACACCCAAAATACAAATAACCACAATGTCCAGTGAAACAAATGTATTTCTACACCAAACAACAGACAAAATATTTGTTTTGGATTCTGTGCATCTACCTGATAGTAAGAGAGGTGACATTGCCACCGCTGCACCAACAATCCCAACTACTGCAGATGTGGAGGAAACAAAATATCCATTGCGTGCTAGTAAATGTGGTCTGACCGCGAATACAAGATACATCTCTAGCCATGTCTTTAACGGGAGCCTGGATGATACCAAACAGTACACATTTGATTTTGGTGTCATTACAGTAGGGGTGTCAGAAACAGAGGCAACTGTGCAGCTCAGTTCTTTTCTCATACCCAGAAAGAAGAGTGCCAAACATAATGCCACTGCTGCCACATCTTTGGGCCTCCAGACTGACAGAAGAGAGCGGCATGACCATTCAGACACCTCTGAAACAGTCCACACAAATGGCTTGTATCTGTGTGTTACTGCTGATCGCAGACACTCAGCTGTCCAATGGTCACAAATCAAAGATGATGTCCACACTTATCGGTTTAGTGGATTACGCCCTGGGACCAATTACTCCTTGTGCCTCACCTATAGAGGGGAGGACTGTGAGGTCCAAGTGCTGTTCACCACCAGAAGGAGAGTGCCAAATCTGCTGATCATTATCTCGGTCAGCATTTGTCTCCTGACAGTGTCTACTGTGCCTCTGCTTGGTGCAACATGCTTCCACCTGGTGTACAAATACCGAAGCAAGACCTATAAGCTAATCCTGAAAGCCAAAGACCAGTACCACATGGAGAGGAACCTCACTGCCAACTTTAACATCCACAAGCCTCATACAGAATCACAGAGGAAGATTAATGTAAGCCAGTTGGATGAGGAGGAGGAGGGGGAGACTGAGAGCAAAGACCAAGAAAAAGAGGCAGATACAGAAGAAAGTGTGGTGGCTGAGTCAATTGCTTTGTCTCAGTGCAGGGGGAGTTTTGAGGACTGTGAGGTCAGATCTGACTATAGTGATAGGTTACCTTTGGGAGCTGAAGCAGTCAATATCATAAGCAACTACCAATAGTCTATACAAATCAATAAAGGTTTAATATGTACATTTTTTGCAATGGTTTATAAAGTTGAAAGAGGTATTTTTTTCAGTTTGTGCCTATGGCTAAGGTCCATTTCATACTTTGCAAAAGCAGCTTACAGTATATAATACTGCTTTACTGTATATGGATCTGATCCAAAATATGTCAGTGTGCAATACAGTGATTGGGCAACTTGTAGTTGATAGGCTACTTCATGTGTCAGGGGACGTTCTTGAGATAATACTCCAGACCATTAAACTAAAAGCACCATTAGGCCTACAGCATGTTAACCTCATTTCCCACAGATGTTTGTAGCAAATTTCAAGTCTTCCTCACTCTATGGCTTTCCCCCCTTATGCAGTAATGGGCATAAACCACAATGAGAAATTAAAATAGATCTTAAATCAGAGTAAAATTTAAAACAAGCTTTAAAAATAAGAATTTTCTTACACCAACTGGTTATTATACTTTCAGGGAAAAGAGAGAGAGACCCACAAACCATTAATAGCCTTAAAAGCCTTGCATTTTGGGACATTTGCTTTCTTGGTGAGAGTAAACTGAGAACATTAATATCAGACATGTTTGTCTTGTTTAAGCTCCACAAACATTTAACTTGCTGACTTATTAAACCAGCATGGCAGGGTGTGTACCTTCACTGCAAATAAAGAATATCTTTAAACGAATCTACACCAAAAATCTATTTAATGCAACACAAGCTGTGCTCTTTTAAAGTAGGCAAAATGTAGTCTATACCTAAGCGATCAACATGAAAATGAAGGGTTTCCTTTAAAGTGTCTTTCATTACATTCTAGGAAAGTATATTAAAGTTGACAGACACCAAAATAATACAGAATTAATCCTCAAGGCTTTTGGCCAGAGATGTTGTTGATTACTCTGGCTGTTTTGACCTCTTCTTCAGCATTACAGTAGAAATGACATAAATTGTTAATGGAGATTAGGCAATTAAATTGTGCAAGTGGATTGTGTGTAGGGGCTTTATGAATTTAATTATTTTATTGCATTTGGTCACTTTCATCTGGACAGATGTCCATAAGATGTGGTTCCAGTGGTTACTGTGGAGCCAGCCACGAAAAGACATGTTAAAAGAAACAGGCTAAAGCTTGTGACACATATTAAATACTGTATAACTAAACAATATTAGGAATAATATATGTAAGCAGCAGTAATAGGCTCTGTGCAACCAATATAAATGACTAATCTACTTTAAAAATACAATAAATCTGTGCTGTCATTTTTTTATAGAAGTACAGTAGCTTGGAATCACACTAACTCCTCCCATTAATGTTTATAAAAAAAACACTAACTCTAAAGGAGAAAATAACTGAGTCCTGGCTGCAGCTTTGAGCTCTTTGTCCATTTATACTGTGAACAGGCAGTAAAGATAACTGGTGTCATTTATAATAACTGTGTCCCCACAATAAATGATCTGTCAAAATGTTTAAATGTGGACAAGCTCCATATTATCCACCATGTATCTTCAGTGTTCAGCAGTAAAAGCACTAGTGATTGTGGATGTGAAGTTGTTGCTCTTTTGTATCTGTCATATATTGACTTTTTGTTGTTTTTCCCCAGAGTAGTGTAATTGAGATTCTGCTTGTTGTGAGTTGCAGTCTGCTGGATCTTGTGTTCACATCTTTGCCTTAAATAACTCAGTGTTATTAGCTCAGTGTTTATTGATGTCATTTTTTTATGAAAGGGAATAATCTGTTTTCCAATATTACATAGATTAAGACATTTAATACAGTAGTGTTTAAATTTTCTCCTAAACTTTCCTGATCCCATATGGCTCAATAAAGTTTGGACTAAACCACAGCCTACTGATTATTGTCTTTCTTTTTCCTTTTTTTCTTTTCTGGAACTTAGTCATTTACACAATTAAATCCAAAAGCACATTAATAATAGACCAAATTGCACCCACACTTCTAAATGTGATAATGTGCTGTAACATCAGTGTTTATGTTAATTATGATACACCGTCATTTGTAGCATAGCAAACAATTATGAGTAAGTACAAAGTCCTTAATGCTGCAGTTTTACAGATTGACACTAACATCTGCCCATGTGGCTGTTGTAACCTGGGGACAAACAGTGACAAATGAACAGACTTGTATCTACCTCCACTCCAGTCCTGATCCTCACTTTGACGTTCACTCTGTACTATGTGAATCTGAATATTGCAGGAGAGTGATCCTAATTTTTCCTCTGCTGGGAGCCGATTCATAAAATCATGACACAGAAGTTGGGAAAACTTAACCATTAGACATAAAAAAGGATTATCTGAGGTTGCACAGGCTTGACATCTGATAGCAATGATGTGTTAAGGTGGGTTTGCCAAACATAATAAAAAAAAAAAATGAACAAAGAAGATAATTATGTGGACTCATCCATTATTAAAGAGCATAACCTGTGACTGTACAGCAAAAATGGAATTGGTTGTTGACCATTTTTTCAAAATTTAGGTTTTTTTTAATTAGTATTATTTTTTATTTTAAGGCACAGACCCGACCATATATAGTAGATGAGGAACCTCATTCAGTTTTCTCCTGATTTGTGGGGATTTCAGTAGATGTTTCAGGCTCAGCAGCTGATTTCTTGCTGCCTTTCTTGGAGCTGCGTTTGGGTGTGCCATTTCGGATGCTGTCTGATGTCTGCTGTGTTTGGAAGTGCTTCCTGGAACCCAGCAGGGAAGGGTTGTTAACCAGCGTGTACAGCAGCTGCCAACGACAGCGAATCCTCCGACTGCTGGTCACCTTGCCTTGTCTGCTCTCCTGAATCCCTGAAAGTATGAAGGAGGAGCAGGCTGTCAGGACAGAGGGAGACACCTGGCTGAAGGGTCAGAGGTCTATGAATGTCCTGTATATGAATGTGCATTTTATTTTGAAAGTCCTGAAATTATTGTGTTTTATTTGCATTAAGAATAGTGCTGAGTTCAAGATGACTAAGTTAAAGAGAAATAAACATACTTACATAAATTCCTATAGAAAGATGTTTTTTTTTATATTTAAATTATGCATTTTCAAGTAATACACTGACCTAATCAGGACCAGTAGTCTAAATCGGGACTAAAACCTGGTTCTAATAAGACAAAATGTAATTTCTGAGGACATGTAAGTTTAGGGCCAAGATGTGAAATGTAGTTAGGCATGGTCCAAATGGAAGTTAAGCAGTTAGGGTTAGTGAGTCCAAGCGAGGACAGTTTAGCCGGTCATCATGTTGTGTCACCCCTTAAAAGGGATTTTTGAGGGTTGACTTGGTTTTTGGGTTAGGGTTAGAATTGTGTTAAGGTTAGAGTCAGGGTTAGGGTTAGGACACTAGTAATTATGGTTAAGGTCAGAGTAAGTCTCCAGGAAATTAATTTAAGTTAATGAAATGTAGTGGAAACCTGTGTGTGTGCGTGTGTCTACAGTACGTGTACATGCATGCATTCAGGGTCTCTACCTTCCTCTACATCTCGGATTTTCTGCCCAGCTCTGCTACCCTCAACCATCATGTCCAGCAGCAGCCTGCAGAAAGCCTTCATCACTGGGTGTGACTGACTGACTTCGACCTTCAAGAACTGGGTGTAGTATCTGTAGGCTAGATGGGGTCAAATGTCAGATTGCATGACAAAACTTCAGAAAATGATTTAAGTAATGGAAAAACCATATTGTTTTACCTGGGTCGTAGGACTCTGCAGTGCGGTGCAGAAGACTGATATCAATACGACCAAGATGGAGGATGTTGTACAAAGCAGTTATTACCATTCTCCATATGGCAACAACCAGTCCCACCACAGTGTTGATGAGGAAGAGCATGTAGGTCAACAGGAACAGGCTGTCTCTGCAAATTATCAGGAAAATGTTTCATAAATGTGAAACATTTTCAGGAAAATTTAGACACAAGCACATGCTTTCTGACAAAACAAGATTTTCAATATTAAGTACCTTAAAGCTGCAGTGTCTACTTTTTGATTTTTGATATTACTGATTCTCTGTTTGGTTTTGGTAAACATAAACTAAGTAACAGTACTGTAAGTGTAAGCTGCTCCATCTGGTTCTGTCAGATAATACTATAATCAACATTTATCCCATGAAACAGTTGAACAGGTGGATTTTTTGGCAATAAAACTCTCTTCTGATACTTTTTGTGGACAACAGTGTTTTCTGACATCTTGCTTTGCAAGGACAATGCTGCTGTTGCTTGTGTAAAATGAATCATCTCTTTTGTGCTGAGTGGGAATTTTGTTAAACGCCAAAGTACTAAGAAATACAGAGAGAGTCATATAGAGCTGAGAGGCTCAATCAGTACTGTGAACTGATTTGGTTTGAATGTAAGGGGAATTTGTTCATATGCACTACAGTTTTAAAAGAATACAACTCAGATTTTACATGAATATGACTTAGTAGAGTGACTGCAACTCAGCCTGTGAAAAATGATCCTCTCATTTACCAAGAATGGATCATCAACAAACGATACAACCACAAGGTGTCATACCTATTCTTCAAGTCTCTTGTTCCAGCTTCCTTTTTAATAAAAGCAAACTTTGCAGTCACATGTTGTAGCACTGTAACCAGTAACAGTGTGACCCAGACAGGCCTATGACATCAGAAAACAAACAAGACCTTTTCTCAGTTTTTATCAGCAATGATACAGTTTTAAAACAGGGCCACATGAGACAATGTTGACTCACCACGCCTTTCCTGCAATTTCAAAGACGATGATGTTACGGCCATAAAAAACTGGAATGATGATCAAAAACACCAGGAACAAGAAGCAGATGAAAAACACGACAGTCTGGATAGCCATTCCTGTCAGGAGAACATAAATGAAATTCAACACATCTCCAGGCAAGGTACATCTATTTGTATGCACATTATCATACAGTACAAAGTGGCCGTTCAATGAGCGTCACATGATTACAAATGTTTTGTGATTGCCAATCAGGACAATGAATTTGTATTATTTGATTGGTGTGTAAATTTGTGCTTGATGAGTATTTGATGAAGCACAACAGAGCCCAAATATAAACTACAGTAAGTGAGTTGAGTGTTCATGGTTTTTAAAACAAATGTGTAGCCCTATGGCATAGATGATTAATTATATATCTGATGTTAAATTGCAGATTATTATTATTATCATTATTATTATTATTTCAGTTATTTGTTGGTAATATGAAAATAGCATAATCTCACCAACCATATTCAGAAATTGCTAAAGTAAATTTTTTACCAAGGCAGACGATGGCAGTCTGATATGCTGTCAAGCCCATCCAACAGACAACAGCAGGTTTAGATGGACAGATGGTCTTCTGGCTGTTATAAATGCTGTAAATATCTCCCTTATACAGTCCTTTTAGGTTTGACCTGAAACAAATTTAGGTTCAGATAAGAAGGTCTAAAGATTTAACAATCAAAATGAACAACCAGTTTATATATATCATAGCCCCAACTATGTAAAGGCTTAAGGTTTAACCATGTCAGTAACAGTTTTACTGTACATACCTGTGGAGAACCATGGATTTCATGAGCATAGTAAGACCAACCAAACAAGACAGGGTCATGGCACAGATGTAGCAAACTAACAACATGAAGGAAAAACAATGTAATTACTTGTTTTTCATTTTTTTAAGATAAGTTCACGTCTTTATTTTTATGCCAAAAGTGACATCACTGACCTTCCAGCAACCAAGTGTAGAAAGTCACAATCTTAACAACCTCCATCCTGTCATCTGATAGAACAATCCCAAACCCCAGTAACAGGAAGGCAATATTTTCATCAATACCAGCACGTACAATATGGAGGGTGGGGACGACTAGGACCACCAACAACAATGCTGTCTGAAGATTGAAAGAAAAGAAAATTACCAGGCCCATAAGGTGTGCTTATAGTTCACAAAGATTAACAGCACAAAGTCCAGCACATATTTTGTCACATGAAATATTAAAACTCACATGATACATTGCCAGGAAAGCAACAAACGCTGATACCGCCAGTTTTAGTGGAAAACGAAAAACTGGAAGACATAATGTGTCATTATTCATTCATAGCTGTTTAACATTTACCATTATACTATACACACACACCCATATAGTGCATGTGTACATCCAAAATATACTGTAAATATACTGTAAACATGGAGGAGGGTATACTTACTTTTTTCAGGTATATAAAAATAACTCCTGGGTACCTTCAGTATTCTCTCTGCCAGTGATGGTTTTTCTGTAGTTGAAGATCTGTTACAGCATATGCGAACACATCATTAGTCAGTAGCAGCAACACACACAATTAATTGATCCATATGTTCACAGATGGTATTTACATAAAAATTATCAGCACTTCCCAGAAATATCCGAAATTATGGCAAGGCAACAAACCAAACTCTTTGTTTTTTTCATTAAACAGCTCATTTATATTTCATAATATTCATGAAAAAATATGAAAAAAAATGTTTTAATAAAAGCGCATGGCAAATTAAAATCATATTGTTGCTGAGTGGATGTTACTTAAATACTGGTAAGGCAGCAATAGTAGGTAAACAGGGGATCTGTTTCACGCAAGAGATCAGAGATATGATGAGTGTCGTACATAGCGTATGTTCAGTGGGAGCTGTGAAAAAATATCTGAAATTCATACTGATGCTTTCCCCACTATGAGTGCTCTAAATTATATCATGAAACACTGTCATGATTACACAGTCAGTAATATCTTTATTCACCTGACAGCTGACAACTTTTTCTTCAGAAGTAACTTCACATAGTCGACATAATAGCTGCTGTCCAGGTCCTGTGGGCAACAAAGTATTAGACTTTAAAAAAGGTCGCAGACATCATTTTCAATAAATCACAGATCAGTACTTACAATATCAAAATCACTCCACATTTACAAGAATTAATTTTGCATAAATATTTGCTTTAATAAGGTTGAGTGTCATTCCTTACTATATACTTAACGCTACATAACAATTACTTTAGACAAGAACAAATAAAATACAAGAAACAGCCGATCCTAAAATACAAGTTTAAAAATGTTAGGAGCCATTTTTAATCACTGACCAAACTTGCTAACCTGAAAGAAGAAAACATCACCAACCTTGTCATAATCTTCACAAGGCCGCTGAGTTAAACTCATTCTATTCTGAACAAGCATCTTATAGTAATCATGGTTATATTTAGATAGTGGAAATTCATGTTTGTTACAATAGAGATTTTCAGCAGAGACAAACAGTGTCTACATGTCTGATCAAATGACAAGTTGGTTGATAGTGTGAAGGTTCTCACCTCATCAGTCTTTGGTCCTTTGACAAAGAGCAGCAGAAACTGGACACATAGATATGCAAGGCAGGCCATCTGAGGAAGACTTGCAAGCAGAGCATAGTACTTATAGATCTGTGAGGGGGAAATGGGAAGGTTAGAAAATACTTTAAAGGATGAGTTCAACCAAAATCCCAACCTGTTTCGGTTTATTTGGGAATATGACGTGTAATATACTTGTGCATGATAATCTTACCTCTGGAGTCTTTGGACAGTCAAACTTCTGCCACACCAGGACACAGAAGTAACTGAAGGAGAGGAGGCCCCCAAACACATAACCTGCTCTACGCTGCAGAGTGCCACAAATCAGCAGAGGATAGTACAGGACTGGATAGTAGAAGATGGCAATAATCTTCATATACTCTGATAAATGAGGGATAATAGAAGATAATAAGTCATGCAAAGTCAATTGTAAACCAAGGATCTCTACATTTATAGGATACACTCTGCTTGTCTATGCTGAAAGTTAAGAAACCAATGAATAGATTTTGTAATTTATAAAAACGGTTTTATTTTTCCCATTACTACTGCTTTAATACAATTCATTTATAGGTGTAGAAAGCTCTTTACGACTATCACCACAGGGGTGTTTATAGACTAAATATGTTTCTATGTAATCACTTTTGTTTGGTTTTCATGGCCTTAAGATAAGCCTTTTATATTAACTTTAGACAAGAGCCTTGCTTTACACACTGTACCTTTAGCTGTATGAGTGCATGTTCTCTTTTACCCATACTTACAAACATGTATTTTCACTGAAGCATGAAAATGTGATGATGCATCAGTGAGTGTAAGTTAAACATATACTGTAAATGTCTACCTTTAATTTCAGTTGGAGTATCTTTGGAGAAAGGCAGAGGGTCTGGAGCAATCACCAGCATAGCTAACTTGCTGAAAACCAGTCCAAAAACAGCCATTACCAGGCCTTTATCCTGAGTCTGGTCCAGGAAGTTGGCTGGACTGTGAGATCAAACATAAGCATTACAAAATTTAAAGCTATACTCACAACTGCATTCAAGAGCCTCATTATTCTCTGAACTAATTTCACCTGAAGATACTGGAGGATCCTCTTGTAAATCCTCGACAGAATTTGTTTTTCCGAGTGAGAGCTGCCAGAATAAACATGATCACAGTCTACAGGAGGAAAGATAAAATTTATCAGGACTTCGCTCAATAGATTTTGGTTTAGATCATCCAATGAACCATGTCACTGCTTTCCTCTTAGGTGCAGACATTTGCTAAAATCAAAACACTGACGTTGTGAACACGCAGTCATTAATTAATGCTTGTAAAGTTAGTAACGAGCCTAAAAATGAAAATAGTCAAAAAACATTATCGTATAAATGTATTTCTTAAGAGATTTTGAGTCAGAAAAACAGCCAATTTATTTGAAATTTAATTTTTGGGGCACTGATAAAAAGCAATTACTAGACTGTGCTGAATTCTTGTAATATATTTTACAGTGAAAAGTATTTTCACTTTCCACTTATTTCTGATCAGCTGCAGTGGCTCAGCTTCCATATTCTATTATTGTCTGAATAAGGAAATTGGACCATGTCCATTCTGTGAGGAGAGTATGAGGAGCGTGTCCCTCACTTGAAGAAAGCAAAGATGAGATAAACATCATTAAATTGGACATCTGTCTGGGGCACAGACAACAGATGAGTTCATACAATCAACCCTCAAGGATGGGAGGAAAAACTTTGTGTTGTTCTTATGTTGTATTTACACAAAAGACAAGTCTCTTGTCAAATTTTCATTTGCACACAGTACGTAGCTCATGTCCTATTTTAAAAAATACCAGGGTCAAATGTAGCCCTGCAGCAATCAAACACAGGTGTGCTGATGGTGGGACATACCACCTTCAGGAAATTTATGAGATATTTTAATTGATGACATTATTTTGGTTATGTTTTGAGTCTACCGGAGGTATATGATGCAAAATTGTTACTGATAAATGAAAGATAAAATATGATGGTAAACTGCAGATTGTGAAAATAAAATAATAATGTGTAAAACATGAATAAAAACAGAATACAATGATTTGCAAATCCTTTTTGGCCTATAGTCAAATGAATATAGTTCAAATACAAGATATTTCATGTTTAAACTGATGATCTGTATTGTTTTTTGCAAACGTTCACTCATTTTGAATTTCATACCTGCAACAGGTTCCAAAAAAAGATGTTTTGGAACCTGGAACGTTCCACAGGTGACGTTGGCATGTGAGATCACAAATACTTCAGAAGACCATTGTCAGTTAACACAGTTTGTTGCTACATCTACGAGTGTAAGTTAAAACTCTACCATGCAAAGAAAAAGCCATATAACAACAACACGCAGAAACGCCACCAGCTTCTCTGGGCCTGAGCTCATGAGATGGAATGAAGCAGAGTGGAAAAGTGTGCTGTGGTCTGAAGAGTCCACATTTCAAATTGTTTTTGGAAAACATGAATGCCGTGTTCTCTGGGCTGAAGAGGAAAAGAACCAACCGAATGTTTATCAGGTCAAAGTTCAAAAGCCAGCATCTGTGCCCATGGCATGGGTAACTTGCAGACCTGTGAAGGCATCATTAAGGCTGGTTTTGGAGCAACATGTGCTGCCATCCAAGCAATGTCTTTTTTCAGAGACGTCCCCGCTTATTTCAGCGAGACAATGCCATATTCTGCACATGCTAAAACAGCATGGCTTTGTAGTAACAGAGTGCAGGTACTAGACGGGCCTGTCTGCAGTCTAGACCTGTCTCCCATTGAAAATGTGTGGCGCATTATGAAGCGCAAAATAAGACAACAGGGGTCCCCAGACTGTTGAGCAACTGAAGACGTACATCAAGCAAGAATGGAAAAGAATTCCACCTACGAAGCTTCAACAATGAGTGTCCTCAATTCCCAAAAGCTCTACTGAGTGTTGTTAAAAAGAAAGGTGATATAACACAGATAACATGACCCTGTCCCTGCTTTTTTGGAACATGTTGCAGGCATCAAATTGAAAATGAGAGAATATTTACAAAAAAAATTAGGTTATCAATTTGAACATTAAATATCTTGTTGTCTTTTTAGTGCATGTAACTGAATATAGGTAAAAAAAAAAAAAGGATTTTTTTAATTCACATTTTACACAACCTCTGAACTTCATTGGAATTGGGGTTTGTATAATCTCTGGCTATTAAGGCTCTTAAGAGATTAGTTGGAGTGTGACTGTGAAACAAGTGGTGTGAAGCATTAAACTTGACATATTTGCTTAGAAGAGAAATTTATCTACAATTTGTTTTTAGTTTTTATGGATGCCGAAGTTTTTGTTTGATTATCACTTTATTTTTTCACCCATTTACATCAGAACAATTGAGTTCTGACTACTGAAAAACTGTATATAAACAGTGGACATAGTCTTCCAGTTTGCTGGATGATGAGGCAAACCTGGGAGTAGCAACAGCCACTAGGGGGCGACTGCTGTTTGTAAAAAGAGCTTTCTTTGGATGAGAGTTTATGAGAAAAAATAACCTACTTTACATCTCACCTGATTTACACCAGAAACCATTTTCCCAAGAAATGTAAGGCCTCAAACATTAGTATTAGGTCTTCAACAGAATTAAATTAATTCTCTAAATTATGTTCCCATTTTAAAGAAATTAGATGATAAAGCACAGCACAGCAAAGTGGACACTAGTGTGATTGACAGCTAGTATTGTTCAGTAGGGGCCTGTTTGCAGGTGACGTCTGTGAAGTTACCAACAACAAACATCGATATGGCACTGGACAAACTGTGAATCTCATGGCTTCAAAGTGGGAGTTCAGATTCTTACAGGT
Organism: Brachirus orientalis; assembly: GCA_016785285.1. Classification (NCBI taxonomy): domain Eukaryota; kingdom Metazoa; phylum Chordata; class Actinopteri; order Pleuronectiformes; family Soleidae; genus Brachirus; species Brachirus orientalis. Next base: position 2,892,327 of record JAFBJR010000172.1, read on the forward strand.
AATATCACTACCTGTGGCCACTTGACTCCATCCTAATCCTAAACAGTGTCACCAGACCTCCTCTTTAAATTGTGACCACAGTCGCTAAAGGGCTTGAATTGAATTCTGCAGCTTTTAGTGTCACCCTGCCTCTCGCCCCATGTTAGCTGGAGATAGGCACCAGCGCCCCCCACGACCCCTAGTGGATAAAGCGGTAGAAAATGAGTGAGTGAGTGAGTGAGTGAGTGAGTGAGTGAGTGAGTGAGTGAGTGAGTGAGTGAGTGAGTGAGTGAGCTTTTAGTGTCTTGTACCCACATCAATGCTCAATGAGCGATGTCTCTACAGTTCACTTCATTTAATTTTTCTTACTTGAATATACTTACAGATATTGACAGCATACATATGTGGAAGAGCTTGTCATCTGCTGTGGGGTTACATGGTAAAATCACTCTGTGAATAAACAAATTGAATTGAAATAAACAAAGCTGCACTCATTTCTTGCTGTATTATAATATTAGGAAAAATAAATATGAAAATGAGAGGTGTAATTATTAAAAAACATATTACCTTTCTAAATATATTTTGTATAATTTGAATTGAATTGAATTGAATTAAATTGAATTTTAATTGAATTCAACTGTCTTTGCTGTTGGAGGGACAAAGGGAAGTATAGGTCTTTCCTTATAACTATATTTATTTTTTATGCATGGTTTCTGGTTTCAAGATTTCAGGATATAAGGATCAATAAATAATAATGTAAAATTCATGAATTAATTTATTGTCAACTGCAACACTGGAGCCAGTCCCAGCTGCTACTGGGCAAATGGTGGGGTTACACCCTGGACACCAGTCCGTCACTGAACCAACACAAAGAGAAAAACAAACATTCACTCTCACATTCACACCTATGGTCAATTTAGTGTCCACTTAACCTCTGCATGTTTTTGGACTGTGGGAGGAAACCAGACTACCCGGAGAGAACATGCAAACTCCACACATAAAGGCCATGTAGTAATTAATAAATTATATATATTTTTATTTGGCACATGCTCATTCATTATCCCTATACTGTATGAAGCCAGATCAAAATGCTATAAAATGTTACATAATTAAATTAAGCTCAATAATAAATCAAATCATTATCTTTCATGCATCACGACATTGACAATCAGCTCATTCTTCTGCATTTGCATTTGTGTCAACAAACAACAATAAAAATGTGTGAATGTGTGAGTGTGAATCCAAATTTCCACTATCTGCGATGACAAATCCTGAAGTTATTTCCAAAGGGTTTTATACTTACTCTTTGGGTGGTTTAGTTGGTTCTGCGTTGTTAGAGTACCAGTCTGGATAGTCATAGTAGGAATATTCAAAAGGCTCAAATTCGATTTTGCTGTGATTCATCTCAGCTGTTGAATCGAATCAAAGAGGATGATTAAAATAGTCTGTCAGGTAACCTCACTCTGTGATCTGCTGGTGCTGCTGAGTGTTGAAAAAGTTTAGACCAAACGCCTCGGTACATTCCAGTCCAACTAAGAGCCAAACACAGCAGATTAAGAACTGCTCAGAGGGGAGTGAACAGTCGGGGGCAGGTACATTACTGTGAACATATGGAAGAAGCAGAGGAAACTGACCCACTCATACTCCTTCAAGTCAAATTGTTTCTTTGTAAGTTTGTTTATCCTATTTATCCTGTTTACTAGATAGATGTAGATGTATGTGCAGCAACAGGTTAAGGGCACATTAGATGTTTGGATTCACATCCAGCATGGAGGAGGAAATCCAAATATACAGATGTTTGAGAAAGTATGTTCAGACAAAAGAAAAACAAGGAGTCCGCATGTTCGATTCAAGGCTGAGTTTTTGCTATATCTGTTTTTGAGTATGTGGAACAGTTCTTTTCTTTCTATTTGAAAAAAAAACTGTAGGGCCTGCTCAACCAACAAAATACAACTGTCAAAAATTTGTGACGGAAAGTTTGGTTTTAAAATAGCTCATACAGCATCACTTAACAAGTCACTATCAGTGAGAAGCTTCTCAAGATGTACCTTGGCACAAAGCCTGTGCCGAGTGCACTATTTTACAGGATAGAGAAGTTGTGCACTCACTATAGCAATTAAGTAGGTAATGTGAGTTGCAGTTACACATAATAACAGGACAATTGCTTCAAAGTAATGAAATATGCAACCCATTTCTGAAAAATGTGATCATGTTATCAGCAGACAAATGTAATGTGACTCATACCGTAGGTTTTGACCATAATTTTTTGCCTAACAGAAACATATCATGAATTTAGTGAATGTGAAAGTTTTCTTAAATCACTCATACACATTTAAAAAACAAGTCTGTTGGTACAAATATTTGTTTCATGAGGGCCATTGTGGGAGTTCTTGTTAAGAAATGTTGTTTTTGTGCTGCAGTGTGGCGTTAACCAGTATGCCTCCCTCTGCCTGTTACTTAAGAGACTTATCTTATAATAAGATGAAAATCTCTTGTTGAAACAGTGACAACCTTTGTGTGAAAAGAGATTAGGAAAGGCCAAAATAAGAATGTTGCTGATTTGCCATGTGAGGTACAGCCTCTGTTTAGAATCGTTCATAGTTCCTGAATAGTTTTCATTAAATAAACATTATAATAAAAAAGAGGAAAAAAAAAATAAGTTGTGCATCCAGCACTTCTCTGGGAATAATCTGTCTTCTTCATGAGTTTAAAGTTCACTCCGCTATGATTGTAAATACTGTAAATGATTGCTCCATTAGCAGATCTATTGGGTATTTTTTTATTTTTAAAATTAGAGTTGCAATGACTTGAAATATTTGATGTCTGCTCCTCTGTTTTGTCTATACGATGGTTTCCATTTGTTTGAATCAGAAGGTGAGGTAATACTGAGTAACGACTGAGGTACATTAATACAGACTTCAAAATATTCTGTTACACCCCATTTCATTGAGGACAATACTTGATATTGATAACAAAAAAATGCAGTATGGGCTAAACATACTGGAGATTTGCAATGTGCAAATTAAACCATCACCCTAAAGAGTCTCATCAGCCCTTAATCAGCAAAAAATGTAATCCCATTCAAAAGTTAAAGTGTGTTTAAAAGGATGCTACAAATATCATCACATCCACATTAACATTAATGTACAAGAAATAAGTAACTCTAATATACTGTGGCATGAAAGTCACAGTGTAGTTTATCATTAGCTTTTATTTCTTAAAAAGACATTTTTATTATTTTTACGTATGACTTATGCCCATTAAAAATGACAGCACTATCTGTGATGACAAAGAACTGTTGTGGCAAAATCCTCATAAGACCATGGTGATTGTAGAAATATGAATATAAGAACAGCTCGGGGGGGAAGGAGTTAGTGTTTGGGTTTCCCCCCACAGCACTGTGAGCAGCAGTTGGTTGGTTAGACCGTCTGCTGATAACAGGCACAGAGACAAACAATCTTACTTTGGAGGGAAAAGTGAAGACAAATGTTGTTGTCGCAGGCGTGTTACAAGGTTATATGGAGATATTCTTATGATCTGTTCATTTCTATTACATTCCTCCTTTTGGAAGATCCATACACAGCCACAACATTTTCTACCGCTTTATCCCCTGAGGGTCGCAGGGGGCGCTGGTGCCTATATATACTACTGTTAGTAATAATAACAGCACTGAAACTGGATCTGGATCCTGCAGCCTGCCAGGTGAGGACACACAGAGAGAGAGAGGACTGGAAGGAAAGGCACAAACTTTGGAGAGAAAGAACAAGGTTAATGACATGTAATAAAAAATCATACCCTGAGTGTGGGTGCACCAGAATAATCCCCTCAGCAGTGTAGGTCTATAGCTGCATAATTAAGAGATGGTTCAGGTTTCCCTGAGCCAGCTTGTCTTGTTATTTGAAGCCAAAAAACTGGACTGTAGTTTGTGAAAAGCTTTTAAGTGTTATTATCTCCACAGAAAATGGAGCATACAGAAAAAAATGAGCACTGACTAATTACTCTAACAATACAATAAAACTCATATAGACCATACAGAGTGGGGACATTTTGACAAGTGAGGACATTTTGGCTGGTCCTCACTTCCTCAAAGGGCTCTTTCAGGATTAAGATCTGGTTTTAGGGTTAGAGTTAGAATTGGGTTTATGTTAGGGTAAGGGACAAAATTTAAGTCCCCATAATGTAAATTCCTACATTTGAAGGCGAAGACACAGGGGGCGCTGTTTGATTCTGTGTTCCTTCATTTGTATCTAAACCCTTGAAACTATTTTTTCTCTTGTGAAGTATGACAGTTACCAAAACAAAACCAGAAAAATTACTTTTAAAATTTGACTTTATGAAGAAACGTCAACATGAATTACATTAGGGACAGGAGGAATATACTGTACAATTGTTCTATTACCAAACAAATATGTTTCTGCAGCATTGCAATTCTGACAAAAACTTCAACAAAAACAGAAACACTAGAGTGAGTCACTTCAGACACAAATCAAAGTCGAAATATAGCACAGATAGACAGCAAGCATGATGACAAGTGAATTTCAACTTTCACAATGGCCTGATGTAGAAACAACAAATACTGTAATAAAGTGGCCTTTGAAAAAAATAACAGCACACAGAATCTCTGATTAGTAAACAGTAACACGAAGCACGTATCTGTCAAATATAATTCCGTCAAACAGAAAATCTGACTGTTGAAGACTGCATGGGTTTGTGGGGGATGGTTTTAGTTTTTGAACATGTCACACAACAACTTCTCCATGGGTGTGTTCCCGATGGTCCTGTGGAAGAACAGCAGCTCGATCCGCTCAGAATTCACAAATCGCAGAGAGGGAAGAAGAAGAAGCAGCTTTCCAAACCTGAGTATACACAAGGAATAAAAGCAAATAGCTAACTTAACAAGCAGAAACACAGATAAGACAGGAAACACATGTCCACACAAAGGTTTAATAAGCAAACTGCAATAAATCATTTAGGTCTTATTACTGTTTTAATATATATGTGAGCAAATAGTTCAGTATAATAGCTTATTCTAGATGTGAGACCATGCAAGGCTTGTCTGTGTTATTTACTTTACCATAATTCTTTTCAGTGTGTCAGACCTTGAGATCTTTCATTATTTGCAAGTCGGAAGTATGCAAGTCGGAATGATTACAACTGTGATATAGCTAATATTACTGCTACTAATACAACTAATAATAATAATATAATAATATAATAATAAATAAATAAATATAGAGTCAGATCAGCTTTGCTGATGTAAGAATTATCCACTGATATTTCAGGTCTAGCTTCAAAATAAGTAAATGTTTAAGCTGAGTAAAAAAATGTATTATAAATCATAGTAGGATAGAAATGAAATCACAGGAAAGTTCATCTTTCAATTAGTAAAGCTAAGAAAAGTACAGAATTTTGATGATTCACAAAATGAGCAGGACATTGTACTTCATTTATCATTTGCATACAAATGGATTACTCTAGTGGGAGTGAATTAGCTTGATTTGCTTTTTTATGAATCTAAAACAAGTACATGTTCTCTGTCAGGCCTAATTAAAAAGACTGTTCTGTGACATTATATATTTATATGTGACTATTTTCTGTTTAAAGATAAAGGTAAATTTTCTTTAAGAACACAGACAAAATCATCCATACATGGGGTTTGATTTTGTGAATGTATTTTTAAATCAGGATAGATGATGCATGCATTACTGAGGCTGTAATATTATGACAGGGTGTTACCTGGATGGTTGACTGGGGTAGTGTGAGCGAATGTGTTGTCCCAGCATCACCTGAGACTGATCTTGCAGGTTTTCCACTTGTTCTGGATCTTTTAAACCACGAGTCTCTATGAAGGGGGAAAGAATAGCCACTTGAGTCACCCAAATACTTTTGCTGTAATCTAAAACTGAGCCACTCCATATAATTAAAGTTATTCAGAGATTAGTTATCTAAATGTTATTTTTTATGGAGTGGATACAAAGGCGAAACAAGAGGCAATAACCGTATACTGCTGAAAGGAAGCTCATTCCTGACTTAAAACTGTTAAACTATGATAACTGACAGACTCTAATATGGTGCACAATTTCAAATCAAAATGTCAAGTTATAACAAATGTATGAACCACTGATGCACTATTTAGATTTTTTTTTCTTTAACAGGTTCATTCTTGGTATTTTGGATAATGGCCATTTAACCCTCAGGGTACCAACAGAGAAAAGCTAACAGAAAGGAGTTATCATCTGTAGAACCCTGAATATATTTATTTCAAATTTAATCTGCCTTTTTATTAATATAGTGTTACTGATCTGCACCTGGCTTTCATGACCAGGCTAAATATCTTAATTGGTTCTTTCATTGGCAGTGCATTGTCAGTTCCTCACCTGGCTTGAAAAGCACGATGGCCTTGAGACAGGCGAACTCTGTGGGATCAACTGCGAGGGCTTTGAATCGGCTGAAGACTTCCTGCAGGAGGCGCAAGTCCAGGCTAGTGTAGCTGGTTTTCCCCTGCATGTTGGGGCAGAGGTCAGGCAGTGAGAGCAGTGGGCAGCTGTCCAGCGGCAGTGACCATTGAATGGCACAGAGCAGGAAGAGCTCACTCCACGCCTCCTCCAGCAGGATCACCTGGTAAAGGAGAAGACGGTGAGAATGTGAGCTTTGTTTTTAGCCTCGCTGCTTAATCAAAAGGAGCCACAGAGAAAAATATGTAACCATGAAAACAATAAAATTAGTAAATACTATTTGTAAAACAACTAATAGCATCACATGACCCAGTAACAGTCTGTAATTTAGAACTGAATAAAAAAAACAAGGTAATGTCTGACCTGGTCTCTGAAGGGTAGGTTGGAAAACACCGGCAGGTTCTTTGCCCACTTTACTGACATGAAGAGCAATCTGGCTGAAGTCTCATACACGTTTTCAGAGCTGGATGGATACAGAACCATGTGATACTCAGAGGACGCTCTCTCCGGCTCATTGCTGGTTACGTCAATGTTTTCTTCAACTGAAAAAGATGAGATGAGATTAGAAACCAGAGTGCATGAGATCTAATGTAGCTCAGTGGGTCTGCTGCTAGATCCAAGTCATTACAATGCAGTTAGGCTGCTATTTATTTAGACTCTACTATAGTGATGTAAATGATGATGATGAACTTTACTGACTGCCTGTTTTATAATGTACTTTACATTAAGAATATATGCTATGTGGCACCTGACCAATGATGCTGATAGTTTTAGTAATGTTATTCATATTTTTAAGTTCTCCTTGCATTAAAAAATATTTTGCTGGTATTTGTGGTACACTGAAAAAGGAAATTATTGAATTACTTTAATTACTTTTCAAGTTACATGAAATGGTGTTCATATATTGTGATCATTTTAATTTAAATTAACCTTCAATCATATAAAATTGTGGAATAGGGTTAGGGTTAGAAAAAAAATAGGTATTTTTGCCCCAGACATTCAGCCGAGTGGGCATTTTCTACCTTGTGGGCATTTTCTATTTTTTTTGATGTTGTTTAATCTGGTCTGAGTGTAATTTTCAGGTCTCCTCCTCAGTCTCATATAACCCCCCCTCACCGTCTTCGGGCTCCAGCTTGGCACAGGTTTCAGCGGTCATGAGGCTGGCCATGAAGCGGTGGTTGTTCTGGGGACTGATGCAGCGCTGGGGGGCCACAGAGGAGGTGATGGATATGGAGGATGTAATGTGCGGCCAAGTAATGACACTGGAGGAGGAGGAGGAGGAGGAGGAGGAGGAGGAAGAAGAGGAGGTGGGCTCCCGAGTGGTAGCCAGGTGCTCTTTTTCTGTGTCTACGTCAATGGAGTCCAGGCGAACCTGAGCTGTGCTGCGAGGCTGACGTTCATTTTGCACTGCTGCAGTGAAGGAAAGAATGAGAGACAGAGACGACAACTCAGCTGTTTCCAGAGGAATTGATCACAATAAACATATTTGGTTTGGATTTGTAATATTATTATTATTATTATTATTATTATTATTATTATTATCATTATTATTTCCACTCACTCACCATCTTTATTCATTCCTGCCTGCAGACATTTCTTTAACCGACATGCCTGGCACTGATTTCGATGAGCTTTGTCCACTGGACACATGCCTGTACCAGCCTGACACCTGTTGAACCACAGTGAAGTGTTTACAGTGCACTCACTCTAAAATGTGACATATGTAACTGAAAAACTAAACATTTAGGTTAGAAACATTTTACGATCCCCTATCAATCCCAAATCAAACATTTTTAATCTGATTTGTATGAAACAACACATTTTCTGATCTAAGTGAATTCACCTAAGATTATCTGTGTGATCAAAATTAAAAATATACAGTGAGCCTGTTTGAAAGCAAAAACAAGATTTAAACATTTAGATCATGGACTATGGATTTAAATGGGTACAGCAGGTAGTTTCCTGTTAGTTTACACATCTGCTTTTGTTTGGAAAAATGTGACCATAATTTCCTGTATGATGTTTAACAAAGTTATGAATTCTACAGGGAATAACATGTTAATATTCGAGAAAAATGCCTTTAATCCCATAATATAAGTTGTTGGAACATTACAAGATGTATTTTGGTATCTAAAGAGTGACATTTTTCATGATTTTTTTGCTGCTTTGTCTTGCCTGTAAATGAGCCTCCTCCTCACACTGCGTTTGAAGAAGCCGCTGCAGCCATTGCAGGCATAGATGCCGTAGTGTTTTCCACTGCTGGTGTCTCCACATACTTTGCAGACCAGTGCCGGGCTCAGAGCTTTGCCCGGGGCTGGACTCTTGGCTGTGAGTCAAGCAAAGTGACAGGTCGGTTAGTGCCATTCATTTAGTCTGGTATTGTTTCATACGTGTGCCTGCCATCTGTGGCTAAGCAGTCAGACAAAGCACACGAGTCAATATTGCAGCAGCCGTTTGGGCCTGAAAATCTCATTTAGTACATGATTATAAAATTACAACCAAAAAAAAATGGCTTAAGGCAGATTAACAACTAAAACAAATAATGTAGGAATATGGAAATTAATCCAGATAAACCCAATAATTATAAACACATTCAGACAGCATTGCTCCCAACTTTATAACAATATTTATTTTGAAAATGTGCTAAAATAATTATTCTATACTTTTATCTAAAAATTGACACATTTTGAACCATTCAGTTTGTGTGATTTCAAACAGAAAATGTGTACTCAAAGAAACTGAAAACATAAGTATTAAAAAGGTCCATGAGGTCTTTTTATTCTTGCAGCTCTGTTTCCTAATTACTACAAGGCCAAGCTTTTGGCTTCACCTGTTGCTGCAAATGAACATGTGGAACTCTCACCTCCTCTGCTGTCATCAGTCCCACCGCTGGCAGACGACTCAGTGGGGGAGGAGGACGGCATCATGGGGATCTTCGACAGGTGATCCTCCATCATATTTCCCTGAAAATGTCTCTTAGACTGATGAGGATCAGTGATAAGAACTTTAGTTTTCAGTTATTTCCTCCCTTGAAAAGATGAAGTCCAGGATCAGCACACAAAATGTCAAGGTCCCTATTGAGTCTGCTGCAGCAAAAGCACTGATAAAAAGTTGAATTGTGGGGCTGCTGCAGGCTTCCCTGTGGTCTCCAGTGGACAGATGGCAGGTTGAGCCTCTACTGTACTGCAGCCTCTGGTGTGAAGATGCAGATGGACAGACGTCCTGTTTTGAGCTGGAGCTGACACTTGTTGCACGTCAACAGTTTGAGTGACTTCCCTCTGGCACTCAGGGTCAGTCACTGTCTGTGGGTGCTCCTCAGTGGCAGCTCCTCAAAAGAGCGTCCAGGGGGTGGAGGGGGAGGATTAGCCCCAAGCGCTGTGTAAGCAGCATGCTTATTTGTCATCCTCTTAATCTTTACTGTTCATCTACTGGATCAATCAGTCACATTGCCAGAACACTGGTGCCACTCAATCTTCATCCCATCTGCAAAAAACATAACAGGCATGAAGACAGAGCGAAAGAATAATGCAGCAACGGTGATGACTCCTGAAGCTCTGTAGTAGACGCTCTGTAACTTTAGACCAGTCCTGCTCCATATCCCTCTGTCTCCTCAGTCCATGAGGGTGTCCATCAGTCAACACTCCTCTTTGGTATCTGCATTTAAAGGAATGATTACCGAAGCACACATCATTATATTTACTTGCCTCTTCAATTAGTATTTCGCCTCCTTTATTCTTCTTTTTGCTTCCTAATTCCAGCTCCATTTCCCTGGGCTGTATATTTGATCTGCGAGATTGCCTGCCATTCATAATGACTCCCGGTGTTTGCTGACGAGCAGCTTATTAACTCATACTTTGCTCTTTTTGCTCTAGAAGTCCTTCCGTCTGCTTACAGAGGGAATAATAGAGTTTTGAGTGTGTTGACTGCCATTCATTGAGCTTATTACTGACTGGTCTCCCATTTATTATTAAGAGGTTATAGAATCATCATACATGAGCCATACAAGTGGGAGCAGTTTTTGCCTGCAACTAACAGGAGACAGCTGCTGAGAACCAGCATACAAAAACTTAGGGGAGGATATTAAACTTGCAGCAACGTGTACAAGTGTTAATTTTTTTTAACTTAAATGTCTAAATATGTGTGCCAAATGAAAAGCACTGTACATGATTGCTATGATTAAGACAAGTAACGCCTCTAAAAAAAACAACCATTAAAATCCTCCATTTTTATGTAGAAATCAAAGTGGAGAAAAGGTCATGAAGGATCCACGTTCTCAAATTGAAAGCAGGTGTCAAACAATGGCCCATATTTTAGTGACACTGTGTGCATGCCCTAATGGTTGAACAGTCTAATGAAATTTTCGGTCCATTTTCATCATTTGTTTCTTTGCACATTTGAGTGGTTCGAGTGAATGATCATAATCTGAGTGGGACTGAGCTGCCATGTTTGTTTCTGTTTGGCATCTGTGCACTGACATCTGCACTGATTGTTTGTTTTTGCTGTTTATTCTGTGCCTTCAGCATGTCAGTAACTGCACCAATGAGTGATCTTAGACTCGCCGTGAATGTTTGCATTAAGTGGTCTTTTTTATTCCACTGGGGACGGACATGTGACATGGCTGAAACCATAACATTTGACATAACATAAAGCTGCATCGAGTGGACACTTCTGCAATGTCTGAGAAACATGTCTCTGTAGCATCTGTCTTTTCCAGTCACTATAGCTTTGTTTTTGTTATGGTATTTGGCAGATATAGTGCATGGTGGCTGCTATAGAGCTTGTTTACTGAAAAACAGCTGTGCAATAGGGAAAAGAACAAAACAATGAATAAACAGACAAAAGCATCAGTGGGGTTGATGGGACAGTTGGTAATTACAAATACATCACTGAGAACATAGTGTACATGTCCTTTGTTATTCTGAGAAAATATAACAAAATGAATATCCAGGGAGTGAGCTTTTGTCCTACAATCACATTTAAAGTACTTTTGCACTCACACAAAAATAGATCAACTGTTAAAAAAAATTGCCAAAAAAGGTTTCAGGTTAATTTTATGCATTAATTTTCTACTTCTTAATCTTCATCATGAGGGTTGCAGGGAGCTGGAGACACAGGGCAAAAGGCAGCGTACACTTTACACTGGCTGTCAGTCCATTGCAGGTCAAACATAAAGAGACAACTAACCAATAACTCTCACCTCTCATTGCCCACTTAATCTAATTTGCATGTTTTTGAACGATGGAACAAGCTGGAGAACCCCAAGAGAACCCAAACTTTTGCAGACAATACTGACATATGCTTAGCCACCACTTTATTTATAATCTGTTCAACAGCTTGTTAACACAAATAAGTGATCGGCCAATCACATGGCAGTAACTTGATGCATTTAGCTATGTAGACGAGGTTGAGACAACGTGCTGAAGTTTAAAGCCTGAAGACTGGCTTGTCTAAATATTTTAGGAAGTCGACCAACATTCAGAAACTTATAGATAAACAGATATAAACTTGATAAGGCCAGGCTGTATGCAAACATCCAACAGTACAATAACATGGTTCCACTATGTTACAAAGAGTGTGTTTTAGAGGATTTCTATAACAGCTGCTTAATGAAAGTGGTGTAGGTAAACCAAACCAGTACCTGTGATTCAGACAACTAAACTAAAAACTAAAGCTCACCATTTGAGCTAAGAGGATCATAAAGTTACAGTGCAATATCTTTTTAGTGAACTACAACGGCTACAACGGCTTTACATCCTGGCCACAGTCCAGATTAGCAACATATTTCAAACAGTAACTAATAGTTTAGAACATATTGCACTTTTGTTGTAACCAAATTCACCCAGACTAGAGTATTTTGAATTAATTAACAATGTTGAACAATAACATCTCAGATAAACTCTAAGTAGAAAATTATTGGCAATGTCAGCATGTTTCAGTCCCACAATAACAAGCACCAGCTAAAATTTGGAAAAACAAAGAGTAAAGCAGTTAAGGAGATTAGAGGTTGACCACATTTTGTCTGCACTGGCCACAGTCAATGGGAAAGAAACACAATTAGCTCAAAAGATTAAAAGAGCAGTGAAGACACACTTCTTGTGGGCATCTTTAGCCATATGGTGGCTACTCTCCTCATCCTTGGCAACACACTGTTGACCTTTGTAAGATTTACCAGTTAGTTAGTCTTCTTGAGTCAGGATTTGTAAAGCCTTTCTGCACGAATTCACCCAATTACACGCTAATTACTGGTGAGGACATGAGAAGAAGGTGAACAAAAAACTATTCTCCTAGTGTTCTTTGGCCTGGTCCCCGCTCGGCATTACAATAAAGGCAACAGAAAATCTACAATATACCTTATATAAAGTTATGTACTGAGTGGAGATGTTGGATTTATGTTTGAACTCAGTATCCACATGAGTCCAGCCAGGCAGGATGCTTATAGCAGGTTCATATGTGCCCTCTAGAGTTCCAGACACTCTACAGGTATTTACAGTCATGTGAACTACCCTTTTAAACCTGGAGTGGAGCCCTAATTAATCATGTTGTCCTGCTATTTCATGCCAACAAATATATGTTGTGAAAAAGGTCTATTACACCAAGACCTGCTTAAACATCACACACACGTGTTGTACTAGTTAAATTCATTGACAGTTTGCTAATATATGAGACCAATTTTCAGTCACATCATTCTAATCCAAACCACAGAATTCAACAGACATAAAAACAACAAAGCTGGTGGTGCCCAAAGACTTTGGCACAGAACTGTAGGTCACAAGTTTCTTTGTTAATCAGGAGCTATTGGGCGCAGCTGTGCTGCTCTTTCACAGCTGAAGGTAATCAGTCTGGCTGAGAGTTTCTTGCTCAGGTGGTTTTGTCTGTGGAGGGTCAACACAGTTGACTTTCTGATTTCCTGTTTCGAATACAAATCTGTGTTGGTGTTTTGAAAATGTGTTTTCTCCTTTCAGCCGCTTATTTTGTCTAGTGATGTCTGTTTCATTAATTTTATTTTGTCCATCTATTATTTTGAATTAGTGAATAGTTGTGTGAACGGTCCATTTTTTTTGTTCGTATCCAAAAACACGTCATCTGATCTTTGGGTTTTGTTTTCTGAGGAAACATTCATTCTCCAGCAAGTGATAATAAAATATACAGCAGATATTGTGTTGGTCACTTTTGATTTCACGTTTGTTTGTACACTGCATAAAACATGAACTTATAAGTTGGAGTTGTTTATTGAGAATTCCACTGTGGAGAAACTTGATTCATGCAAAAGGGCAAATCTCGTTTTAAATCACTCACCAGTTCAGCATTACAATGACAGCAGGAAGCAGAGAAAATGCAATAAAACCGGTTGCAGTTATTGGTTTGTTGGATATTCTTCAAAGGCTTTGATGCACTCACACACTTATATGTTATAACAGTATACACAGCACTTCTCTAGTCTAGACGAGTATGGGGCTCACTCCCTTCTCATATATCATGCAGGTTTAATTTACTTATGCTGGTGGTTCCTTTTAATATATTATGAGCAAAATGACCTAATGTGTGATAGGATTATTGCTTTATTATTTATTGAAATCACATGCATTATACGATCAAATAATGAATGTTTATGTTTTAGCAAACCTAGTCAGTTATTAAGTTCAGCAATATTTAGTAAATGCATGAAGGAAGGATAATGTATGTGTTTAAACATTTTTAAAATATGTGCTTCTCAAAATTATATTTCCATTGCAGCTTAAACAAATGATCAATTTTTAATCCACTGTACTGGCAAATATAGGTTGGCAAACATCTTCGCACTGATTTTGTCATGTATATTTTGACATTTTGTCATATACATGTACATACAGAATACATTTGCCAGTTTTGTTTTTCTGTTTGTTTGTTTTTTGTTTGTTTGTTTGTTTGTTTGTTTGTTTGTTTGTTTTTCTCTGCCTAACCAAGCCTGAACATGCACACTACCCACTTATTATACAGTAGTAAAGTAAAACTACACGCAGCATGTGAATACCATCAGGTCTGTCTTGTATAAAAGTGACGCCTGTGTGAAGGCGTTGAACTGCAGCACAGTACTGCTCTCTATGTTTAGACGATGACTGTGCTGCTGAGATGAGTGGCTGCAGGTCAATCACAGCATTATAACAGTTTACATAATAATGATAAGCTGAAGAGACACCAGTGAAGTTTTAGGTGAAGACTTGCTTACTCGAGCAGGCCATAGATTATGCCAAGACAAATAGATTAGCTGGGAAGCAGCCTAATATTAGGATTCAAAGAATGATCAGAGGAGCCGTGTTATGTAATGATATTAATGAGTGCCTGTTATTTTTTTTGTAAGATGTTGTGAATACAAGTCCAATCCAATCCAACTTTATTTATAAAGCACTTTAAAACAACACAGTTGACCAAAGTGCTGTGAGAAATATCCATTAACAGGTCTGTCTAATCTTTGACCAGATTCTTTGCCATTATCTGAAATTTGATCTAAGGCCGATATGGGTAAGACAATCATAATACTTAGACTAAAATCAGATTATGTTATTATTCTTTTTTTTTTTCTCAAAGTCAGCAGTGTCTGAGAAAAGGGATAAAATCAGCATTTATACAATCATCTTCTGCTTCTTTAGTCTCAAGGGGCTTATCACACCAGGAGGTCAGTGGGGATATGGTGGTGATACTTTTTACAGAAGTGAGCTGCTGAATCCCAGTGTGACAGAGAGAACATAGAAAATTGTCCACTGTCACCACTGGCAAAATCTGCCCTCTACAAAGAAGATCTACATCTTTCAAGAATGAAAATCAACAAACTTATCAGTCACCCCTCATGTACAATCAACTTCTTTAAAATCAAACCTATTATTATCAATGTATCTTTAATATATAATATCAGATTTGTTTCCTGTGATGATCAGAATGAAGTTCATGTCATCAGGTGTTTCTTTGTAAACACCTGTTTATGTTTAAGCCATGTTTAAGAACAACCTTCTGTTGTTCACACTTTACAATACACCTGATTCCATCACCATCACCTAACAGTAGCAGTACATCCTCACCCGATTGAGCAGGCCACACAAATGAAAAAGGATAGAAGACTAAGCAAACACACACACAGGAGATGAGTGTTATCATGGATCATGAAGGAAACGTAAGGAGGAGTGTGAGTGGGTGTGTGTGGGGGGGGCTGTTAAATCTGATCTGTCCAGTGCTGATGACAGCAGTGTAGCTGCATGCTCACATCAGCCCAGCACAGCGTGTGTGTGTGTGTGCATTATATAACAGTGTGATAAAACTGTCTTTGGGATCTGACAGTGGCTGCTGAGCCTCTTACCTGTGTGTCAGGTGGAAAGAGACGGGAGCAGATCTTCATCTTCCACACCACTCATCTCAGTCAACGCTGAGTTGAAAAAGCACATTGGTCTGTCAACACAGAGTTTTCATTAAAATGACTGTCAGAAAAACTGAGTTCTGGGCTCTTGTTGACTGTCTATTTTGACATAAACCAAGCACACATCCTCTGTCTGCCTGACAAACACTGATTCATGACCTCTTAATTTGTACCTGTATCAGGCCAATTTTCTGAGAAAAATCAAAAATATTAGTTATTGAATAAACATTTTGTATGTGACAAGTTTAAAATGTAAAATGTGTTGAAGATCATTTGAAATACTAGAGATGCCAGAATAACAACACAGTATTGAAACTGTTTAATCAACTTGTGGTACACATTCAAATGGCAACTTGAGGAACACAGAGGAACACAAAATATTTAGTATTACAGCTTGATTCACTAGATGTATTCCTTTCGGGTCTATGTTTCCATTTGCCTGATGCTTTCAGTGTGCTCATGTTATGTCATTTCTTGTTTTCATATCCCAATTCCTACGAACTACACTGGAATGACAATAAAGTTTTGATTTGTAAAAATGTATAATACTTGGCATCCACCAGGGACACCAGTTCAATCATCCAGCAGGCCAAACAGATGTACTTGACTCCAGTTTGTGTGTACACTGTGAGTCTATCTCCCTCTGTCCCGACCTAGATCGTGCTGCCATCAGCAGAACAGCCCGGAGAGATAAATGTCAGATTGGACCTCGGCTGAGCCTCTTGATGCAGCTCAAGGCCTCGTGGTTTGTACAGGAGAGTCATAGACTCTTAACAGCCAACTGCTGCTGCTGTTGTTGATGGAAATGCTTTGGGGTTTTTTGTCTTGATTTAAATTAAATTCAAGGCATACAAAAAACCTGAGAGTTCATGTTTGCTTCAGTGAATGCCCAATGTGTTTGACTGATGAACAACAGAAAATCAATTAAAATGAAAGGTGGATTTTGAATTCATGCTTTCACTAACATGCAGCAGGTATTTTCCATATGGTGAAATCTCAAACACTGTATAAAATCAAACATAAGGGTATGTATCATGTTATAGTAATAAAAACCTCCAGTGTTACTTGCGGTTGTTTATGGCAGTTCTGCCTTTATCAAGTGGTGCTGTGTCCAACAAATTCTCAGAATTGAATGTGAAAATATAGTTTACTTCAATTTCTTTTCTCTGAACTGAAAAGATCTATTTTGTTGTTATGTGGTGTGGTACGGTGTTGTCTCTATGTGGCCCTGTGATGAACTGGCGACATGTCTATTGTATATCCTGCCTTTTGCTCTATGTCAGCTGGGATTGGCACCGGTGACCCCCACAACCCTCATTTATACAATAAACCGGTAGAAGATGAGTGAGTGACTGGTGTGGTAATATCCACCCTTGGAATGTGTCTTAATGTAACTTATCTTGCAAATGTACACATATACAACCCCTTAGGCCCAGGACCCTCCACTCTTACTGATATTTGTGTTCTAGCAAATCTGTCCTGCATGTCAACAGCTGAGCAATGTCACTGCGCAACTATTACACACCAATGTAGATTAATTAATCAAGACGGTCAGCACAGAAACCTTTTTCCTTTTAGCTTCTTTATTTTATTCAGTGTTTGCCTCCTTTTATTTAGATTTTTAGATTTGTCAGTGTTTGTCAAAACTGCTGTTAAATGCTCCCAGTTTAAAACTATATCCTTTTGTGTAGTAAAATTAGTTACACGTGTGACTTCATCGTAGAGTTCTGTTCTGATTCCGGTGACGTTTTTTTATGGTTGACACTTTTTCACATACAACAGCTCAACTTTCCATTACTCACTTGCCATGCCACACCTGTTTGGATTTCATTTTTTTACATTAGGTGAGTAAAACAAACTAATTAGACACACGTCCAGCAGATGGCTAACAGTCAGAGACCTAATTTACCTCAGCCACTGTTGCTGCTGCTGCTGTTGTGGATTAGTTCAGATGATTCAAGATTAGATTAGGGTCCTGTTGAAACACAGAGGAAGCAAGAAGATAATAACATATGAGGTAACTGCAACGACTATTGTTACATTTCTGTCACCATTTTGTTTGAACAGATGGGAGGATGTTCTGTGGGAGAGCCATGTACTTTCTACATGGCATGAGTAGCAACCGTACAATTTTGTTAAAACTATCAGACATGCGAGAAGCAAATTATATCCTGCACTCCATGATCTTACAAGTGATTGGATTACAAGGGAACTTTATCAGACATTAATGAGTGAAAACACTTATATGTTGCACAGAGAAACTGTCTAAATTCTTTTCTAGTTTATTTATATTTATTTAATTAAACTTGCACCAGTTTATGGTGCACTAGTATGGTTCACATGTCAACTCATTTGCAAAATGATTGTTTGGTACAGCAAAATCTGCATTTCATCCTTTTGTCTATTGTTTTTATTTTAAGACAGAAAAAAAACAATTAAAGAAAACCATGAGTATAATAGTATAACAGTAGCTACAGTGTTTACAATATGATCTCCATTAACAATCTAGTCTACTTAGCTTTAATGGGGCTCTAATACTCCCTGACCCTCTGGCTCATCAGTGACTGCTGACACAGCCCTTACTCACCAGTTTAAAGCAGCTCTTTGGCCGTGCGGCTCAGCGGGTTCGTTAAGGGTTTGGGGGGGGGGGGGGGCATATGTTGGGGGGGGTCATATGTTGGTTTTGGGAGGAGGTGGGTGGAGTGCAAAGGGTCAGGATTATCACAAGCCTGCCATCTGCCATCCAAACAATAATCAGTGTTAGGAAATCAATTGCCTGAGTAAATATCATGTCGCTTCATTTTACGTAGTTTAGGTAAGTGTTTCTCAACCCTGGTCCTGAATGTTTTAGATATTTCCCTGTTTCAAAACACCTGATTCAAATTGTCAGGTCGTCATCAAGCTCTGCAGAAGCCCCATAACAAACCATTTATTTAAATCAGGTGTGTTGGAGCAGGGAAACTTCTAAAACATACAGGGCAGCAGGTCACCATGAAGAACCAGGGATGAGAAACACTGGTTTAGGTTCAGTCCTGACCAGAGGGAGCATGTTGTCAGTTTCCTGAGTGTGTTCACTGGTCTCCTGGTAACGAGTCTTATCTGTGGGTGAAGTTCATGTCCCAAATGTGATCATTTAGAACTTACAGCTGTAGCTGTAGCTGCTACTGTTACTACCAGAGTCACAATAAAGACATGTGACCTGGGATCAGGTTCAGGTTTATTGTAACTTCAACACACATCCTTCATATGCCCACATTATAAAATTGTGTTTCTCATGGATCTCAAAGCAACTTCAGAGCACAGATTTGTGATTCCCAACAAGACACTCATCTGACCATTAAAATCACAAAAGGATTGATGAGTAAGCTTTCTCACATGCAGACCAATAAACATTGTTAGTGGACTGATTTAAAGCCAGATGTTGATCCACATTGCTCCTTCTGGATCTGAGGTTGCAGTAACTGGTGTGCACAATATACTCAATATCAAATGAAAGTTGTTAATGCATATAGAGTCCTGTTGTTTGAAGCATAAGTTTGTTTTAATTTTAAATTTCATTTCAGCAGCTTCCAAGTTATTGTGATAGAATACTTTTACTCCCAATAAAGAATGTTGTTGTGCTGCATACAGTGACTTTACTTGCAGGTTTCTTACATTACCTGCTAGTTTTGATAAGGTGCTGGCTTTGTGACATATTCATGATTGTTTTATGCAGTTTAATATTATCCTAAATATTTGGATGGAATTTTTGATAAATGCAACATTAAGTAAATGAAAGTTTTACAACGGAGTTTTGAAATTCACCTTGTCAAAGTGAACTCTGTTGAAACTCTTTAGACACACAATCCTGCACTACACCTAAAAGTCTATTCAGACGACATTATTTGACTAGTCTTCATGGATTGCCTCTAGATTGCCTTGTACATGCTAAACCAAGCTTACAAATCTGACCAATAATGGTCAGATTTATTCCTGCAGAACACAGATGCTGATCTGTATGAATCATGCAAACAACATACAGAGCTTACAGTCGCTAATTCAAACAGATGCCACTGCTGGCACACTTTTTCCCGCCTTTTACAAATGCATCATATTGTTATCTAATCGGCTCAGTCATCAAACTGATATCCACATCCTCTCTCGAACCATATTATCTTCAAATATTCAAATCTCCAACTGTCCTAATCCTGATGAAAACAATTATGTTCCATACATTAGCATACAGTACATACAGTACATCATAAAAGAACCACCCACAATTTATCCCCTGTTGTGCTATAAGATAATCTGCTAGCATATACAGTTGGCATAGAATGGCCTTCCACAAAGAGGAAAAGGGAAGATCCCCTCTGATGCAGCGAGGGCCAGTTGTCCTGTGAGGTCAACACTGTGGTCATTCATTGTTCTGTTGTCGAGTGCAATGTTGCAGGGAGGCGTCAGTGGAGGATTAGTGATCAGCGGCACATGTCATGGAGTGAGAGTGTGGACCAGAGCATTCTGGTCAGACCTGGCGTCATAGGCTCAGAGCTGCTGACACAAGACCAAGGATGCTTCATCGTAGATACAGAGAAAGGAGGGGCAGTCTGTCTGTCTCTATCAATAACTGTGATAACACAGATACCAGTGATGTGTTTTATAATAAAGTAAATGTTGCATCAAGAGAATAGAATAAAATGGAATGGAATCAAATGAAAAAAGCAATGCCTGAATGCCTGTTGAAAAAAAATATTATATATTATTATTATTATTATTATACTATTATTATCAGGTTATTTTGTTATCAGTCAGCCAATATATTTTTTGGTATTGGTATTACTGAATCAATAGACTACATGAATGTGTATTGAAAGATGATGCAAGATGATGTGTATGTAGGTTTTCTCTGAATCTTTCTTTTTTTACTCTTTTCTTGTTTTCTCATTTGTTTGAATAAATTAAAAATTAAATAAAAATTTATATGGTAACTGAAGCATAACTCTTCCAAATTATTCTTTAATTTCACAATCCTTTCCTTTTCCTTTTGGACATGTGACATTGAATTGAAAAAAAAAAAAATAATTCATTTATTCAACATTTTGGGTACTAAAGTGGGAGACTTGGAAATGGATGGTCATATTTGTACAATATTTGGCATGGATATTTATGGTCCATATAGGATAATTCCTCATGTTTATTATTACTTTATGGTCCTTTGTGCTTGTGCTGCCATAAAACCAAATATGCAGTCTAAAGAAGGAAATTATCATGACATCATGGGTACCCTTCAGAGGAGATCAGAGCTTTTGATGCATCCGATATTGTGCTCTTGCAGATTGTGTTTAGCTTTGTTTGATGTCACATCTGTTTTACTACAACTTTACTACAACTTCTCTACTGCATTACTCAAACACATTATATATATTCGGCCAAGGTTATAAACCAGACATAAAACCTTAATGATCATGAACCACAGTCAAGGCCATTCCAACCGCATGCATTTCTCCACTGTCTTCATTCAGTTTTAGCTGGACACAAACAGGTTTGTTCATCACCAGCAGCATCCTCAGCAGCCTCTGCCATGTAATCAGGACGAGAACTCGAGCTTTCACTCAGCAGGTCGCCATGGTCCCACTCATTATCTTATCAACTATTGTAGCCTGCTGTAATTCCCCCTTTCATGATTGATCATGTCACTGTGTGATTACACCAAGACAAAACATCCCTCAGATCACTTTTCATTCCGATGGCCAACTGCACGAGCTTCACGAAGGTCCACTGGACAGAGAACAGTAGGTTAGTGAGCTGGGCAGATGTCTTTACTAATGTCACCTGAACCTCAGATTTGTATTGTTTCTGAGAAAGTGTAAGCTGTACCTTACAAAGTCTGTGGTTTATCACAAAAGATGGTACTCAAAGCCGCGCTGCTTAACTTTTGGTGATTTTTGTTGTTGATGTTATTATTTGTTTGGTCTTCATGAAAATAGACAATGTGTGTGAAAATGGGTTTTGTCAAGCAATACTATCAGACCTGACCAAGGGAGAGTTTTTGTATATACAACAGCAACACAGAGGCAAATAGCTTTAATTCCATCAAAGTGCTGAATATCTAGGTTTATGAGCACAGAATTCCCCTCTTTAATATCACAATGCTGTCGACATAAAATAAAAATACTTCTGTGTGCAGCACAGGAATGCCACCAAATGACAACAATCAACATCAATGTCAAAATCTAATATCCAACTGCTCTGTTGGCAAAAAGAACACTGTCTGAAGTGAAGACTATGCGAAAGTTAGTCTGCTTCTTACTTGATTTTTTAAAAAAAAAAACATTTTCCTGAGGTGTTAATGGTCTCAGTCACTAGTTTCAGGTTTTCACTAGCATACAGTGTCACGTCAGTTTTGTAAATTATGTTGCCATGTGAGTGGACACTAGTGTGAAGGACAGCTAGTGTCATCCAATCACAGCCTGATTACAGGTGACACCTCCAAACTTCCAGTTACAAAAACGTAATATGGCAATGGTCAAATCGCGATACGGGAGGCTTCAAAATAAAAGTTCAGATTCTAATGGGTGACACCATGACCAATTTCCACTTGATCACAACACCACTATGTTGAGAAACACAGAGAGTCATGCAGATGTGACAGACTTGAATGAACTAATTTGTCCGTGGTTTGAATTTGTTTATATTTAAAAGTTATGCAACATAGATGCAGCTAACAAGAAACACAGATCAAAGTCTTAGATGAGGAGCTTTGTGTTGTGTAACACAAAAGAACTAAGGAAGCTGAGGTATAAAACATTTATAGTGAAGTCTCCTCTGTTTCAGATCATGTCCCCTAACCCTGCTTTGGACAAATCAGATAGGTAACCTGTGTGCTTTCTAAGTGAGACAGGGAGCCTCATCTCTCTATGAGGCAGGTGGAGACAGATGCCTCATTATCCATGTCACAGGAGACATAACAATGGTAGGACCTGATGCCCCCCCTGCACACTGGCATTCAGTTTCCAATGTGCAGACACAAGGCAACCTTGGACCATCGCCGGGCCGTACTCATCTCTGACCTCAGTGAGTGCAGGTCGCTCACAGAGTCACATTAAACTTTCAGAGGACCCAAAGGTCCCCGTCAGGAGTGTTAACAACAGCATTGTCCCCAGTCCCCTTGACTCAAAGGGCTAAATGTAACAAGGCACCCCTTCCAGTGGTCAGGACCGACCCCCCCAGGTCCACAGATACAGTGACACCCTTCAGGTGCAGCTATAATTCCGGTGAGTCTCTTCAAGTCAGAGAAACAGATGTAGATGAGGAAGGGCCTTGTTTTTTTACCAGCTGAGTGTAAAGTGAGTGGATTCACAACAACATGGACGATCATATGTTTTGTTGAAACCATTTAAATTCCACACCGACTACTACAATTGCAGCGAGTAATGAGCTAGCTGTAGCATCAGGTTCAGATGATGGGATTGCTACTCAGACTGCTGATCACATTAAAGGTTCAGTCCACCTTAACCGACTGTCACGGAGTACCAGCTAAGAGCTACTAAATATAAATTCATGCAATAAGCTCAAATGAAAAACAACCAATAAATAATAAAATATAAATAAGAATAATAAAAACAACATTGTCAAGGTTATTTCACATAATGTCTCTCCCTTTATATACCAAGCACAGTCACTTACTGCTTAGTAAGTGACTGTGCTTAATAATAAGTCTAAAGTGTTTGTAAATTGACAAATTGCCCAGGAAACCACACATGGACATCTGTTGAAGGTGTAGCCTGCTCCATAATTGCTATTAAACACTACTAACCCCCTGCTGGTCAAATAAGATCATACTTATCTGGGATTGTCAGGCATAATATTTCAAAAACAAAGTATTCTTTGAAAACAATGCAAACACCTGCTCCAGATTTTGTGACATAATTTCAATAGGCTGCATTTTGGCGACTGGGCTAACAGAAAACTGCTTATAAATATGAAAAAAAAAACACTGTCATTAACACTAAAGAACCGGTTTATCCTCCTGATTCAACATATTATTATATTTTTATATTATTATATATTATTTTAGATATCATATTCAGATTCTTTGCTCAGATAAGAACCTGTTATGAGTTCACATTTAAAATCTTACTGTAAATGAAAATACAAAAGACTTCACTGTTGCAGCTACTCAAAGTTGAGCAATCTCTAATTGCTTTATCTTCAGTTAGGCTGCCATATGTAATTTAGTTCAGTAGTTCTGATTCCATTCATGTTTGAAGAGTCAAGAACTCTTCAAACATGAGCAAGGACAATAAACCAAAGTTTGGGATAAATTCGTTTCTATTCATTTTTCTGTTAACCTTGTTTTTTTTCCTGATATACAGTAGTACTTCTTACAATTCATATTGGAGACCTGACAGTTTTAACCACCAATGACCAACAACTACTGTATACTATTAATCAATGAAGAGTAGAGGACCAAGAGGACAGTGCTGCAGCTTGTAAGTTGAGTTACAAGTTACTTTTCACTTGTGGTACTGAATGTGCTGGCTCTGCAAATATATTTTCCATATTGGACTTCGTAGGAATGAAATTAGTCTCAGTTTCAGTTAAATCCAGTCACTTGACAAGCTACTCAAAAATATACTGTACATATATATATATTCATATATTTTTAATGTTTTCTTTGCATTTGGACAATTACCATTGTTATTATTTAGATTAAGTAATAACCATTACTGCACACTAAAAGATTGATGTTAAATCAAAAAGATTAGCGATTTCAGCATTTAATTTTCAGATAAAGTGTTTGTGCTGTGTTAATGTACAGAAATAAAATCATTATTAAGTTTTATTAGGAAACAATGACATGTGAAAATAAAGATCATTACGTTTCTGCTATTAGGTATTGTATGTATAATAAAATATCTGAGTGTGAATGGTAAACTCTAGGAAATAAAAACATAATCTGGTAAAATGAAGGACTTGCTGCCATCTAGTGGTATTTAACCTTATTACGTTATATAAAAATGAATGATATAGAAGTGATTGTTGCTAAAATCAGATATTGCCTTTCATCATTTCTATTCTGTTTCAGAGATTTGGAGTATTTATAAAAATGTTACAAGATTTCATTGCTTATGTTCTTCTGTCTTGAGCTGTCTATGCCACAAATAAACAAAAACAGCAATATTCACAATAAATTGGATTATGCCTATAGAGGAATAGCCATAGTTCACATAGAGGAAGCCGCCAACAGTCGGGCCAACTGTGCGAAGCAGAGACTGAACAGATGAACACAGCCCCAACATTGTGCCTGTGTGTAAGAGCAGAGCGGGTTTAATATTACAGGATTTAAACAACTTCAATTTTATACAAACAATTTTGGTCTTCGTTATGTAATTCTCATCAGGAATGAGTTCAGCCTCTATTTAATTTCAGTTCAAAATGGGATATGCCGAAAATTTAAATTTTCAATCATTAATCATTTACTTCAGTCATGCACTACAAAATTGTATTTAAAGTCTGTTGATAGTGTAAGATGACATCACCTGTGTCAGAGGATGGTACACTCTTGGTGAGCATACTGTCTGTGATGACGTTGAACAAACTGATGGACAGCATCATCGGCACGATGGTGAGGCATAAGTGCACCACTGTCTGCATATAAGCCTGCAGACAGAAAGAAATGTCAAAATTAAACGATGGAAAAGCTCTATTATTGGGCAATTGATTTCAGAGGTTAAAGTCCTAATTCATCAGCCATTTACTAAAAATAAATTCAGCTTGGTGTTGCTATTAATCCATATTAATCAATGTAGCTTTGCTGATACTGACTAGTGTGAGAAAACACAAAGCATTATCATAATGAACAACACAGGTAGGCAGGTCACCAGCAAACCAGTTTGTGTGACGCAAATATAATTAGTGTTTATGTATATTACTGTATTGCAAGAGCTACAGACATTTTTCGTTTTTTCCAGCAAACTTAATTTAATGATGGCTATCAGGACATGATGATGATTCCATCAGAAAAGATAAAAAAAAATGGGTTTTATTAACAAAGTTACTGACTAGAAGAAATTATATTCAAAATCATATGTATGAAAAAAATATATATATACAGTATATATATATATATATAAAGTCAGCTGTTAGATATCCTGTAAAATATCTGTGTGCTGTACTTAAACATTTTTGCATGTCCATGGGCCTACCTGACCCAGTCCAACAAATGAAGAAAGTCCGATGGACAGAAGCAGCAGCGAGCTCTCAGAGTATCTTTCTGTAAGTCTTCCGAGCACTCCTCCTTGAATAACCTGAAAATACATTTAATCAGTTTTACAGTCTCACACCACCATCAGTTGGTGTGTTTATCACATAAAGCACTGGATTATCCATCAACTTGAGTTTTAGTCTGAGTCACACCAACCATTTGTACGATACCAAAGAAGGCCATCAGATATCCATTCTGCTCTGGTTGCAGCTTAAAGATCTCCAGTGCAATGACTGAAAACATTACTTGAAAAATCCCTTTGAAAAAGAGAAGAGAATTTGTTCTGTTTTATTTGCAGAAGGTTTTTTGCACCCACAGTTTTGATGTCATACTCTTGCTGACTTTAAAACGTCTCATGTTCAATCCAGATTAATTTGACTTCAAGTTAAGATATGCATTTCTTTGTGTTTGCAAGAATGGGTTACTGAACCCAGCAAACCCAGACTCCTTAGACCAGTTAGATCCCTTCACTCACTCAATCGCACATCTTTTACTGCTTATCCTTCAAATGAGGGTCGGTGGGGAATTGGAGACAATCCCAGTTCACCTAGGGTGAAAGGTGGGATACACACTGGACAGGTCACCAGTCCAGCAGGACCAACATACACATGAGATTAACCATTCACTCTCACATCCACATCTATCTATCATTCATACTGAACAAAAATAAGGGAAAAAATTAAAATAATTTTTTTTTTTTTACACAGATTGAGTGTATGGATGCTTTTTAAAAATGAACGTACTTTAAAAAAGGCAATCCTTACCTGATGGTAGGCCTGCAACTATCTTCACAATAAATTTTGGAGTCACACCTGGATACTTCATCAGTCTCGTGATCTCGCCCACACTGAAGACTGACTTGCTTTTGTTCTCACCTGCTACAGATTTTAAAAGAAAAAAAACAACTGATGAACAATAATAACGAAGGAAGTTTAAGTCAAGACAGGTTAATGTGTAGATCTTGGGAAATCAAAATAATGTATATGTTTGTTTTTTCCTTAAGTATGACATAACCAGAGAATTGATGAGGAGAGTGAGGGTTGGGGTGAAGAGGTCAGATAAGGGCTATTAATGATCAACTTACCCACCATTGGGACAGACCACTGGTATATGCTATACACCCACAGCCTATATAATTGTTTTTTTTTATGTTTAACTGTCAGTTTATATTTCAAATTACTAATTAATTAATTGAGTAAGTCAATTGGTTGATTTTTTTTCTTCATGATATATAAACCAATTTCATGCATAGTCTATTACTCTTGTTGAGATGCTAACTGGCATTAATAAATTCAATTCATGTAATTTCGGCTCTAAAAAGTATTAACAACTGTGCATATTGAAGTGCACATTTGGTTTCCGAGAAACACAGAGCTTTAAACTATTAAATGTCCTGCTAAAAGCTGATAAAGCTTGAGTTACCAGTGTGGAGTAACTGCCATTACAGTTGACTGCTTAAATAAATTTACTTTTGAATTATGGGTCCGTTTTGGATGAATTCAAGATCTATGGCACTTGTACAGAATGTGTCATTGCTCTGACTCAACACATCTAATTAGCCTCTATTCAATGGCAAGTGGCAGCTTAAAAAAATTTAATTTCAACGATAAGGACATTTTACTGATATGGGGAACTGTAATTAATGCAAGTCTTATTATTATTATTATTATTATTATTTTATCAGTTGTTTGTTTATTTGTTGTTGTTAATATGTTTAATAGAGACTGTTCATAGTAAAGCATAAATAATAATAATAAAATAATAATTACATGATGCACTGTACCAGATAATATTTGGGAGTGTATTCATAACTGCAGCCCCTTGGCAATTCAAAACAGCAAAAACTAAAATAACAGAACTAAAATGCAACATACAACATTTACACACAGAATGAGGACAGGACATACAATGAACAACAAACAAAGCACAGTGAAAATATATCAAGTATCCAAATCAGTGAATTCAGAGCTTTTAAAAGTCAACTGTTTGTAAAAGTCTGCTACAACATAAATACATGATCGGTGAAATCTCATCTCCTACGTTGTTCTTTAAGCAAAGATTTGCAGTAGCAGAAGGAAGTGTGTCTTACTTTGTGTTTGGGTTGTTGAAGCCTGAACTTTGGTGGTTTTTGGGATAAACTTTAAGACCAACAGTAAACTGAAGGCACTTCCTGCAGCACCAACAGATGCAGCAAATGACTCCCTGGGAAACATCAAGTAAAAGCAGTGTTACATGTGCGAAAACTTTAGACATTCTAGATATAAATGTTAAAACATTCCAAATTCCACATTTCACATTTTTTTACTGCATTTCCATATTTGGTGAAACCATAATAAATTTTTGGTGAACTGGGAAAAAGCTCTCAAGTCACTGAAGTAAATCAAGCATCATTCTTCATCACCAACATAAACACATACACAGGAACACTCACCCGTATTGTTTGGTAAGATGTCCACCCAATGTGGAACCAGCTATCATACCAATGCCAAAACACAGACCCAGTTTGGATAAAGCGTCTGCCCGTTTTTCAGGTTCAGTGAGGTCTGCCACCACCATCTGAGATGCTGCGCGTGGAAGACAATATATACATATACTGTATTATGAGAAGGGAAGTATATACTATATATCTATCTATCAGTTAATCTTTAATCTATGGAAAATTATAATTCTGGTTAAAACACTAAAATAAGTGAGGAGGATTGCAAATAAGTTGTACTCACCAGGTAGTACATGCATGAAGACTGTAGGGATTTTGTGTATGAACAGCATGATGGGGCTTTCTGCTATTGCCAGCAGCAGAAAGAAAACAACACTTGCACCACAGGCCAGAGACAAGGCTACACGTGCCCCGAAGAGATCTGCATACCTGCCAGAAAACAGCCAAACGTTTCAGTTTTAAGCCATACAAAGACAATTAAGTTGAGTCTCCATGCAGTTCAATGAAAGAATCTCTTTCATGTTGTCAGCATTGTCTTCCACTTACCTTCCAAACAGAGGACCGCCAAGCAGCTGAATGATGCCCACCGTGGTTTGCAAATAACCAAACCACAAAGTGTCAAAGCCAAGTTTCTTTGCCAAATACTATTCAGAGACATAACAGAGCATAGTGGCATTAAAATGCATCTGTATAATCATGTACTGATTGCAACATCATCCGTAATGCAGGTTTTATAATATATTAAAGATCTGCAGAAATCTTAGATACACAGAGAAAGAAAAGTTGGTGTTTTAAGTTTATAATAAAACATTATTTCCTCCACATTTTAGGGTATTTATTGGTTGGAAGGAAACCCAGATTTGGGTTTGTAAGTGGTAAGTGGCAACAACAGTAACATGTACTGCGAGAATCATGACAAAACTTTGAAAACCTGAGGATAAAGTCCATAGACATATATACGATACAGCTGTCAAGCCAAGTAGTGAAAATGAAACACTGTATTAAAATTGCTCAAAAACTGAATGACTTTGTAAAAACCAGAGTCCAAAGTCCTAGTTATTAATCTTTTCTGAACAATAATAGTAAAACAAACAATAATAATCTACCTGTGCCAGTAAAACTGTAAAATATAACATACAAACCTAAAAAAAAGCACATCTCAATTCGTACAAATAAAATATTATTCTTAAATTCCAGGTATTGTGAGGGCGTCCTCTTTGTGTTGTGGTGATTAGCTGCACCATTCTTCTGTTAATCAACTGACCGTCCTATACATTATGTTCTTTAATTTATCTATAAGACAGCATGTTTTGTTTTTACATGTAGTATACACTAAATTTACAGCAGTATGATGTTTATATACGGTGCAAGTATGCTGACTTTCCAGTTAACTCAACAGAATCTTCAACACAGATGCATTTGAAATTAAATAAGTTTACCTTGTTATGTAGTATTTTATAGTATTTTTAAAACACAAGATTTCTCTCGTTTCTGTGATCAGTGCTTTAAACACCAGGGTCAGCTGAAGGCATAGGCTACAAAGGCGTTGAAATACATGCTAAGAAAAAAGGTTGTTTAAAAAGGTTAAATGTTTGCCCTTAGACGCCTCTATTCAATTTCTGATCGAGACATAACTATAATATAGTGCGAAAAAAGGGCATATACTCTCTTGATGCTCTCAGCTGGCGTGAACTTGAGCACATCTGAGTTGTTTTTTAACGCCATCATGTATGGAGGGAGAAAAGGGAGTTGGGTAAATAGTCAGACATAGAATGTCGTTTTCATTGACAGCAAGAGTATATATGTAAGTGTATTTGGGTCTCAAGATAGATTGTGTGGATTTTTAGTTTGTGGTGGACATTCGGCACACCAATACCCAATGTTGTCAAAGGCATCAAAAAGTTTAGGGCCGGCAATGCAATGAAGAATTCGCTTTTTTGAAAGAAAGAAAGAAAGAAAGAAAGAAAGAAAGAAAGAAAGAAAGAAAGAAAGAAAGGATTGTGCACTGCCATAGGCTTTTTCACATTCAAGTGGCTACATCACAGAAATGTTGGCTTCCTGCTCTTACATAACCCATGTATACTTACAGGCGTGATAGAAAACTGTAAAAACATCCATGTTATGTCCAAAGCAGTGATGGCATAGACGGCGCGAATAATTGTCCCTCTCTTTGGTTCGTCCAAATCGTCACCTTTTCCTCTCATGTCGATGTCTGGAGAAAACTCACCTGCACGGAGTTGTCACAGTAACAGAAGGAAAACCGGCAAAACTGGAGTCACCTGAACGCGACACACCGTCTTCTCACACCGTGAACTTTCACATAAACCATGAAACACAAAGTCGGTTGAACTTTGTAGCAGAAAAGAAGGGCGACAGAGAAAAGGAGGAGGAGGCGGCGGCGTTACCTAACTTAACGCGAACAAGTATTAGTACATAGTCTAATGTAAGCTGTGACTGGAAAACCGGAATACGCAGCAGTTTGAGAATTGTTTACCGGCGAACATGTCAGTCCAGGTCCTGTTCAGGAAAGTGCCTGATCCAGAAAACAATGTTGTTTAAAGAAGTCCCACCGGACATGTGGACGTTTCCTACAGTGGTGCGTTCGAGTGTAACGCAGAACATCGTAATTCTATGTTGTTGTGACTTCTATATCGACTACTCGTTCAGTGTAATGTTTTTAGGGGCGAAAGGGACTGCGAGTAACGACTTTTCTACCGATTACTCTGAAACTTATTGAGCCTTTATTTATTTGGCGATAGCACAGTCGAGGGGGGGAGGAAACCATCATGATTTTTCCTCAGGGCAGCAGATCAAACTATGTGGTCTGAGGACCCTTAAGATTCAGCATATTCCGGAATTCAACGACTAGATACTAAAAATACAACATTGAAAATAGCAGATGCCAGCTAGTTTTAACAATGTAAAATCATAATAAATAATTAGATATAAAAGTAATGAAAAAATATAGGTCCATAAAGGAGGAGTCCCTGCAAAATCCTTGAAGAGCAGCCAATGTTGTTCATAAAATATCATGAATAAGTAAATTGGGTTGGGCAACTGTCAAAAACATATTTGAGAACATGTTTTTGCAGTTTGCTTTAAAAAAAACAGACCTATACAATCTATTTAAGAGCAGTAACTGAAAAAATGTACTAATCTGCATGAGGTATACTGTATATGTGCTCCAAAGTAGCTCTGAAGGTGCTGACAGGGGTGAAACCCTTCATGCTTTTGTGTCAGTTTGAGGATTATGCTTCACTGCAGGCTGAAAGTGAAAAAAAATCTTTCATTGTGTAACTGAGCTGAAACCAGAAACTTTTCAGAGTTTCTGTCTTGTTGTTCTGCAAGGTAATTAATCACCAACAACCCTGATTCTATTTATGCAACAGCAGAACACAATTTTCTTCATACACAGTTACGGATCCCTCCTAGGTCAGTTAGGCAGTTTTGGCTAATTATGATAAATCATGATGTGAATGATTATGTTGAGTTCAGTACAATAAATCATTGGGAGAAATATCAAAATGTCAAGATGTCCACATACTTTTATGTTTACCTGAATTTACATAGGTTTGTATGAAAAAATGACTTGCAGCATATTAAAGAGAACTCTCAACACAGGTACCGCATGTGTCATATGAGCATATTCAGTAACAAAGTTATTCCAGTGAATGACCATAAAAGTGCATATGTGAGTTCCTGAACGGAAGAGACAAAGAAAAGTCACTTTTTTTTTTTTTTTTTGAATGCCCATTAACTGTAACTGCCTTTAAGTGTGTAATTAATTCAAAATGATCACATCTCAAACAATGGTATGTCTTTCAGGGATTTTTCCAACTGAAGATGTGTGCTCACAATAATTTCTGAATGTAGACAAGAGGAAACTAAACAAAACTATTGATGTCATCATGCTATCGCTCCATCCAATACTGATACCGCCTTTGGGATTGATGGTATCAATATTTGAATCAATCTGACCACCACTATTGTCAGGTAGTCTGGGATCAGATGGATCCAAATTGACTGCAAGCCAAGAGTGGTTTGTTTGGACATGTGTATGTGTGCATGGGAAATGTTTTATATTGTTATTTACCATAAAGTGGTAGTATTACTTAATTTATGCAAAAGTTATCAAAACTATAAGTAGAGAGGCATCATTAAACATGCCTCCTATGGTGAATGTTTTTTTTTGGGTACTCACATGTTACTTATTCCTTTCAGTGAGTACATGTCCACAGTTTTAATCGACCAGTTGCAGTCATGATTGGTGACCAAATGCCACTGTCGGCTTATTATGTTTAGCCAGTAGAGGACAGTAACGGATAGTCAACAGTATGTTGTTGTAGGTGGCCTGAGCCTGACTTACTGCGTCTATTGTTATGTGCTGTTTCAGTTACCATCGCACATGTTCATTAAGGCGCCTGAATAAAGTTCAAAACAGGACTTCAGCATCTGTGGGGATTTTAACCTACACCTTCTAACCAAGCACAGGAAGGATCATAGGCCATTATTATTATTATTGATGTTGGTGGTGGTGGTGGTGGTGGTGGTGGTGTTGTTGTTACTTTTATTTTGAAGACGAGTACTGGAGCTCTTATGTTGAAGTATTTGAGTCACTTCCACCCGGAAGTGTGTTTATTGTCAGTGTAGTCCGGTATTTGTGTAGTGGTGTTCCGGTTTTGAGGTTCATTGACGAAGCTCCTTCGTGGAAGTGTGACGGTGTATTTTGTTTAAAAACCCAGACGTAGTGACGATGCAGATTCTGACTCCTCATGTTTACTGGGCTCAGCGTCACGGCGAAATTTATCTGCGGGTGGAACTGAGCGATGCAAAGGTAGGACTGTCCCATCATTTGTTCAGTGTGACGTCCTGCTGGCTGCTGCTGTCGACCTTTAACTCACGCTGACGCGGCTCTCTACTGTATTAACAAACTGTAGACGAGTTTTACAGGTTTGGTGTTCTTACGAGTATAACCTGCTAATGTTTCCTCCACTGCGTTACAACTGTTAGCTTAATTATGAGCTAAATGGATAGAGTATGAACAGTTAAAATGTGGCTAAATTAACCTCTAATGCTGCTGTAGAAAGACAGAAAGTAAATCAATATACTTTTGTCATCATTGCAATTCAACATCAATAGAGTAGATATGCACTTTTATATTGTTTAAAATTTATTTGACAACCTCGTGTTGAAGCTGCACAACAGCTTCAACGCGATGCGGTGATGTTTTTCGATCCTCAAATGCCCCACACAGGCAGAGATTACATAATATTTAAACATAAACACACAAACCATGTGTTCAGCTGAGTCTTATTTGTACTGTTAAATTATCATTCAGATCACAGAGTCATGGATTTCTCCTAAAACCAATCAAATGATGACCCTGATATTCAGATAATTTCAAGGATGAAAGTCCATTGTAACACTGCAATATCAAAAATGCAGTACATATATTTTTTGGGGAAAAAATGCATATCTGTAAGTTTTCATCCTTTAAATTGACAGTGTAGTGGATAATATTTTGATGGTATCTCACATGGTAAAGCTCCATCTAGTGATGAATCTCACAAATCAAATTGCAATAAATGTCAGGAAAAATTGCAATTAGGTGTTTTAACCATATCGCTTAGTGCTATCATAGCACCGAACATCATTATTTAAGTGCCAGCATCAGTAACATGAAATACAGGTTCCCCTCCCCATTTGTAGCCTTAGACTTCTCCATCCTCATCTTGCATCTGTTGGACAAATGACTTATAAAAGATGCATGACTTTAATGGTAGTACTGGATTTTGTTTAGGCTTTTAAAAGATAAGAGAAGGACGGAGACCAGCTGGTAGAAAAACACCTGTCATATTACATATATTGGACCCATTTACTGTATATCATTGACAGTAGATTTATAAGAATAAATAAAGAAACTTGCTCTTGGTTTTATTCTTCATAATCTATTAGCAGCAAATAATACATCCTCTAGACTGATTAAATGATTTTTTAAAAAAGAAATAAAAAATATGCGAATCTCACTGTTTTCAGTCACATTTCTTTATAACAATCAACACACACACACATGCACTGTAGTTATTCTGAGTCCCTCACAAATAGACTATTCTTCTACCTGTTTTTAAATAATTCTTTTGTTGTTTAAAAACTACAAACAGTATCCATATTTTAAAAACAAAAAATTACCAAATTTAGTTTAAATAGTATTGATTTGAATCAACACCAACTTTTTTGGAGTTTGGTTGTGATGCAAATCTTTGTGTTTTTCAGAACCTTGACATCAGCCTACAAGAAGACAACATACTTCACTTCAGAGGTTGGTACTTTGATTTTCATAGTTTTGTTTCAGAGTTCTTCCACATATTCCATTTTCACATTACTTTTAGGGTCCACTGCTACAGAACAGTGTAAATATACACCCATGGAAAGTCACATATTATTGTAATGTTTCCCAGCACAAGGCCATGGGGCTAAAGGAGATAATGACTACGAGTTCAGTTTGGCTTTCCTGGAACCTGTCAGACCTGAGGTATTGATCATTTACTCA
The DNA here is from genome assembly GCA_016785285.1 of Brachirus orientalis. Lineage (NCBI taxonomy): Eukaryota > Metazoa > Chordata > Actinopteri > Pleuronectiformes > Soleidae > Brachirus > Brachirus orientalis. The sequence continues at coordinate 2,927,376 of JAFBJR010000172.1, forward strand.
TCACCTACTAATTGTGTTTTTAATTATGAACAGCTGTTGCTTTATTGTAGTATAATTTACATTTAATTTAATTTATTTTGATTACAGTGCCTGTTATATCGCACAAACACGGACAACTGCTGTGTACAAACTGTGTACTTTATTAAGTAGCTCCGTAACCCACACTTAACTCTCAAACACTTTACTTCAGTGTGTCGTGAAGTCACACTGTCGTAACAAGTATATGCCACAGTGCCTAATATTACATTCATTTGGTCGACTTGCAGTTGTACACAGTGTAGTGTTATGAATTGTTTGTTACATATGGATATAAACATGCGACCCAACTGTGGTGTGCGTTAGTGTTACCTCACACTTGTGAACCATGTTTACATAAGTAAAATACTGTGTGAGTAACTGTATGAATATGCATATGCAGCTGAAGATCTTCTTGATTAGCTGGAACACTACAGCCTAGGATTAACCACAACTTTACTGTGGGAGACAAATAGCAGCAGACTTTTATCTCTGTCCTCAAACAAACAGAGATAATAACATATAGTATATGCTGTTTGTCAATGTTAGGGCCTGGCAGCCTGGTTTAAGATTGGGCAGTTTTCATACCTAAGTTATATGTCCTTTCAACATCCAAAGGTTTTTTTTGACCATCTGTTTCAATCCATAGCATAAGTGAATTTTTATAGCGTGACTGATACAGAAAAATAAACAGAGTTGTGTCATTTCCTCATGCATGTTTCCATTATTTATTTCTTGTTGATGTGTGTGTGTGAATCTGTGTGTGTAATGGCTGACTCCAGATTGACCATAAGTCCACTCAGCGTCAGGTGGACATCAAGATCAAGAAGCAGGAGGAGCGCTGGTGGGACCGGCTGACGCAGCAGGAGAAGAAGCCTCTGTTTCTTGCTCCTGATTTTGACCGTTGGCTGGACGAGTCTGATGCCGAGATGGAGCTTCAGGCTAAGGTAGGAAATGGAAAAATATTTTTAAAAAAAAACAATTAATCTGCTTAGAACAGAGTAAAATTACTTCTTCTAGAAATGTTTTTTTTCACATTTGATGCAAAGCTGGCATGAGTCTATTGTGGATGCAAATTACTACACTACGTAGAGGAAGCTTTTGTTTAGCCTTGTGTTCTCACCATGCATATTCCTGTACCTGCCAACCAACAAAAGTTTTGCATCACTTACATCTGGTAAGGGTCAAGTCATGACAGGTGTATTTTCAGAAAAGCTTCCCGAATCTCCTCCTCTTCACTGGGATGTTGATGTAAGCAGCTGATCTCAACCAGGACTCTGTATTTTTCTAATTGATTCAGTTTCTTGAAGCAAAGGTTTTTTTTTCTCGTTTTTTAGCCTTAAGTCTTCCTTAAGTACAGTAAGGTGTTTTGATAGTGTGATATATTTTTTTTCTTTCAGGAGGAGGAGAGAATAAACAAGATAAGTGTGGAGTCAAGAATTCGTAAAGATCGTGAGTCACGCTGACCTCCTTACCAGCAAACATTACATAAAATGACAACAAAAAACCCTCTCTCCTTGAGGTTTCTGATGAGACAAGTAACAGCTTTGCAATTCTGCAGGTGTCTCATCATCATTAGTTGATCCGCGGTGTTTTGTTGTGTTTCCTCAGCCTACGTTGGTCTGAAGAGAGGCTACTTGTTTGTGTATAACCTGGTACAGTTCCTGGGATTCTCCTGGATCTTTGTCAACATGACTGTTCGACTTTTCATCCTTGGTCAAGGTTTGTAAATATGAAGTTAAAAGGTGTTTTTGTGATCTGTGATTGCAGATGTTAGGCTCCTGCCTTTTAAAGTGATGTCCAGTCAAACGTTGGCTATATTTTCACATTATTTTCTGTCCTAATTCTGCCAGTAGTTCCAACAACAGCCATGTGATATACTGTATGTCAGTGAATGTACTCTGGTCATAAACAAACCAGATTATCTAATTCCCTTTATTAGGAGTTAAAATGTAAAGGAGCCCATCTGAAATGTCTGTAGAAATTTGCATAGGAAAACCATTGGTGTGCAGGAAGTCATTGTGCAAAACTGTAATGTTAACCAATTTTTAAAACTGTTGTATTCTTTTCACTGTTTACATTTGTTTAGTGTGTATGGCATTTAGTTATGCCTCCATGTTTTGAGATCTAAATATTTAACTTTGTGAGTAAAGTTTTATCATAACCGAGAGAACAGATGCCTAAAACTGTGAGGACAAGATTGACGATGCCAACTGAGTTTATATCTGTAATCTCAATTTAGTTATAATCTTTCATTCCAATGGCCTGTTCATATCTTTACTACCAACCATGTTCAAATACATACTGTGCTTGATTACATTGTGTCATAAAATGTGCTTGCAGAGTTTGTCACTTTCATTATTCAATATATTACATAAAACAAGATAAAGGTAAAAAAAAAAAAAAACAGCTGAGTCATAGCAAACTTCATTACAGTATAGAAAGATGAACTAAATAAAAACAGGGAGAAAAAGTAATGCAATTTTATTTCTTTTTTTAATACTATCAAGAAAAGAAAATAGAGCAAGAATGAAAGAAACAGAAAAACAGAAAAGGAACTAACACAAATTGTACCGTCATGTAGTAAAATAACACAAAAGGGAGTTCCAGAACACACAGAGGTCTTTTTTGTTTTGTTAGTGAGGAGCTGTTCACCAATTAGCTAATTTGAATAGAAACGTAAAGCACAAGACACCGGGGATTTGTTTTGCAAATGATGAGGATTATGGTTATTGGCTGATGCAATATTCTGTTTGTTTCTCCCTCACACTTTACAGATTCATTCTATGATACTTTCCACACTATGGCTGATATGATGTATTTCTGTCAGATGATGGCTGTGCTTGAGGTCGTTAATCCTTTGTTGGGTCTGGTTAAGACTGGATTTTTCCCTGCTATGATACAGGTAATATTAGGAAAAGTACTATGGTAAAAGATAAAAAAGTACAATGTCAAAACATGTTTGAATACTTGAACATAATGACATTCAAAAACTGTGAGCATGAGTCTACTTCATAAACAGCCAAAACCTTTAAGGTTTCAGGATTTCCACCAGACATTGTAGCCTGGCTGCAGGGACTTGCTTTAATTCAGAGCTGTGGGATGAGGTTGTGGTTTCAGTCCAGTCAGGTTTCTTCACACTAAACTGAAAAATCTATTTATGGTGTTTCTCATATGGTCTCACATTAAAACCATCACCAGCATTACTGTATGGTATTGCTGTATCGTAATGTTGTAAAGACTTTGTAACATTTGTTGAGAAAAGTGCTGTAAAGTTTATTATTATTATTATTATCATTCAATTTAAATTAATGGGCTTACAATCACATCTGTGACAAACATCTGCAGAAAAATGCTGACAAGAGCAACGGGCTGAAAGAGCAAAAGTGGCTGGAAACCCACACTTACAGTCTTGTTAAATTTAAGTGAGCAAATCTTCATTTAAATTTTATGAATGAAACAATCAGCTCACTAACAAAAGTGATTTCACACTTTTAACTCAATTTGTACTGTACATAATGACATACTGTAAAGTAATTTCGTTTTTTAAAGTGCAAACGGTCAGGTTTACTATAATATTTGGCAGATTCCCTCAGATTCCCTTTTTGCCATTGCTTCATGATGTTGCAGGTGACAGGGAGGAATGTCATTCTTTTTGTCATATTTGGTGTCCTGGAGGAGATGCAAAACAAGCCTGTTGTCTTCTTCGTCTTCTACCTATGGAGCACCATTGAGATTTTCAGGTCTGCTCAGATCACCAACATCTCCTGTTCCTTCTGGTTCACTTGATTTATTGTGTGCCTTAACATCAAAACATCTGTCTCTCACACCAGATACCCATTCTACATGTTGGCCTGCATCGGTACAGACTGGGAGCTGTTGACATGGCTGAGATACAGCCTCTGGATTCCTTTATACCCACTAGGTGTCATAGCTGAAGGTAACTGTTCTTGGTTAGAGACCAGGTTGCTACATCAGATGATGAAAACTAATGTGGCAGTGTGTCATTTCTCGCATGCTTCCAGCGGTGGCTGTGGTCCAGTCTCTGGCCATCTTTGATGAGACCCGTCTGTTTAGTCTTCCCCTCCCTGCAGTGCTGGGATACTCACTGAGCTTCTCATACATTCTGCAGCTCTACCTTATCATGATGTTTCTGGGTGAGAACTCCACTGACATACCACCACCTACTCTGTTTAATTCCATATGTCTTTTTGGGGGAACAGCGATGAATATTGTTGTTCCAGTCTAAAAGGAGAGACTTGGTATTAAAACAATTCATTTAAGTTCTTTTTACAGTATTCCCTTTTAAGATTTTACATGTTTATTCAGTTTTGGTCTTCAAAATGGATGTTACAGTACCAAATCATTTTTGTGACAGGCAAAACCCTGTCTTTTGAGAATCAGTTATTTCAGGTCTTCTAATAAGTCTTTAGTTTGTCAGATCATCAAGTAACTAAGAGTAAAATTTGAGTGCACTGGGGTCATTTTCATTTTTCCATTATCCCAGGATAATGGACACTTGCTTGCATACAGCATGTTTTGTCAATTTTGTGAGGAATAATTTTTTACAAAGCTGACTGTCCTGGACAACTATTATGTTCACACATTCTCAAGAATATGGTCACATTTTTCTGATCAGACCTGCAAACACTTTCAGGATGCATTGGGTGTGTTCAGACTTTTATTTAGAGCTGTCCACTTTTGAATGGATCACTCAGAACAGATATAATATTGGGTGTGAATGGAGTCTTTTAACTGTAAACGGTATAATGAATTGAAAGAATTGTTCTCTCCACTCTAGGACTCTTCTTCAATTTCCGACACCTGTACAAGCAGAGGAGGAAACGGTACCACTTAAAGAAAAGGAAAATCCACTAACTGCATGTTTACTCTGCACACAAACTCAACTTCTGTCCACTCAAAGCTGTCCTTTTCATTTTTAATGCCTTTTCTCATTCTCTACTTGCCCTCACATATAAAACACTCTGACCTAAAGTTAGAGCATTGGTTAGATATTTTCTCCACTTGTTGAACTGTTAACCTTCTCCTGATCAATTAGTTTAAATCCTGACAATTTGCTGTTGAAACTGCAGTTTCTATACTGCTGCTGTGAGTTGAGGTTGCTCTCGTTCCATGCTAGAGCTGTATTCAGTAAAGTGTTGGCACTGTTCCGTATTTCTGCAATACATTATTTCCTGTTTTATTTGTACCTTTCATGTTCATTACAAAATCTTGTGCTAAAGTTACTGCCCCTAAATTGCTATTTAAACATTAAAATTTTAATGAACTGTTTATTGCAAGGAACAAGGGGCCTTCTGCAAGGAGTTTGCATGTTCTCCCCGTGGTGCGTGGGTTCTCACCGGGTACTCTGGCTTCCTCCCACAGTCCAAAAACATGCAGATTTGGGAATTAGGTTAATTGGACACTCTAAATTGCCCGTAGGTATGAATGTGAGAGTGAATGGTTGTCTGCCTCTATGTGGCCCTGTGATGGACTGGCGACCTGTCCAGGGTGTACCCTGCCTCTCGCCCTATGTCAGCTGGAGATAGGCACCAGCGCCCCCCATGACCCCTAGTGGATAAAGCGGTAGAAAATGAGTGAGTGAGTGTTTATTGCAAATCATTAATCCAGAGGCTCAAACTTGCACCGGAAATGTTATAAAGTAGGAACACAGGTAACAAAATAGTGTATGCACTGCAATATAATTTACTTCAGTGTCACTATAACAAAGGGTCAGTATACAGTGATATGTTATTTAAAAATTCTGCAAACACACTTGCTTTTTTCTTGAATACATAATTGCTTTATCTCAGTTGTGTGAAATGTTTCTTTGCTTTCTGATCATAACGAAGTTTAGAAATCACACTTAGGAGCAGAAATTAATGTCTGACATTTGTCTTGCTAGTTATAAAATTGACTGATTTGAATATATTTATTTATTGTATATTTTTTCAAAAATCTGTTAAATTTTCATCTGTATGTTTTGAACCATGTCGTCCAGACCTACACAGGTGTAACTAATCAAGTCTTCAAATCCTTAATTACTGTGAGTACTGACAACTGGTTTATGAGGTATGTTAAACTGTCTGCTGGGAAAAAGGTCTGGAGGGAAGATATTAGCCTGAAGTATAGTTTGTAAAGTATGTGCATACTGTATTTGTGGCATGTTGAAAAAATATTTAGCAGGAAAAAGGGGAGAGACCAGTGGAAGGTGTTGGTTGAAAGAGAACATTAAACTTGTGAAATTCTTAGCATTTACCTCACTAATTATTCCTGTCCCATTTTTACATTTCACTGTAAGGAAATTTCCACTGCTTTACTTGGCATAGACTTAAAAGTATTTGGTACCCCCTAACTGAAAAAATAGTAATGATTACCAACACAGTTTTGTAGCAGAGAGTTTGGAAGCAACATTTGTTTCATTTTTAGTTGAAGCATAAACTTGCCTTGCACATAGAACTGGCAGGATACTGTAACATTGCAACATTTTTTAAGTTGTTTGGAATGAGCTGTTTGTCTTTTACTCTTAAAACTGGTGCAACCTTCTCAAATTAGAATCACTGGATTTATTATCAGTTCTCATTATGTTCCATACTGTTCATGCTCATGCTTAAGTTTTAGCACAGACAAATTAAGTAATAACTTAAATAATGTGCATTATCTCATGACATGGTACTGTATCAATGGGGAAAAACACCCACCACGTGTTTTAATTATTACTATCTGAATGGTTTAAAAAAAATTTCTTTTCCTATTTTATACATTCTTGTTTCATTTCCAGTCTGTTTACCATTGAGCCCATTGTGTGTTTATGTGTTTGTGTGCTGGGTGATTTTTGTAAGAGTGCAGGTCATTGACACAGTCACACCTGCCTCATTCTGCAGACAAGTTCAGACTCATGCTGCACCTGATTGTACGGCATAATAAAGCTTTCCTGACCAAATCAATGAATATCAACGTTTTTCTTTTGGAGGTTGTTCCCTCTCTCTCTCTCTCTCTCTTATCACTAATGTGTTGTGAAAAAGGAGGTATTCGGCCTTTTTTCCTCTCTAAAGTGAAGCTGCAGACATCAAACAGTGGGGCTGGAAATAATTAGGGGCTGATGATTAATTGGTTGATGATTCATCATCCATTATTTCTGAATGGGCCCTTTGAACAGCAGCATCTTTAAATGTTTAGCAGCCATGACCTTTTACTGTCATGTCTTGTAAATTGAGTATTTTTTTATAAGGAAAATCAACAAATGTTTTAAAACATTTGAAAGTCTACAGTTTTATGAAATATTTTTATTTGTTATATATATATTTACCTACATGAGGTAAGTGTGATACTTGAACTGTACAGAGAGAGGGATACAATTTATAGCAGGTGAGAAAATCCGTCTTAAATAATGTGTATACCACCACAAATTTAGTTTGAAGAGATGAAACTTTACTTATGGTAAGTGGAAATCAGTCTGTATTAAATCAATTAAATTAAATAACATTAATAAAACAAGGTTACTGTTCAGGTTTAGTGCAAATATTTATCACCTCATATGTCATCACCTCTGTGTGTGGACACATGGATAAAAACATTCCAGATGTTTTTATCCATTTTAACAGGTCAGGAACAGTTGCATGTGTAACTGATGTGATATTGTGATAGATTGTGAATATTTGACAGAATTACACCCAAAATGTGTTTGGATTTGGTCACACTGACATTAAAAACTACTGTAACATAGTGAGTACATCCACACTGTTAAAACTGCATTTAGTCTGTGTCATTCTACTTCATATAAAGTAGGTGTTGAACAAATAAACTTTATTTTGACTATGACCTACATTTACTATGGCAATATAATAAAAATAGTATTAACCTCAACAAGAACCATAATAATGACAACATACGTAGCAGTGATATCAGAGACCACAAATAATTGGCTAAACTTACATTCTTCAGTGAGTGGTGTAGATCTGAGTGAAGGTTCCGCTGCAGCAGCTTCCAGAGGCCTCTGTAACAGCAGAGTAGATTTATCTGTTACTATAAAGATGGAACTGCAGCAGACTACTTGATGTGTTTAACATAAATTATCTTGTTGTGATTATGCAAAAAAAAACTTCAATTTTATAGTTACAGCAGCTACACACAACAGTAGCATTACTAGTTAACTGTGCTTTATTTACACTTAGCTCGCTAGCTAACATTCTTAATGTTAGAAAAGACGACATACCTCTCTCTATACTGCGACCTGTTTTCCGCCTCCTCTTTTCTTCTTTTTCTGAAGCTAACTCTGAGGGCTTTGACCGCCTTTTCATGATGGTAATTATCTCAAAAAATTGACTTTGTCACGTCTGCCAATATCAAACTACTGCATGAGATGCGCACTGATAAGTCGCCCTCTCCCACCTTGTACAGCGCAGGTCAGTTTCAGGCCAGATCAAACCAAATGACCAACAACGCGGAGGGGGGCGGGTGTTGTTGGGTTTTTTTTCTGTATTTGTTCATTTTTTTATTTTCAAGGCAGAGCACGGGCAAAGGGCGCCTGTCGGGGCTATAAATTATAACTATTATTTATTTTATTTTATTTGTTGTTTTCATTTTTTTTCTGAAGGCTTGGAGCGGCGCCCCCTCCAGCAGGTGGCCCTGCTGTATCCCATGTATAAAATGTTGTGGTGAACTGCATGTCCAGTCTGCTGAATATTTTTACATTAAGGCCTTTTGTTGTGTAGTGAATTAGTGCTATACGTTATATAATGATCAGAATCACTGAATCTAAAAAACAAATATAATATAATTGAGCTCGACACCACGTAAGATATTTTGGCTTCTCCCTTTAGAGGTCGCCAGACACGCCTTAGTTGTCCTCATGTCCTCCTGGATAAATAAAAGCATTAGTTTACAAAATATCACTGGTGCTAAAACAATGCATCGAACCCTCCATGTGATGGTATTTTTCAAAATGATCGTCGCTCCTCTTTCCCTGAATGCGTGCGCGCTGGAAAATTACTTTTACGCACAATTACGCACGATCGCGACCCCAGCAGTACACTGAGAGGTGAAATTCGAAGTCCCTGATCCGCACCTCAAAGCTCTTCATCACAGTCTTCTTCTAATTTCCAGTGTTCTTGATCACAGTTCCACGTATAACAGTTCAAAGTTCTTCCAACACAAATCAAAGTCATTGAACGCGGTGTGAAGCTCCTACTGTACTGTTTCACTTTAAAGGACTAAAGACTTCCTCTTAATGTAATGGCTAATTAGACAAATCTTCATACCAACTGTGTCTCTAAATGTCAGACACATGTTTAGCCCCATATGTGTTTAACACGTCCTCCCCAGATCAGGATCAAACAATGAGAGACTCCCTCGAGCTTTTCCTGTCAAACTGCGAACCGCAGCGGTTTGAAAGTTGGATTATTGATACAGAGTTTTTGTGTGAAAGGGAAGGTGAGAGGTGTTCGGCTCCTAATCCTTTTAGCAGCATTAGGCTGAGCCTCGTTCAAGCCCTTGTAGCTCTCAAAATTCCGGAGTCAGCAGCTCCAGAGCGTCCGTTACGCACAGCTGGACGGACGGTCAGCGGCGGCAGCACAGGTACAGCACCGCACACCGCACACACTCACTTCAAACACTGCGTTGCCTCTTTATGATATTATTCCTTGCTGCTGAAAAAAACATAGTTTAAACCTTAATGCGACACATCCGGCCATAAATGTACTGTTTTGGTTCATGCGCTGAAGCTGATGTTGATTCGTGTTTCTTTTAATAACTGATAAGTGCGCGCGCATTTCATCACGTTGTTCTCGCACGCGCGCTCACGACCTAACACTCAATACAATTTGAGTCAATTCTAGATTTAATTACTTTATTTTGACGCAAGTCTTGTTTCTAGTCCCGCTTTTAACATGTTTAACATGCTTCTCGTTGACTCCTGAGAGAAGCCAAAGCCTGTGATTTTGTAGCCATAGTAACAGGTGGCTGTCTGCATCCCCCGCATCTCCCCAACACAGACTCTCACATAAACACACACAGGGAGAGGTTGCACAGCTATTCTTTTTAAGACTCTGCAATGACATCCATTCATTTTGACAGCCTAAGTAAAGCTTTATTCCTAACCTTAACCGTAACCAGTTAATGTCTAACCCCAAACTTAATGTGGTTCATTAGGACCAGATTTTGGTCTCGATGAGGTGCCAGAAAAAATCCTAAAGCTGCAACACACACACACATACACACACACTGCTTCTGCAGTTGCAAATACAGCAGACAAAAACACACACACATGTGTTCATGATGATGTCATTTTCAGCTGTGTGTGTGTGTTCTGTTCTCAGTCCTTCCACAGGTTGAAGGTGCTAGCTGTAAAAGATGCCACACACTGTTTGTGCATGTGTGTGGCAGTTCTCTGTCAGCAGCGTCTTCTCACCACAGAAAGATGAAGGAAGAAGGATGCATCTGACATAGTTTCCTGTTTGGAGTTTAGACCACGAGGGCAATGAACATGCACTCGCCGCCTCTGTCTCTGAGGAGACTCAGGCGCAGTCGTGTCCTCTTCTTCATTTCAGGCGTGCTGCTGTGTATGGTCTACACTCTGACTTTAAAAGCCAGATTGTCAGAATTGTCTTCGCAGAGGGATGATGCTCTCAAAGCAGAGGGCGGAGATGATGATGTCGTGGAGGTCAACATTCGGGAGGTGATGAAATATAATAAGACACAGGAGGAGGTGATGTTACCTGAGAGCAGCAAACCTCCTCTGGTGATATTTGTCAACAGGACAGATCTTGAACAGTGTATCTACACAGATCCTCAACCTCCCAAAACTCCTCCAACTCCACCACCATTTACCACCACAACCCCCCCACATACACAGCAGCCCCCTCACGAAAAAGGTGACTACCCAGTGGACATCTTCTCAGTGGAGCAGCGTCGGCAAGGCTGGGTGGTCCTGCACATTATAGGCATGACCTACATGTTTTTTGCCCTGGCCATCGTTTGCGATGAGTTCTTTGTCCCTGCGCTGGAGGTCATCATTGTCAAGATGGAGATTTCTGATGATGTGGCTGGGGCCACCTTCATGGCAGCAGGAGGTTCTGCTCCTGAGCTCTTCACCTCTTTGATTGGTGTCTTTATCTCCCACAGCAATGTGGGCATCGGCACCATTGTGGGTTCTGCTGTCTTCAACATCCTGTTTGTGATTGGCATGTGTGCCATTTCCTCCCGGGAGATGCTGCACCTGACGTGGTGGCCCTTGTTCAGAGATGTGACCTTCTACATCCTGGACCTCATCATGCTCATCGTCTTCTTTCTGGACAACATTATCTTGTGGTGGGAGAGTGTGATGCTGGTGGTGGGCTACATCAGCTATGTGAGCTTCATGAAGTTTAACAGCCAGATTGAGCAGGTGGTCAAGACCCAGCTCAACAAGCACATGAGCATCGTCAAGGTGTGGACCACTGAGGAGCACGACAAGGTCAGTCGGTGTCATGTTTTGGACACATCAGAGGAAAAAAAGCTCTAATCGCAGTCTAATGGAGTTTAAATTTATCTCACTATATAAAAGAATATAATTTGTTCTCTTTCTGAGGTTGTAGAAAACAGAGATCAGACAATTTTCATCCGTGTCCAAATACAGTTATATTCTGCTTCCACCAAGCCATTCCTGTAGTTTTATCTTCTTAAATATTAAGTAAATTAGAGATGACTCAATACCATTTTTTTATATATTTTTTTTGTTTGTTTGTTTGTTTTTTTACCATGATTGCTGCTGATACCAATATCAGAGCCTTGAGAATCTGCCAATCTCAGTCCAATTCCAATGCACTTTGGGAACAAAATTGCACTCATCTGTTTTGGGTTTTTCCCTTCCATTTTAAAATAAGGTCACCATTCCATCGCAGGGCCAACATATAGAGAGCAACCATACACTCACTCACTCCTGTGGTCAATTTAGAGTGTCCACTTAACTTAATCCCCAATTTTTCATGTTTTTGGATTGTGGGAAGAAGGCAGATTACTTGGAGACAAACCACGCACACACAGTGGGAAAACATTTAAACTCCACACAGGAAGGGCCTCGGTCAAATCGGGCACCAGTTGCAATATACCTAGACCATATACCAACCATATACCTATAACATATACCAATGATTAATACTGTATGGGCTCATCTCTACAGTAAATGTTTTCTGTGTCATTTTATATATTAATATCTTTGTCAATATATATTTGTATTTGCATCTTGGTAAAATAAAAGTAACCCATGATTCATTTATTCATTATTAATGATTAATTCATTAATTGATGTATTATTATTCAAATATTTTTAGTGGTTTTCACAGCAATATGAATCACACTAGGATAACAATCAAAATAAAATAAAATAGCATCAATATAACAAAAGATAATGAATGCAAAATACAAAAAGAAAAGATATTATAGATAATATAAATAAATGAAATAAAAACATATCAGTAAAGAAGAAATAAAATCACATACACATAGCACATACATATATGCAAACTATATTCAACATGTAGTCTATGCTGTATTGAGGGGAGAGAATTTTTCCTCCAAGTAAGATAGGAAAGGTTGCCAGATTTTATAATATTTATGGATAGAGCCCCAGGCGGTATATTTAAGATGAACAGGTTTAAGATGAGACATCACCTCCTCCCCCCAACGCCTATGAGAGGGAGGTATAGCCTTTTTCCAACTAAGGGGTATCAGATGCCTGGTCAGTAAGGTAGAGAATGCCATATCCTCAGCCTGGTGCTTTGTTATTGGTTAGGGACGATCCCAAAATAATGTAGTCAATGGGTGACACATACAGCAGATCTCACCGATGTTGATCTTAATAGTTTTGGTTGAGTGCAACCCCCCAAGCTAAACAAACACAAACAGCCACAGTAATAAAACATAAACAATGGACAGAGAGAGAACAGATGTCTGTGTAAGAGCAGTTGCTGCCTGACCAACTTCCATCTGTGTATTCCCCATCCTTTCATCTCCTCACTGTTGCCTGTTCAGACACAGTGAAAGAGGAGCAGTGATTTGTGGGTCTGTGCAGGTGACCGCATGTATTTGTGCACAATCCTTTGATGCACGAGAGAATGGACTCCAGGTGTCATAGTGTGTCACACTGATGTCACTTTCTTTCTGTACCTCAGTCCCAAAATATCAGGGCGTCGACTTGATGACAATTAGACATGTTTGAATACATGTTTTGCAGTCTGCCTGAAGACCAAACAGCTTTCTGCAGCTGACAAAGTGCATCATAAAACTTTTCTGTATTTAAAATACAGAAAAGTGTTCAAATAATTCAAGTATCAGCAGCACATTCTCTGTCATCACACACCGTGTAATAAGTGATGCTGCCATACAAGTGGGTCAGAATCAGTAGAATTCAAATGAAGTGATTTTAAAAATACAGCTTGTTCCCTTTATAAAATCATTCTTTCGTCTAGAGTTTTTGTTTTTCTCTATAACAGTGTGTTCAGAGATGATGATACCTGAAAGGGCCATTTTCCAGTGATGCCAAGTGCTTGATTACTGTGTGAACTTTTGGGGTTTTTCTTTCTCTCTAAAATAGTAAGGTCTCAGCCTATTATGCAACATGCCTTGAGATAGCGTTGTGATTTGGAGCCATGCAGCTAAATTGATCTGAGTTGTCTTGATATTCATTCACAGTTATACACTGTAAACCCAGTTTACTACCATGCAACCACAGTAAGACTAGGGGGAAAAAAACTACAGTGACATGTAAATGAGAACAAACACTCAGCACAATATGTCCATGACAGTAAAGATTGAAATTTGATTTAGACTTAAAGAAAATCCAATATGTAAATACTCAAATGTCATGCCAAAGCAAAAATGATATCCGATTCTAGTCAGTCACCGATGACAACACACACGTAGTATAATGTTTGCATCAAATTATGTGTACTTAAAGGGTCCAGGACAGAAGCCCTTGTTCTAAGTCATATTTATCCAGAGTTCTTTTGCAGCCCTTAAATGCAGAAATGCCATACCAGCATTAGACCTGATCTGACCTTTATTTCTCTGGAGCCTTTTTAGCCAAACAACAAGCTTTTTTTGACGTTTTGGACATACACATCCTGAACTCGGAACTTCCTAAACACTTACAGTCAGAGGTAACAGGTCAGCAAACAACTATGAACGCAGCATATTACTGTACGTACAGTGTCTGATGTTTCCTGCAGGACTCAAATGTAACTTCAGGACAAGCTAAAAAAAAAACTTTCTAACAACACAGAGAGAAAGCATGTGATATCACTTTCTGCTCAAACCTTCATTCTAAGATATTTACTTTGATTTGTTTCCTGATTTCTTATGAGGGAGAATATTGAATTTTGCAGCTTTAAACTAAGCCTATACTATTTTAGTGTGGTGGGGGAGGTAGAAATCTGGAAAAAATTGCTGAAATGTTTTACATGAGAACATAAGCTTGTACATCTGTCAGCAGATTTACCTGTTAACTAAATTTACAGGAGAGTGAAGCTCCACCATTGCCACCTCCTCCGGCTGATCCTGCTCCTCCTTCTCCTGCTGCTGCTGCTGCTCCCTCTGTTGCACCAAAGGCTGAGGAAAAATCCAAACCAGAACCTGAACCTCCTCTGAGCAGCCCTCAACACATCACACCTCCATCAAATCAACAAGAGGACAAATTAAGGCTCAGGGTATGGACAGTTATTTTTATTTCATTGTTGGTATTAACTAGAAAAGATTCCAATGTTTTTGCTTAACTTTTACGTGATATTTTTACAGTTATATTTGGCTGTTTCTGGCGAATAATCCCCAAAATGTTATCTGTGACTGTCTGCTGATGTGCAGGTACGACCTGTCCTGCAACGAGGTGGCAGCTCGGCCTCCCTCCACAACACATCACTGCGGAACACCATCTTCCAGCTGATGATCCACACACTCGACCCTCTCGGAGAAGGTAACTTTGGTGCTATTTTGGTACTATTCCTAATGCATGAAAATGCAAAAAAATACATGCCGTCTGGTACCAAATCAAACTGCTCCGCTTGGTGGAAACACAGCTTATGACAAACAGAGGACTCCTCCCCTCGGCTCTTCCTTTCCCACACATCAAGGAAAGGACTTCCTGTGGTCTTCACAAACCACAAAGGATGTCATTATTATTTGTTGGTGTAGTAAGCATCCCATTTGAAATGTAAAATGCACACTCTGGCTGGTTTGTCTGTTTTGCTGTTGTAGAAACATGGCAATGCAAGATGGCAGCCTCATTAAAGCAAGGCCCTTGCCTAAACATATAAAAAGCTTATTTTGAATGCAATTACATTTTCATTTTAAAGCAATTATACATTTACTCAGACATACTTATGGGTAGCATATTTATTTTGTGATAGTAGACCCTGGTAAATGTTACACATTGGACCTTTAAGTAGATTATTAACTTTCTGCCAGCGATTAATCAGTGTTACAGCTCTGTGGTGTAGTGAAGCGGACAGTGACTCAGCTTTGTGCTGCTTTGTCTGTCCTGTAAGTCAGGGGAGTGGGATGAGCAATGACCTTCACCTGGCCATTGTTCCTCTGGTCTCACAGCATTTGGCCACCACTGATCCTTAATCAGCTTTTCAATACAAGCTAATGAAAGCTGGATAAGAGCCAGTGTGCTACAGCACACCAAGCTCTTTATCTCGATGGCAGTAGTGAAGTGGTGGGTGAATGTCTTTACTGTTAACTTCTACTGGTTAATTGTCAGACAGTGCTGCAGAAGTTGACTGCAGTGTGACCCAGTAATGTGTACTGACAGTGCAGATGAAGCCGTGCTGCATCTAGTCTCTAGATTCAACTAGACAGAAAACAATAAATCCAGAAGCAATAAAATGTTTGACCTGATATAAATAAATGTGGATATGTGAAGACGTTTGTGGAAAAAGTGTTGCTATTTGTACCTTATTTAGCAAATACTTTTTCTTGCTGAAGTGGATTCACCTGACCTTCAAATCAGTGGCAACCATCTTGTTTGTTAGCAATTGTTGATGTTGTTGCAGTAATGCTTTAAAAGCTCTCTTGTTTCAAACCTGCCTCAAACCTGCATTATAGATGACTGGATGCTGATTGATTCACACTGGTTGCAGCACTAAGAACAGTGAAAAATTGGTTGGTTGGCTGGTTCATTGGCTGGCTGGCTGGCCGGTTGGTTGGTTGGTTGGTTGGTTGGTTGGTTGGTTGGTTGGCTGGTTGGTTGGTTGGTTGGTTGGCTGGTTCATTGGCTGGCTGGCTGGCCGGCCGGTTGGTTGGTTGGTTGGTTGGTTGGCTGGTTGGTTGGTTGGTTGGTTGGTTGGTTGGTTGGTTGGTTGGTTGGTTGGTTGGCTGGTTGGTTGGCTGGTTGGTTGGCTGGTTGGTTGGTTGGCTGTTTGGTTGGTTGGTTGGTTGGTTGGTTGGTTGGCTGGTTGGTTGGTTGGCTGGTTGGTTGGCTGGTTGGTTGGTTGGTTGGTTGGTTGGTTGGCTGGTTGGTTGGCTGGTTGGTTGGTTGGTTGATTGGTTAGTTGGTTGGTTGGTTGGTTGGCCGGTTGGTTGGTTGGTTGGTTGGTTGGTTGGTTGGTTGGTTGGTTGGTTGGTTGGTTGGTTGGTTGGTTGGTTGGTTGGTTGGTTGGTTGGTTGGTTGGTTGGTTGGTTGGTTGGTTGGTTGGCTGGCTGGCTGGCTGGCTGGCAGGCTGGCTGGCTGGCCGGTTGGCCGGTTGCTTGGTTGCTTGGTTGCTTGGTTGCTTGGTTGCTTGGCTGGTTGGTTGGTTGGCTGGTTGGTTGGTTGGTTGGTTGGTTGGTTGGTTGGTTGGTTGGTTGGTTGGTTGGTTGGTTGTGGTGTTAAATAACAGTTGGCATTCGTGTAGTTGCATTGCTGTATGTGAATGATAAAAGACCATTAAGCCTAAATAAAATTCCATTGACCCATTAGTTAAATGTGTTGCTGCTGGCTTTAATTCTAGAGACAGCTTTTGGAGGAACACTCAAAACCCCCAGCTTGAGAAAAGCCAGACAAGGTAAGAGCTGCAACAAAATCCTTGCTGTTGTCCGCTATCATGTCCTGTCATGACTATGTTTTCTTGAGTTAACTTCATACTTAACCGTGTTGTATTCACATGCAAATTTTTTATTAACTCAAAGTAAAAGATAAAAACTTCTCACTTGTTCATTTGGAAAATAAAAAACACACTGTGTGGTTAGAATCACAACTTAGAAAATTCTGTAGACCTTTATTTTACGGTTCACATAATTTTCATAATATCCTTGAAACCTTCTTCATTATGTCTTAAAACATAGCTGGTAATTATCTGTTTATAATCAGAGTAATTCCTAGGAAAAAAAATCTGAATAAAGTTATTATTTTCTAAAAAATGGAGAGAGTGATATTGCAAGATTTTGAGACACAACTAGACTACTAGAAAAACAGTTTTCTTTCTGCTGGGCAATTGATTAAACATTATCCTTCATCATATTCTGACCTTGAATTTCTATCAAGATTCAAGATAAAAATATTGTCTCACTTTGATTTTGTCTCATTGTATTTAATTTATATGTCGCATGACTGTGTGTGATCAGTAATGTTAGGTATTTGCTGTGATGTGTATGTCACTCAGAGACGTGCTTTAATGGTGACGTCAGAGCGGAGGGGTCAGTGAAGAGGACAGGTAAGACGTTTTAGTTTCGGTGTCCGTTGTGGTGTTCGGTCTGGTTTATCTCCATCCCAGAGGTGTTTGTGAGCAGAGTGTGGTGTGGACACTGTTTTATGGCAGTTAGCATCAGTGATGTTGCCTGCATCGTCATCGCCTTCTTCTCTTTTCTTTGCTCATCTTAGCTACATCTCGTCTCAATGTGTGTATACACCGTTGTCTCTCGATCGCATGATACTCACATTTTTGTAAAACTTGTACATACTGTACATTTTAAAATGTAAACTTTTGATGGGATATACATGTTTTAGCATGGCTGTGCATGGGTTAAATAACTTCAAACTGTCCTTGCTGTGGTTTTGTTTCTCCAAGTCTAATTGCTCCATGCTACTTTCTTATAAAATGGCCTGTGTGTGTGTGTGTGTGTGTGTATATTGCCAAAGCTATGTTGACTCTGTTGAAGATGTACAGTACATGAGAGGACTCGCATGTTATAAGAATGGGCTGTCCTTCTCTTAACTGCAGCCAAGAACAAAGTTGAGCCTCTGAACATCCTGGGCACAGGAACTTTACAGACTGAGTCACAACATCAACACTCAGAGGGTGAGTGTGTCAAGTCAATTTCAAGTCAAGTCCATTTTACTTACAGTATAAAGTCCAACATCACAAACAGTTTGCCTCAAATGGCTTCACAGTGTGTGCAGCAAGTGACACCCTCTATCCTCAGTATGCACAGAGGAGGGGTCCGTCTCCCGGGACGACCAGTTGTACAGCAGATGTCACATGTGCAGAAAACAGCTTCACCAGATTATAAAGAAAACCTAACATTTAAAAAGTGTGGAAACATATAAATCAGAGAAATGTCAAATGTAGAAAATAACAGGGAATTGTAACAGAAGCTCAAAAAAAGAGAGGCAGATGGTCACAAGGGAAATGTGGATTATATTGTAAAATATTTTCTATAAGCATTGGTGTCTCATTTATTCAAGGTTGGTTGTAAGCAGTATGATTCGGATGTGCAGGAGGAGATTCTCCACAATCAGAGGAGCCTCTCAGTCACTGCGTTTGTGCGTCACTGTGTGCTTTTGCAGAGTAAAGTGGAGCTGCAAGACAACTGGAGAGGCTTCAACAAGCCAAATCAATCAGTCTGAGGTTTAACACACAGATAGGAATGGTGTGTGTTTGTGTGAAGGAGAGAGAGAGAGAATCACTTCTTCATGTCGAGAGCTTGTTTACCTCCTAACACTCCCATAGGCGCTTCATACCGACCCATGTAGCATAATAATGTCATCGGGTTCTTATTCAAATTCTGATTCATTATGTCTAAAAATGTGAAATTGACAGCAGTTCTGTTTAAAATAGTCTGTTTGAGCCTGTAGCCTGTAGCCTGAGCCATCACACTGTTCAACTCCACTCTTTTATTGCACATTTAATGGAAGCATTTATTTTTCCTTATTTTCCATGAACACAACATAGGTTTTTGTTTGTTTTTAATCGTGCACTTTATAATTAATAGAGAATATTTCTATGCACCTTAATACTTCTTTGTGTCATTTACTATGTTTTTTTTTATTTCTATGTTATACTATGGTATTGTTATGTACCTGTCAGTCTGTCTCTTAGAAGGATATAATAAAATAAGCACATAATGTTCCAGATTCCTTAATTTAGAGGAAAAACTGTTGTGATATTTAAATTTACATGGCTGCAGTTAGGTTGTTAGTACACATTGGACACTCCTCTCTGTCCCTGAAAGTCATCTGATTATGTACTGTGCATGAATGACTATGTCTTGAAATGTCAGGAAATGTCTCGGAACACATTTCAGCACAGGACAAAGCAGAGGAGCAGTTTCTCTTTTTATCAGATTAAAAAAACACAGGTTCTGAAAAACTAGATGGAATCCTCTTTAAGACTGCTGCCACGTCACTCTCCAACCCAATTTGTCACTCTACAGTAACCCTGCATTAGTACATAGATCAATAGTATGACAGCATAGACAGATCAATGCGTATGACAGGAAACTAGTTAAAGAAGTATTTCTTGATTTTACAACAGCTTTTTATATCATTGACAACAGTATTTTACACAGGGAATGTTTTTTAATGGTACATTTTCAGACAGTCAAAACCAGTCTTGTGGAGTTCCACAAGGGAGTTGGTTGGGACCACTGTTATTTACCATATGCTGCTGAAGATGCTAACATGTTTATGTGTGTGGATGACCTCACTCTGTTCTGTGCCTCACCTACATAAGTGGAGTTGAGGCACTTCTACTTGCTGAGTTCCTTGTGGTTACCAGTATTGTATTTGGTAGTGGGAATGCTCTGGCTAGTGCTGCTCTTAACCTGTTTATATACGAGAGTTGAACAGGTCAATCAAATCAAATTAAGAGATGTTAAAATGGTGAAAGAAAGGTTATACAGTATGCGAATGCCAATATGCCAGAATTATTATATGAAAAACGACTATATAGTGGCTTTTGCCATGGACATGTAACACCTCACTAAAGGTCAGCTGATGTTACCTATGCCTCAGACTAATTTTATAAAGAAAACTGTTGTATTCAATGTACCTTTTTAAAGTGGAACCCAAATACAAGCCGTGCTAATGAGGATTCTAATAAATAAACATTTCTTTATGTGTTATTATCTTTGACTCAACTCAGTAGCATTTTTTGTGGACACAGTGGATAATACATTCATCATAAAGAGAGCAAACAGGCAGTGTACAAGATTCAAATGCGTACACAGATGAAAAAAGGTTTTTAAAAATGAACTAGCGACAACTGAAAACGTTAATCAATAAACTAGAAATAAATAGCAACCGAAAGCTCATCATTCTGATCATTCTGTGTTTTCCCTCTTTTCTCAGATAATGATCACAACCCCAACTCAGAGCAGGTTTCTGCTGATACTGCAGATCCACCAGGGGGCGCTGCAGCTGAGCCCTGCACTGAGAAGACACATGGTCAGCCAGAAGAGTCAAAGGTACAAATATTAATGTACATTACATTAATAATGTATTAATATACATGAATATACATACAGAATTGAGCTTCAAGTAAAATATGATGAAAGTCTTTCATCGCCAGGATGTACCAAGGTGGTTTGGCGCCCCCCAGTGGTGGTAGAGCTTTGTTCTTGATCAACTAATATTCTCTGCAATTCTGATCCTAAGGGTTGTTGATACATGTCAGAGATGTATCATATTAATACTTAAATGTGTCATCAGAGATGAAAGAAACATGTTAAACCGAAGTACTGCTTCACTGATAATAATGGTATAGCTAGTTTGTTCAATTTTAATTTTCATTTGAGTGACACAAACTCTTTATGTTTTGGTTTGGTGTTTTGTTGTGTTTGTCGTTTGTAGGGTCACCCATCCAGTAACACGGCTTTTAGCGGTGACACTGCAGCTATGGGTCAGAAATGCCAAATTTTACCAAACCTAAAAGTCAAAAATGTCATTGGCAGAGGAGACAAAAATAGAGGGTCTGCAGTGGACATGTGTTTCACACATGAAACCCTTTTTCATACATACATTTCATTGGTAGATATATAATGCATACAATGTTATTGCGTTGGGTTAGGGTTACCACCTTGTTACCTCCTCTCATCATGTGATAATCCCCAGTTGCTGCTGCCAAGTAGACAAAACCTTCACCCTCTCAATCTCAGCATGTTTCATAAATGCTTAAATTAATCAAATAGGTTTAATGTTTATAAATATAAAACAGACAGGGGGACATTTCTATATACATGTATATGAACACAGTGCATTGGTGCAGATTTGTGTGTTGCATAAGCTTTGGTAAGCAAGAGCCACAATGTTTTGAACCGGGATTGAGTAACCATTTTAAAGGCTAGAGGATGTTCCTATTTTACAGATATACAGATTGTTACCTCAAAGTCAAAACTGTCTGTCTCACTCGTGTTGTCTCGGCTGCAGGCGACTGCAGCAGCACCAGCAGGAGGTTCGGATGGCAACTCTGAGGACAAGAGCAGTGATGAGGACAGCAGTGAGTCCTCTGAAAGTCAAGATGATGATGATGATGATGATGATGATGATGAAGACGAGAACAAGGAGGCAGAGGAAAAGGATGAAGAGGAAGAGAAAAATGAGCCATTGTCTTTAGACTGGCCTGAAACCAGACGTAAGCAGGCCACCTATCTGTTCCTGCTGCCCATCGTGTTTCCGCTGTGGCTCACGCTGCCTGACGTCCGCAACTTGGTGAGCACAAACCAGCCTGAGAAACAACAACAGTCCTTTACAGATGTGCACAGACAAACAGACTTTTTATTGTTGGACAAGTTTTGGCCTCTGATGGATGGTTTCCAGCACCCGTGGTGCCAAAATAAGTCTTTTTTAAAAAATTTTTCATAAGATTAATGTGAAATAAATGAATATGAATTTTAGTTATTGAGAAACATTATTATTATCATCATTATTATTATTATTATTATTATTCATTGGGACTTGCTACATAGTGTTTTGGAAACCCATCAAACAAAACTCCAGTAATTTTAGTATCACTTTATTGGACTCACCATGTCACCAGATCTCATTACACCATACTCTCTGTGGCTAATTATTAGTGGCTGTCACAATACGCGATATATTTTTATGAAGACCTAGCATCATTTAATTCTGTTTTAGTGTGTCATCCATAAACATTAAACATCCCATAAAGTGCTCATTCATTAATCGCACTGTGACAGACATACAATCAGAAATATAGACCAAAAATGGTACAAGAAAATGTGCAATGTGTGCACTCTGTTAAGGTTTTAAATGTCTTGATATCTATTACTTCACAACAATATTGTCCAGTATGCAAATAATCCACCTTCCGTGCGATCTAAATCTGTTTCCACACGTTTATGTGAAATTTTCCGTTGTGGATATTCTGAACACTTGATGTGACTCTGCCTTTGTTTTTGCAGGCATCCAGGAGATATTTTGTCGTGACATTTATTGGCTCCATCCTGTGGATTGGCATTTTCTCCTACCTGATGGTGTGGTGGGCTCATCAGGTTGGTTGTCATGCAACACACCGCATTTACAGGGAGTCGTAAGTTTGTCAGAGTGCGTGGATTAAGTTTTCTCCAGTGAAAGTTGAAATACAAGATTACACTAAAGATATAATATGTAACATTTCTGGCGTTAAAGCGTCTAATTTTAAAATGACCATGTGATATATTTTTTCAGTAGTGTATTAGCCAGAATGTTTCCAACACTCATACCCATAGCAATCTATACTTCTAATGAAGGTAAATGATAATTCATCACATCTTAATGACATGATCTGCTTTGCAGAGCTGCTGATGATTTACACAGGGTTTGTCTTTAAAAATCCTGCAAATACAAAGGAGCTGTTGAAAACAATTAAGGGAAACAAAGAAGAGAAACACTTTCCTTCCCTTTGAAACTGGAACAGGATCTGTTGTTTTTAACACATTTAACAGATAAAGGCAATGACAAGCTGTTTAACAATGTGCACCTTAAGTGAGGCATAGAGAGAGGACTTGGTCGGTCACTGATCATTGTATGGTATATGCAACTATTTTAAAAAGCTGGAATACAAAGTAACTTCAGGTAAAGAAGGATCAGTCACTTAATCTGGAAGCCAGTCAGTGCTCATGATCCTACACTGCTCGGTCACATCATCAAAATGTTTCAGAAGTATTTTGTCATTGTTTTGTTTGGGAGAGACCAGTAGTCGCAGAATTTACATACCATGCATTTATTGGAAATTATTTAAAAGATTACACATTTGACATCACATATAATTGAACTCATTTCAATCAGTTAGTCATTGCCAGAAACAAACACCCGCACATTTTTTGATAATGTTTGTTCCAATAATCTGAAGAGTTTTGTTACGAGTTAACGTGGGATTTAAAGCCACACTGAGGACAATTTCTGATTTCCTGCTAAAACCATGAAATGTGTTCCTCAGCAGAACCGACACACGTCTTTTTCTGTGCACAGGTTGGTGAGACTGTGGGTATCTCAGAGGAAATCATGGGTCTGACTATCCTGGCAGCTGGTACATCGATCCCCGACTTGATCACCAGTGTGATTGTGGCCCGTAAAGGTCTGGGTGACATGGCTGTGTCCAGCTCAGTGGGCAGTAACATCTTTGACATCACTATAGGGTGAGTTACCGTGTTGTTGTTAAATCATACTCATAGATTCAGTTTTTAAAAAAATCACACTGAAAGGCTACATTTAAAGGAAATGCTGAGAGTTTTTTTTTTTTACCTAGAATCACAGAGGAAGTTTTGAGTTGTATTGTGATTTAATATAAGACAATTTAGTGTATTAGTGTCAGTGAGTCTCTCAGTACCAAACAAGCTAAACATGAAAATGCAGTAGGTAAGTTATGAAGTAGCATGTCAGGACTTTTTAACTTAACAAGTCAAGCAATTATCATGTTCTTTTTTCAATAGTAGAGATAATGTGCGATAGAATATTATGTAGTAGTATGTACAGACAATGACAAGACATTTGTTATGTTTTAACAATGTTTTAAAATAAAAATGCTCAACAATATTGTCTTTCTAAATTTATAATGTATTTTTAGAAATGCACACTTTACAAATGTATTTTTAGAGCACAGTAAAACCCATTTTCTAAAATATAGTAGAAGTACTTCAGCTGTGCGTGTTGCACAGTACAGGATTCATATTTTCGCTCCTGCTGTGTCGTGACGTTTTTGCACGAGTAAAGACACATCTGTTCTCTCTGGTTTCAGTCTGCCGGTGCCGTGGCTCTTGTACACTCTGCTCCACGACGGCAAACCAGTAACTGTCCGCTCCAACGGCCTGTTCTGCGCCATTGTGCTGCTCTTCCTCATGCTCCTCTTCGTCATCATCTCCATCGCCACGTGTCGCTGGAAGATGAGCCGAAAGTTGGGCCTCACCATGTTCGTACTGTACTTTGTGTTTCTGGTTCTCAGCGTCCTGCTGGAGATCCGTGTCCTCATCTGCCCCATTTCGGTCTGACCTGACAGAACTGCAGATATGTTTACATATGATTACATATGATGTTAGATATAAACAAGACCAGTGTCAAAAGCCCGACCCAGCGCACAGTAGACACCTAGCAGACACAAAACTAATCCAGAAGCAATGTTAACGGAACAGTACAGGTTTTTTGAAGTATGGTTGCATGAGATTTTGACACATTTATCAACACTGACTTTATCAAGTGCACTACCACTGTGAACCAGCCTGGGACCCAGAAACTCACTCTTACTGATAACAGGGCTGAGACGTGGCAAATAGAATCTATGTTTGCCACGTTTTTCATGATTTTACGTTATGGCACAAAGGAGTCCATCACTGAAATCATGTCTTTTGCTCAGATTTATGTGAGTGATCCAAACTTACAAAATGAGGCAGCAGTAGACCAGCAGCTGCTGTGTCCCCTCAACCAAAAAACGTTGATTTTCTTTCGTTGATATGTCTTTAGGTTTACAAACCCCAGTTTCACGCTGGAAAATGCTGTCTATTGATGAGATAAAGCATTGTTCTTGTGACATCATAGACTTAGGCAGGTGTAAATGTTATTAACCTATTAATAAGTGGGTAAAATCAGTTTTTCTTTCTGTCCCTATTGGAAGCTATGTTTTTAGTGAAGGTAAAAATGCGGGCCTGATTCGCTAAAACCGCAGTGTGCTCAGTGAAGTCAGTGCTGATAATGTGTCACTACCTCATACAAACGCACTTCCAAAACCCAAATTATCCCTTTAAAGGAAAAATCCACCCTCAGCATAGCTTCACATCTGGTAATTTTTCTGTGACCTTTAACCTTCTGCAACAGCTGCTTTCTGATAACATTGTCCAGAATCTCTCAGTTTATTGTGTGTTGCAATGCAATGTCATATTTAACAGCCCTGAACATTGTAGACAGCAGTTGTACAAAATACTAAGTGTCCACTACAGTGATCAGTGGAATATCTTCATGCTTGTGAGTGAGGCATGGACTGCGTTCTGGTAATTATTAGAGAGAATTGTAATGTTTCTCATGCACCTTGTCAGGAAACTTCAAATATGCAGGTGTTGTTTTCTTATAAACTGGTGAACACAGGCGATTTTACTCCTGCAGGCTTCGGACACATGTGAACAAACTCAAACAAGCCCACAAATAATCAGCTAACAGTACAAACACCAGCACAGCATTATCACATCCCAGCTCCTGTGCAACGATGACTGCTGCTCCATGCTGTGATCACCCTGTCAACATGCTGCTGCAGTGCAGCCAGTGAATATTGCAGTTAATGTGGCTGCTTTTAATAATGTGAATACTACAATATCACGTTTTTTAGCAACTTTTCTTTGATGTCAATTAACAATCTAGAGCAGTGATTACCAAATGTGGGCTGTAAAGGTATTCTTTATGTAAAATGTCGTTTTGGGCAAATTAGTCATGATTTGTAGACTACTTTGCTTTGTAATCTAGACATGCAGAGGCCTGATTAGAATGTTGTTGTTTTTTTTTTTTTTGCTAGTTTATTGAATAAATTCTAAGTATGGGAAAAACTGACCCTTAAGCCTGAAAATGCCTAATCTACAGAAAAGGTAAACACAGCCAGTGTGAGGTATCAACCAGTGAACACTGCAGTTATGCCACTGACCCCACCCTTCAATTATTTTTTAACTAGTTGCTACATTTGCTAGCGCTGTGGCCTTTGCAGCAAAAAGACCTGGGTCTACGACGCAATCAGAACAAGGGCCTTTCTGTGTGGAGTCTGCATGTTCTCCCCCGTGTGCGCGTGCATTTTCTCCGGGTTCTTCTGTTTTCTCCCACAGTCCAAAAACATGCAGAGGTTAACTGGACACTCTAAATTGACCACAGGTGTGAAGTGAATGATTGTTTGTCTCTGTGTGTTGACCCTGTGATGAACTGGCCGCCTGGCCTGGGTGCTGCCCCGCCTTGCACCATATGTCAGCTGGGATTGGCACCAGCAGCCCCATGCCCCTCATGCGGAGGATAAAGCGGTAGACAGTGAATGAATGAATGAATGTTACATTTGCTTGCCAGCAAATTATGTAGCTGCTTCCGTATCATTCCAGTCCAGTTTTGGTTGAGTGCTAGTAGATAAGCGTTATTTGTTAATACCAGCGTCTTGAACTGGGGTGCAAAAAATAAATAAAAGCTTGAGAGCAAACTCAGATCTTTTGATTTAGAGAGACACTAAAAACAGTTGAGGTGGATTTTTCCTTTTAATATTGTGAGCATAAATGTGGAACATTCCTAAGGACTAATAGATTTGAGGGGGGGGAAATCCAGCAGTGACATTACAGCAACTTAAAATCAGTGAATGCAATTGCATTTTTGTATGTTCATTATTTTCTGAACTGTATCCCTGGAACTGTTCTGCATTTAACCAACCAGTGTTTGTTCATGTTCAAGTGTCACATTGTCTAATGTTATATGCTCCTTCTGGACTGAAGTGGATACAAATGTGCATTATTGATAGGAATACCGTGAATATTAAAACAATTCCATGCTGCAATAAATTATTTTTATAACAGTGAAGCTGAGCTTTTTTCTACTAAAAATAAGTGAAAGTGCAGAAAGATACACAAAATGTTTAAAATCAAAAGGATTTTGCTAATGGTTTTTGACCTATATACAATTGAATGCACTGCAAAGGCAACATTCAAACTGATACACTTGATTTTTTATTTTTATTGTTTTAATTTCACTCATTTTGAATTTGATCCTGGCAAGAGGTTCCAAAAGGCTGGTAACATTAAGGAACGCTCAACGAACACCTGTTGTGGTAAAGTGGGCTAAGTAGAAACAGGTGAGCTTCATGAGTGAGTATAAAAGGAGCTCAGTTGTTCACAGCAAGGATGGGAGAGTCTCGCATAAAAATGTTCATTAATTACTGGCCTCAGTTTCCAAATGCTTACTGAGTGTTGTTAAATGTGTCCCTTTATTTATTTAGGAAAATAAGTGAATATTTGCTGGGGGGGAATGAAGTTTGTTCACTTGAATATATTTGAAAATAATTGGATTCTGTTTTTATTCACATTTTACACAACATCCCAACTATATTGGAGTAAAGATTTGTACGTGTGACTTTTTTTTGGCCAGCCAGTGTAGGCTGTTTGGCTGAGCTGTGTTAAATGCTAACTGGAGCAGAATGCTAACATAGACGGCACATTGGAAAAGCGGTTAGCACACTTGCATTTGCAGCTAAAAAAGACCCGTGTTCCACGACCGGGTTAGAACAAGGGCCTTTTCTGCGTAAAGTGGGGCTTTTCTCCGGGCTCACCAGTTTCCTCCCACAGTCCAAAACATACAGAATTGGGGATTAGGCAAATTGGACGGACAACCTGACCAGGTTGTACCCCGCCTCTCGCCCTCTGCCAGGTGGGATTAGGCACCAGCGACCCTCATGTGGAGGACAAAGCTAAGTGCTAACTGGAGCAGCATGCTAACACAGATGCCACATTGGAACGTACGTTAACGTGCTAAAAGAGCATGGTGATGTGCGTCATCACAATAACGTGACACGACAGGGATGTGTGTGGAGCTTCTCGTGTCCACCTCTGAATGGGCACCGTGTAAACACTACAGGAACACTGGTGCCTTTAAACAAAACAGGATGAAGACAACAAAACTGAGAGTATGATTTTATTTACAGTTAAACAGTCCCATAGATCTGGTCACACTGTACAGGACCTTCACCACCATGTGTGAGTGACGAAACTTCTATAAAATGTGGTTTCTACAAAGGGCAGGTTAAAATGTACATGGCCCAGATACTGCAAAGTCATTCATTTTTACACTTTTTTTAAACACAACAAAAATCCATATATCAATAGCAGCTTATTCAAGCTGCTGACATCGTAGTCATTGTGTGTGTGTGTGTGTTGTCCTGGTGCATCCAGCTCAGCAACATTTTCAGGGCTGAAAGCTAAAGTATGAATTTCTTATTCCACCCCCCAGGTTTTTATTTCTGTTGTTCACGCCTGGTTAATATTCATGAGACCGTCATGAGTTTTGACTCCAGAGGTCCTCCTTCAACCAGTGTACCAGTGTGTCAGTCATGTTTGGGTCACATACACAAGAAAACAAGTCACAATTCTGTCCGGTCCAGAATCTATCTAGACAGGTTTTTCTCAGTCTTCAAAATTAAAAATGACTAGTGATGAATGCAATGTGTTTAATGTACATCATGTTAAAAGAAAAAATAAAATAAAATCATAAATTCAGCTCAAAAAATGCAGAAGAATTTATACAAATGTTTACTTCAATGAAACTTTTTCCTTTTAACACATACCTCAATATGTAAACGTGCAAATTAACATTTTGTTTTGTATGGTTTGTACCAGTCTCGCTTTCCTTAAGGCATTTTAACATGGTGCAAAAATGATCATGCGGTGCATCCTAAATTGTGACTTTCGTCGAGATTCTGAATCACCAAATTTATGTTGGATAAATATATGAGCTGAAAATACACAAAAATACTGACCAGTGTGTTATTTTCAGTAAATGCCAGGTGGGGGACACAACTCTGGTCTCAGGCAAGTTATGTTTCCTTCCCTCGAGATTTTTTTCACTGTTTTGAAGACCGATATGGTTTCATTTTGTTATTTAGTTTATATGTCTGATAACAGAAGTTTTGCTATAAGAGAAACAGAAAATTCCTAGATTGAGATTGGCCTCAGTGGGATCTAGGAGTTCTGATCAATGTGGCTCAAACATACTGTATGTTATTAAACCGAAAATGGGCACAGGCAAAGATGGTGGTTAATTACTGACAGCTTTGGTGCAAGGGTGGGAAATTTATTCATTTTTTTCATTCATTATGCATTTTTCCTCCATAACTCAATGTTTTCACCAGACAAATGACACCTGCCTTACAGCAAAAAGACCCTGGGTTTGGGTCCAAAGGGCTTTCTGTGAAGAGTTTGCATGTCCCTTCCATGTGCACGTGGTTTTCTCTAGGTTCTCCAGTTTCCTCCCAGAGTGCAAAAACATGCAGTGGTACTGTAAATTGGACACTCTAAACTGACCATAGGTATGAATGTGAGAGTGATTGGTTGTTTGCCTGTATGTGTTGACCCTATGATGGACTGACTACCTGTCCAGGGTGTGTGCTGCCTTTCGCTGATATCAACTGGGATTGGCTCCAGCTTCTCACAACACTCGCGTGGAGGATGAAGCAGTAGACAATGAATGAATGAGAAAGTGTATCACATGTTTTAGTGGATCTTTAAATCTCAACGCAGCAAATTAGAGTAATCACAGACTCAAAGTTCTGTGTTTTTAAGTGATTCTTAAAAACACGTGTGACTGTGTAGTGGTTAAAATTTTTTGGTTTGCAAATTTGAGCCACAAAAGACTAAACGGATAAATCATGTGCTTTACTCACAAACCTAGTGGTTTACATTGTCTTGACTGTTACTGCGTCACTCAGCTTCTGCTGAGTTAGGATTCAGTTTTGAACTGGTCCAGTTCATCCACAACCCCCCTGGGGCTTTAAAATGCAGCACATTGGGAGAAATGATTACTGTATGTGTGCTGGTACACTGTGGTTGATGTTACTGTGATGTGCATTGTGTTCTTCAATCTTTCCACATATCACATTCACATTAAATTAAATTGTTCAATGTAAATTTAGCTATTTTACTCTCCAAGAAGGTGACTGTGAATGACAGTGTATGTTTGCACTTGTGATTTGTGATGTGATTCTTCTAGTTCTATTTATTTCAGCCAAATCCCACGTGATTACTTTAATTCTACTACAGTATAAATCTGTACAGTTCAAATACTGGTTTACAGTAATCCTGGTCAGATACATCTGTCCTACATCTGTCCTCCTTTTAGCTGTTGTTTGAGCAATTAAAATTAACTGAGGAAAATTGTAATAACATCATTATATCAGTATCATTAAAATTAAAAGAATTTTTTTGAAAGGCTCTAAAATTTTGAAATAAACGAAGTAATCTGAGATATATGTATCTGTTCTTTTGTTGAACTTGAAACCATTAAATCTTAGTTACGACAGCTCTAACACCAATCTGAAGAGTTTTAGTGATTTAGTGACTCAGACAGCAGACGTAAACCTTTAAGTGCTGCTGAGGTGATGACACATACACAGCCCCATTTACGTCTATTCAGACTTTGTTGTAGCAACATCAGCCTTTTCTTGGTGACAATAATTTTACAGTAAGTCAGTTAAAAAACACAAAGTAAAAAGGTGAAATTCCAAGTAGCAGTAAAGCAAATTTTTGCTTCAAGATATGCAACCAAGTGTAACACATGAAATTGTTTCCTCATCAGCCCTGACAGTGACCACGCACAGCCCCTGTGCCGTGCTGCTGTGTGTTTGTTTTTACTATAGCAAACTGGTATTGAATTAATCTAAGAAGCTGAAGTAAAACCATACACATTTGTGTTATTGGCTTTAACATTAATACTGACATTTGCTTTGTCAATGTACAACACATTGTTCCACTGGTGAAGAAAAGTTCGAAATCTTATTGTTCATTTGATGATAAAATAAAGTGTAAAAAATTGACTGTTATCGAACTCTATGTTAAAACTATTGCTCTGGTTGAGCAGCGCAGTGAAGGTTTATCATCAGATACTGAGCTAATGTTAGAGGCAACCCAAAAACTTGATTTACACATTTGAATAAGAGCTGCAACTGTAATTATTTTCATTGTGTAATCTGTGAATTATATAGTTAAATCACAATTTATCACTAGGATTAGATCACTGCAGCTCTAATTTAAATGTTTATTTTATTCCCCAACTCGTGAATCACTGAAACTAAGTTGCTATTCATCGACACTAAATTCATATTGCAGTATCTTTTCTACATGTTGAAAATGATCTGTAGGCCTTCAGGTGGACGATGACCTCTGACGAAAGTCCACAATAAAACACTACACTGACAAAAAAAGGACACTAGAATAAATAAAGACTGTGCATAAACAGACTTGAAATTAAACATTTTGCTTATAGTCTTCATATGCTTAATGACCATACCTTATCTGCCGTTTTTTTCTTTGTTAAACATTCACAGATTTTCTCCCTCGACACTGGTTTGTGTTGTTACTGAACAGTGTAACAACAGTGTGAGTTTCCTCACTCAACTGACATACTGTCTGCAAAACGTTTGTTAGGTGTTGTTTCTAGGGCTACATAACACTGACCATGGTCAAATGTACCTTTAAATATCGTTTCAGAGTCTTCTCTAAACTTTAGTGCACATTCACAGTCTTCCAACAGGTTTCCTGAGCTTGTCTTAAAGCATTGATGTAGTAGGTGATGAGAGTTAATCCAGGTATGTGATGGTGGAGAGACTTTACAGATAAGGCTCTCCAAATGTCCTGCGACACTCCATGACCCCCGTGCTGGGAGGACGGTCACAGTTATGGGTCAACTTCACTAGGCTCGGCATCAGTCGGTCGTACGCCAACTTATATTCACGATCAAAAGCATCTGAGAAGAAAAGAGGAGGCATCAACAATGTCACATTATTACATTAACTTCTATTAGTAAAACCTGCTCCAGTCAACATTTTTTTCCTTGTTATGTATCAAATGATTGTTCAAGTTCGCAGAGAAAAAATGTGTGTGCATGGGTTTTCTCCGGGTTCTCCGTCTTCTTCCCGCAGTCTAAAAACGTGCAGATTTGGGGATTAGGCATATTGGACACTCTAAATTGCTGGTGGGTGTGAGTGGGAGAGTGGATGGTTGGTACCAGTGCCCCCCTGCAACCCTCATGTGGAGGATAAAGCGGTAGAAGATGAGATATATGTGCTGTCTGTAAGATATCAGTCAAACAATGCCTCATTCTCAAGACTACATAACACATCTACCTATGGGTACAAATCAAGTTGCTTGAAGAGATAAAATACTTGCCTATATCAATGTTATCTTTTCCAAGAGCCACCAGCGAGAGAAAGAGGATGTCTCTGTACAAGCTCCTGGGGAAAAAAAAGGTTAAGAAAGGGGTTTAAAAAGGGTTTGGGAAAAAAAGCCATTGCACATTTTCCTGTCTCTCAGTTCCTGGCAGCCAAACAGTTAACAGTGGACATTTGTTTAAAATAAAATTTATTTAAATACCCTAAGTCATTTTATGAACAGTAACTGAATTCATATTTTTACTTTATTTTTTTATATAATTAAATGTCAATCATTTGCCATAATACCAACTGATGTGAGCAAATGGAACTTTTACACAACCTTTTTAAGTTTTGGGCGTTTCATACCCTTCTCTGAATGTCTCCACCTGTTTCAAATGGTGATGAGATAAATCATGAATTAAATAAAAGATAGATAGTGGTGATGCACTATATTATTGCCTCAATATCAGTATCAGCAGATATTGGCTTTAAAATGTATTATCAGATATTGGCAAACACACCAGAATATGCCGAAATAACTAAGGACTACAACATTAGGCTAAACAGGCTGCTACCTCATTTACTTTTTTCCTGGTGCCCTCTACAACTATTTTTTTTTTTTTTTACGTTTTTTTATTTTGTACAATGTAGAAAGTTTCTATCGACATCTGTTGCGACCAGATTATTAAAAATATTATGTTAATTTTACTACAGAAGAGAACAAATGACCTCTGCAGTTGGGTGCATGTATGGGCATCTATATCGGTTACCGGCCCAAGCATTCTCGATAATTTGGCATATCGGATATCACCAATATAGTTCATCCCAAATAAATAGGCCTGATGTGACATATCACTCCTGACCTTTGCCTTTTGACCCCAAGCGTCTGGCCCAGTAGCTGCAGTAGCTGAGCCATTGGCCGACTGACATCGTTCCTCTGGATGCTCTTCACCACACTCTGCAGTAACTCTTCACTGAATGGTTTCTCCTGCTCCGGGACCGGCCGGGACAGAGGGTAGCCCACATCTATCAAAACACACAGTTCAGCAGTCAACTTCAGACAAAATGTAATGGTAAAACAAAATGAGGAAGTTTAAATATTATCAACGTGAGAAGAGGATTTTACTTTACTATACATGTATCTGCACCAGTATAGTACTACTTATACTAATCTAGGGTTTTGTGCATATACAGTACTTCTTGTTACAATATCAGGGTCTTGGCTTTTCCTTTCTTATATTGTGGTGTATATATGATGCTTTAAAGCCTCTGAGTTTAACATTAGATTTTATTAATTTTTTTTCATTGTTGTATTCTGTTTCTCTTTGGTCTTCATGAACAGAGACAGTGTAACAGTAGTTGTATTCAATGTCCTTCATCTGAAAATGGACTTAATAATAATATTATCACACCTGACAGAGATAGTGTTTTGTGAGCTGAAGCAAGAGACAATGATTCAGGCAAACTCCTGAACAACCAGGTTTGTTAAGCAGTATTCAATTGCTTGTTTTGCAAGCGGTCTTGCTTTATTAGGGCAATGTTGCTGCTGCCTCCATGTGTCTTAACATAAAACTTGCACCAGTGTATGCACTGCTTAATCAGCATTGTGTGAACTCATTTGACAAGGGTTTGAATGCAGTGGGCATTTGTTTCCATTTAAGTTACACACTATACTTTTGGGGCTCAGGAGTACCAATATGATGTGGTTGCTCTTCAGTACCCAGCTACATTCATATTTAAAAATATATATATATTTATACCATATAAAATGTTTATTCCACAAATGTGGAAGAACACCATGAACATTCAATTTGTATTTGACACAGTCACATTTCATGTCAGCAGCATTTCACTAAACACACATGACCCTTCAACATCATCATCACTGTTAACATCTTACACCATGAAAGACTTATTTTACTGCGACAAACAGAGGCCACAGACAACACTGCAGTGCATCAAGCAAGAGAACACAGAGAACACACAGGCAGCAGACTGAAACAGTCACAGGACAGTCAGAGCAACAACATGACTCATCTGTAGGAGTCTGCAGCAGAAAGGAACACTCACTCTCTAACAACAGAGTACAATTAAACCCTGGAAGAGAGAAAGCAGACAGAACCTATTAGTAGGAGCTGAAGCTGCCTTTGTGCCACCTGCTCCATTAAACAATCTAGTACTACAGACTATCAAGGTCCATCCATATCGCATTAATAAAAAAAAGCTGAATGCAACTTAGTAAAATATATTTCTTAATTTACTTAAAAAATTAAAAATTACTCATATTTGAAGTGCACAAGAAAAAAACAGTCCTCTCCCGGTTCAGAGAATGCTGAGACGCTCCAGCTTCCTCTCAACAGAAATGAGACAATAAACACTCAATTACTGATTGCATTATTTTCTTGTAATAAAGATTGTTTTAATATTTTTTTGTTTCTGCAGCTTTAATATATTTCTCATGTTTCTCAGGAAATTATATCAAAAAAATTGGATCTTGTTACAAGCAGAGTTAGTCTAGAGTTAGTGTTTTCACAAACTAACTCATGTTGGCCAGACTACAGCATGTGTCTGAAAGCAGCTATAGAGGGAGAGAGCAAGACCAGAAGGACTCACTGTATGTGTTCCAGAGGATGTAGAGAGGCTGGATGGGATCCTGGTGCAACTTAAGGTTGTCCCATAGGATCTGGATCAATACGTGTTTACTGTCCTCTGACATCCAGTGACGAGGGATCTGACAAAGGCAGAGAGAGAGAGAGAGAGAAAGAGAGAGACAGAAAGAGAGAGAGAGAGAGAGCATACATGCTTTAAATAAATGAATCAATTTTACATTTACAGGTAAATGTGGCTGAGTTTAGCTTCCTGTTTGAAATCTAATTTCACCTTCTGATAAACATTATTGGCAACAGTTGTAAAATCAGGTTTAAAAAGCCACTTGTTTTTGCTGACCACTGGTTTAACAGTTCAGATCACTGTTGAGTGCGGAAATGTAAATGTAGTGTAAATGTTTCCAGCAGAGAGGGCTAAGGAGCTATTTACATGCAAAAAATGCTTAAAAAATGTCAAAAAATGCTTGAAAAATGCAGAAGTAGTAACCTAACCTGGGATCTGCTGAGATGACTAGTTGCTGAATTATTTAACTCATTAATGTAAGACAAAAATTAAAATTATAAACAATAAAGTAACAGCCCTGAAAACTCAGTGTTCAAAAGATCAGGATGATGGAGGTTTAACAGATGGAGTGAACAAAGATCAATCTGACCTAATATTGAAATATGTGCCGAAACACTTTCAGCACAATGCAGATGAGAAATTTTCATCTCAGTGTGATGCAAGAGCATGCAGAAAAAAAGGGGCACCATATCAGATGAGCGTCATAACAGCATCACTGTTGCTCACATCTAATGTGTATCTCCACTGAAAAAATGTATTTGTGCACACAAAGACGGTCAATGTGAACTGCTCCTAACACTGCTCTTCAGTCTGTAAAGCACTATACATTTAAATTATTATCATGAGTAGCATAATTATCATTAAGTATTGTGTATTTGTGTTTTTGTGGGTCAGACCTGGGAATCTCTGTTGCAATGCTCTGAGGTGAGAATCAGACCAGGCAGGTTGCTGGGCAGGTCCAGCCGTCTGAAGTACCAGACTAGGTTCCAGTAGATGATGGGATGATGGTCCACCATGTCAGCCTCTGTGATCACCGCGTCACCTTCATTCTCCAGCAGACTCTCCAGCTCCTTCCACAGCACCAATGGGCTCAGGTAGGGAATAGTCACTGGCTCAGGGTTGTGGAGTCTCCACTCCATGCTAAGTGGATCCTAAATAAACAAGAATTATCACAGATTAATTTCTATTTGTAGTAATTTGAGAGAGACGGGCCACACGGTTGGTGTAGTGGTTAGTACTCTTGCCTTTGCAGCAAGAGGGACCTCTTGTCAGAACAAGGGCCCCTCTGCATGGAGTTTGCATGTTCTCCCCATGTGTGCGTGGGTTTTCACCAGGTACTCGGGCTTCCTCCCACAGACCAAAAACATGCAGATCTGGGGATTAGGCCAATTGAATACTCTAAATTACCCGTAGGTGTAAATGTGAGAGTGAATGATTGTCTGTCTCTATGTGGCCCTGCCTCTCACCCTATGCCAGCTGGAGTTAGGCACCAGCGCCCCCCGCGACCCTCAGTGGAGGATAAAGCAGTAGAAAATGAGTGAGTGAGGGTGAGAGGTAGGAGGGAGTTGAATTATCTACTATTAAGCTCTGTGTTTTGTGATTTATGTTGACATACAGAGGTTTCATTGAGATGGCTGGGCAGGCTGCCTGACGTTGGAACACAGTGATTGGGTTGCAAAAGTTCCTCCAGAGGACCAGAGGCGCTGACGCTGCGGGCCAGAGTCACTCCAGGAGAGAGGACGCCCTGCCGGTGCTCTGTGGGGATGTTGATACCTTGAGTCCAGGTTGATCGTGTCCTGACAAGATATAAGCAGTGTGTAAAAACTGAGAAGCCAAAAGCGAAAAAGCATGTGTTAATTAAATAATGTATAGCAGCCTAATTAAAACAGACTTTACATAGTTATACGCAACATGTTAATTTTGAGGATTTTGTTTAATAGCTGAATTTAAAAACGTTCTCCACTCAAGACTTATTATAATATATATTATATAAAATCAAACTTATAAATAAGCCTTTTCAAATTTTTTTAGATCTTTTTAGATTAAAAAAAAAGCCATAAAAAGGATTGCAGTGCAATCTGAAAATTTTGTTTGAATTGTCTGACGTACAATAGATCTGTGTCATAAGTCCTACTTTTATTGCTGGAGTTGATGACTCAGTGCTGTTAGAGTTCATTGTTTATAATGTACATACTGTCAAGACTTTTTCCATGTGAAAAGGCATGTGAAATAAAGATCTTAAAGGTGTAATAGCTTTTTCTGATTTAAAAGATTTGACAACCAGGAAACTCAATTTATATCATCACCAAACACTGATTTTCCTCAATTGAACTCCAAGTCCTTGCACACGTCTCTGAATGAACAGCATGTACAAAAGAACTGTCTGCACCTTCTATTTCCCAAACAGTTCTGGACAGCAATCACAGGAGAAGGAGGGGAGACAGCTGTTGTTGGACAGGGTGTGGACAATGTGGACGTCCCTGTGTCCAAACCTGTTGAGGCCGAGTATGATGAGGTCATTGCCTCATCCACTGACGGACTGCCCTTCAAGAAAAGTCTATAGGGAGGAGAGAAGATGGAGGGATTATACACTCAAAACATTACTGTACGAAGTGTTTGTTTATCGGTAACAGGGGTCAACGGTGTGAAAAGCCCTTAACCACTGTGGACCACAGAAGGTGATTAATCTAGTATATAAAGTCTATATTGGATCTTTTCTATTTCCTATGTCTTTTTTCCTGTTTTCCTCTATTTTTGTTTTATTTTGTATTTCTTGTCTATGTTTAAAGAAACCTAGCCAAGATCCATCAAGCAAAGTTTTCTACAAGTGTTAGAGGTCTTGTCATAATTTCCAAACATGGAATAAAAACTCCATTAAAGAGGACATTCAGTGGAAAATCAAAATTCTGATGTTTTTTGGTGTGTCCCTGTGTCCTTCTCGTATCTAAACATGACTAAAATGTCACAATAAACACTTCAGCCACTTCTGAGAAAGAAGGGCTTCTCTGTTTACCTGCGCTAGAGCAAGCTTTGAAAATTTTGAAAAGTCGAGTTTAGTTATGTAACTAGAACTTTTGCCGTGCAACAAACCCTCCCCCAACAGCTACTGCCGGTCATGAGTGTGAACATTCAACCTGAAGAAGAAGAAGAAGCACCAAGGAGCAGTCAGTCAGCTGGTAGCTGGCCAATCACAAGAGACTTGTTGTTCTGGGGGAAGGGCATTAAGCTCAGAAACAGAGTGCTTGTTCAGAGGCTGGCTGAGAGCAGTAATAAACTGGCTTAATCTAAAGAGACTATGAGATGTTTGACCATAAATGTTATTTATTTATCTATGTAGACATCAGTAATCTCGATTTTTGGTTCAAAAAGACCATTCTATGTGACCTTTAAGTAGGTGATCCAGAAAAATACCAAAATAAAAAAGATAAATTAATTGAATAGTTAAATGTGGTTCTGGAAAAATAGAAGTTAATTTGCAAAAATTATTAATCGGGCACACATTTATATTTCTACAACATCACAGCAGTTAGATGGCAAGGTTTAATCTCTACCTGCCAGGTCCTCGCATGTCTCTGATCTCCACATTAAGGAAGGGCAGGAAGGGGTTTCCACAGAATGGACAAGTGGTGTTTAAGTTGGAATCGTCTGCTGTCCAGCCAGCCATTATCTCTTCATCATAGACCAGACAATCACACGTCTTACAGCGAGAACAGCTGGATATTAACAGCTGGAAACACACAAACCGAGGCACAGCTCAAATACAGGCTGTGGATAGATTTCCAACCTAAATAATAAATGTTTTATCTTACCTCCATAGCATAGTTGTTGAAGATGCTGGTGTTGCTAGTGTATTGTGAGGAGCCAAGGTCTGATTTGTCTGGCAGAGGGAAGCCAGGGAGAGAGAAGACATTATGCATGAGTATGAATAATTCACTTAAAGGTTGTTAGTCTTCCAGTAGTTGACAAAGTAAAATAAGTGATTGTAGCATTTAGAGAAACTTGCTCCCACTCAATCTCACTTGATTATACTCACCAGGAAGCAGAGATGGATGTCTGATTTGGCTGGAACCTGCAGTGGGGCTGTCCAGTCTGCTGCAGAAGGGGCTGCGTCTGGGGCTCCTGCGTGGTCCAGATGGACCTACAGGGCTGTTCAACTGGGGAGGGACCACAGAGCTCTCTGAGTCCCTACAGTCATCCTCATCCAGCAGGGAGGAGCAGTCTGCATCTCCGATACTGATGGAGGTCACACTAAAACAGTCACTGTGACCATCCTGATTAAAAGAATTAGAGCAGAACAAGTTTTTGTCATCATGTAGCAGAACATGTAAATCATGTACTTCCAAATGTACAGTATTTCAAAATGTTTTAAAGGGAACAAGTCACTTTGACATTTTAATGTCATTATTTCATAGCAAGTGCATCTTTCTTTGATCCTAAATGTACAAACACAAAACAGTGTGCAACTGATTAAGGAAACCATAAGATGGCAGCAGCACTCAACTTTAGGCTGTTTGACAGTTAGTGCTTTTGAAAGTGCATGTTATATGCAATTTAGTGATTTTCTACAGAGACGCATCATTATTTATGCAGGATTTGAACCATTTACCACACAGTTTGCTTTACATTCCTTAATTTGATTTAAAATTAGGTCACCATTAACATATGCCTTATTTGGCACTAATGTGAAAGCTACTCAAAATAGATTAAAAGTTAATAGTGACTTTCATTTCAAACAGTTGTGTGGGCTGGTGGGTAGTGGGTTGTTTTTCCTCTGTATCTTTTCATCTTGTGAAGCACTTTGAGCTGCATTGCATTGCCTTCTTTTTTTTTTAATCACATCAATTTCAAGAATCTAAACAGCTGTATGGAGTGATTTTTTTTTTCAGATCATGTTTGTACCTTGGTAGGAGTGGTGTAGGTGGAAAGACGTGAATACCAGCGGCTTGCCTTCTCTGCAACACCTTTTGAGGCAGAGAACACACTGGTCTTGAAGACATCCAGAGTTGGTGTGAGGAGAGTGTCCAGACCAAAAGAGGAAGAGGAAGGAGACGGTGAAGCTAGGCTCACCCTGTCTGTCCTTTCTCTGTAGGGGCTGGGCTGAGGGCTTGGACTGGGAGTGGTGCTAGAGCTGCGACAGGGAGACGACCAAAGGCGATGTCTTGAAATAGATGGGGAAGGCGATGGCGGTTGGCATGTACGGGAACGTGGCACTCCAACAGTCCTGACGGGGGAGCTGTGGGGCAGGCTGGCTCTGCGAGGGGCAGAGTTTGAGGAGGGGTGGAGAAGGAGGGGGCTGTTCAGGTCCTGCAGGTCTAGACTGGGGGTGCGGCTGCTCAGTGGGCTTCCCATGTGGTTCATGTAGAGTTCTATCTCCCTGGCTAGATGTCTACGGGTGCTTGGTGTGCTAACTCCGTCTCCTTCTGAGTATGGTTCCTCATTATGCTGCTCAGACTGTGACTCAGCTGCCAGCAGTGACAGAGGATCATAGCCCATCTCAATGCCTGTGCGCTTGGCAGCTCCTCTAGATGTCACAGTGCTCATGGTACTGTAGCTAGCACTGCGTTCCACAACTTTCTTCTGAGGTTTGCTGGTGTGATGTGTGTTGACACCAGGCCTTGGAGCAGGCTTTTCTAAATCTAGATCTTCCAAATCAAAAATGGCCTCTGTATTACTTCTGTCCTCATCACTAGAGTCCTGCCGATCCATCCCCTCCTCTTGCCTGTGATCCAGTCTTTTGGCAGTACCTGCCTTAGCAACACGCCCTTCTAACCTATCTAATGCCAGTGAACTAGGCCTCTTATTGTTGCCAAATTTGGCACCGGAGAGAATTTTGGCATCGGCGCCCAAGTGTCCTGCAATCTTTTCTGGGTCAGTTTCACCTTGGCTCATACCTAGGCCAAGGACGGTGGTGCCACTCCCACTGCTTCCCACTGTGTCTCCACTCAGACGACGGCCCCTCACACCCTGCCAGTCGAGGACTGAGCCACTGTTACCACTGCCGGCCACCTCCTCCAGAGCACTCTTGTGTCTCCTGAGTACACTGTTGGTTTGAACCTCACCGATTTCATCCAAAGAGGAAGTAAAGAGGAGACCTGCAACATGACCTGAGATAGAGGAGAATGGGGACACAGCCACTTGTATGATTTTTTACTTAATTAACTGACCTTCGATCAACAGGGGTCAAAGAAAGTCGATGTTCTATGTTTTGACTATAAAAGGAATAACTAATAGAACACTTATAGTTGCAATAAGAAGTGACAAGTGACTGCTGAGTACATCAAGAACAAGACACACTCTTGAATGAATAATTAATACAATACAAAATAAAGCACATTAAAAATATTAAATGTTTTCTATAAAATGTCAAATGTAAAAGTTAAGCTGATAATCATTATAGTGAAAAAAAATTAATAAATAACTTTATAATGCTGTTGTCTATTGTATTAATAGTTGAGGTTCATGGGTATTGCAGTTATAAAGATGAATGGCCATGACATAAACTTTAGTACCACCAATTATTAAAGAGTACTTATTTTGTTTGTTTATTTTGTTTGTTCATGTTGATAACTATTTCACTTCACTCGTACAGAGAAGAAAAACAATTAAATTACCAGCATGACCTTCAACGTCAACAACCAATTATTATCAATTCAGGTTTTGTCCTGTACCTGTGCTGGCAGAGCTCTTGGGTTTGCAGGATGAATCGTTGTATGGGAAGCTGCTGCGAACAATGCCACGAGGTTTGAAAGATGAATGGACTTCCGTGTCCAGCTGAGGAAGGTAGTCCTTACTTCCTTTTGCACTCTCTGTCTCTGACACTTCAAACACAAACATTAAAATTTTAAATTTTCTTCTATAATAACATGTAAAGCTTGATGCACCATACAGTTCTTAATAAAAATCCCTAAAGGATAACACATGACTGAAATGCTTTGATGTGCATGAGCAAAAAAAGAATACTCTCTAGAGGAGACAGAGAGATCAAGGCAGAGGAAGGGGAAATCTCATGTGGCTACAAAGCTGCCAAGTTATCATTTTTCAGAAAGTAAAGAAATATGTGGAGATATCTGATGGCAGGAATCACTGACAGGAGCTGCTGTCGCTCTCCTTCTTGTCATCCTTTTCAGGGGCAGTATCCTGGGCACCAGCGTCTCCTCTACGAACCTCCTCTTTGGACAGTGAGTTATAACCCAAATCTGACTGATCTCCTACAGAACAGCAGAAACAGAGAAAGAGCTTGATTAAATAGAAGGAAGGGGAAACATTAGACATAGAAGTATATGATATGTAGACAAAATGACAAACATATAAAACATAGTGCATGATAAATACTGTATATATTTAAAAAAAACAAGTACAAGGCTTTTTTTTTCCAAAACAGCAGTGCCATCTCTAAAAATGGTTGTACTTCACCACCACTGCATGTGACAGTCTTTAGAGCCATGTCCTTCACAGTATCTACTGAACATAATTAGAAAAAGTCTTTTCTATGAAAACTGTGAATCAATTTTAGCTCAAACTGTGGTAATTGAGGCAAAAGTAACAAAGAATTAAAGCTGGAGAGACATTTCTTTCCTTTCATTTCATCCTGAGAGATACCACTGTTGCAGTGAGAGGACAGACAAAGCAGCTGAGCTGTACTGGATAAAAGAATCCTCTTGTGGGCATATGGCTCTTCAGTTCGTGTCAGGAAACAACAGCTTCAGAGCTCCTAATAAATTTAACTGTATGATCTGATTTTGATCTGTCAGATTTGTTCTCCTCTTACATCTTTCCCATGAACCTACATGCCCATCATCTCAAATAATGTGTCATTATGGCTGTACGTCTGTATAAAAGCACCAAACAACTGATGGAATGTTATCAAACTCTTTCTAGGACTTTGATAATCATGGAACTGCACATCGAGGCCCTTCCTTCCAGTTGTGCTGTTAGCTGAGGCTCTCTCTCACGTCTTCTGCACACAAGGCAAAGTCTCCTACAGAGGTGCCAACACTGATTAAAATAATTTCTGTAATCAAAAAGAAAGTCTCTCTGGGTAATTGCTCTCCATAATTGACAATGACAAATCACTCTGTAGTTATAAATTTGCGTAAAAAGAGTAAAAGAGACACCACAAGAGAGATGAACACAAGAGCAGTCATGACTGCTATGCCGGGTCGAGAGATGACACAGTGGAAGAAATAAAGAAAAGCGGGGGGGAGGGAGAAAAAGAATGGCAATAAGAGGGGTCCTGGAAACACTGCAGAAAGAGTAAGATGAGACTGAAATGTGTCCAGACAGTCAGACAGACAAAGAGAGGTTTACCTGGGTGGAGAGTGGCTTCTCTGAGCTCAGAGCCCCCCCAGTGTGAGTGGGATACCAGGGCCCAGGCACCCAAGCTGCTGCCCCAATGGCCGACTGCATGCAAGGGCAACACAGGTAGGGCCAGAATGAAGGGCAGGGAGGGTTAGGAACAGAGCAGTGCAGAAACCACAGCCGCAAAACCAGGGAGCA
Organism: Brachirus orientalis; assembly: GCA_016785285.1. Lineage (NCBI taxonomy): Eukaryota > Metazoa > Chordata > Actinopteri > Pleuronectiformes > Soleidae > Brachirus > Brachirus orientalis. The sequence goes on from JAFBJR010000172.1 coordinate 2,971,085, forward strand.
TCATGGATGGATAACAGGAATGAAAGGAAGGGGGGAAAACAGGCAGCGAAGGTTTAAGAGGGTAATGAGGAAAAGACCAGTCAGTGAGTGGGACAAATGAGGAAGGGGATTAAAAAAAATGTCATTGAGAGAAAAGAAAAAGATGCACAGTGAAAGAAAATGGCTGCCTCTTAAAGGTGGAGTCAAGTGGCAGTCATTTAAAATGTACCTGTGCTAGATCTATCATCAGTGGGGTCTACTTTGACAGGGTCAGTGGTGTAGGGACCCTGTTCAGCCAGGTTAGTGTCAGCAGAGCTATCCAGGCTGCCGTGACTCACAGCGTCCAGGTCACTGCCATCTGCCCAAAGACAACAGCCAGTTAAAGGAAGCTGAGGGCTTTTTCCATGAGGGACAAGGCTGTTTTCTTTTTAAACCTTTGAATATTCTGTCTATATATACTATATTTATATTTGTAAATGTTTGTGCTGACAGAAGACACCAACTGTCTCACAAAGTCTGTTCAACAGTGTTTTTAACAACCTCCAATAAACAGTATATTGATTGACACTTTTTCTGTTATTTGATAAGACACTGACATTTAAATTTGTCAGTAACCCCAACTCAAATGACTCCTTTAGCAGTTATAGTGGTTATAAACACAACTATCTTGACTCAGATGTCTGTTGCAGAGCTTTCTCTGTGTTTTCTATACTATGTGGCAAATTACAATGGTTATTTTAAAGAAATGTTCACAGAAATTATAAATAGGTGCAAAACTGAGCAGTAGCCATTTATTCTCACCACTTGTGTCACTGTAAAAGAACAAAATATATGAAGTTTGTGGCAGGAATGGGGCACAAGGGTGGGGAAGTGTTGAATTACAAATTGTTAACAGTGCCAATGTTAAAAAACTAATGAGAATTCCAGCAGTACTGAATGATCACCACTGGTATTTTAACAAAACTGGGATCAGCAGGACAGGGATTAGCATGCAGTGGATGTGCAAGTAGTCACTGGCATGCAAGTGGGTTAAATCACACATGTTGACTTGCTGGTATTCTACTTTCAACTCTACTAATCAAGTAGAAAATTTAAATTTTAGAAATGATGGCTAGTTTGATTTACCTTAGAGGATAGTGTATTGTTAATGTTTTGTCACTGATAAGTCTTTGATGATTTTCTATTAAGATTGTATTTAATTATTATTTATCAGCTGGTGGACTAATCGCAAACCTAAAGGTTTTATATGTGCCTGCATTATTTTCCGTAATTCACAGTCATTATAACACATACAGCACGTGTTAAAAACAGTGCTAAAAACATTTAGTAAATAATGAATTTTTTTTTGCTCTTGTTTTCAAACACTTCAGCAAAAAAATGTTCTAACTCAGAGACTTAAATATGCATGCTGTTCTTGACAGTCCCCTGATGTAGTCATTAGAAATACATTACCTTCAAATCTACAGAAACACCCTGTTGTGGACTAATGAAGTTTTATTTTTCCTTATTTTAAAACATTTTACATGAGACTTTTGAAGAATGTTTTAATGTTTCTAGGAAGAAAATAATTTTGGAGGCAAAAAAAGTTTCTGAAGTAGCATCATTGCACCTTTTGTCAGACATGCAGATGATTTTCTTATCACAGTTACCTGACAAAGGGCTCTGGGTGTGGAGGGCCTGCCGTCGTAAAGCTCGTTTGAATTGTGCCACTCCCAAAATTACATTTCTTAACTTCATCCACAGGAAGTACCCTCCTCTGGTGCTGGATGGCCATGTGCTCTCCAACACCGCCTTTAAACAAGGAATAAAGAGACAGGAGAGATGGAGGAGGAAGAATATCAGAAAGAGATGAAAAAGAAACAAATATAACAAAACTGAGAGAAAGAGTATTGGTTTACTTTGAAATTTACTTTCTTGTACTAGTGTTGGGTTTAATAAGGTTTAATTTTAAATATGTCTGTTTCTTTCAGACCATGAAATGTTCTTATATTCATCTCCTACCCACTTAAGGCACTGGACCCAAACCCTATTACATTTTAAACCATCTTGGCAGAATGTATCCTCATAGGCACTATCTTTTGTGTTATAAGATCCATAGCCAGACTCAACAATTAGACAAGGAACTAGAAATGCACTGCAGCTGTTGGTGACTGAGTCACATTCAGCAGTCTCTGTATGCTCTTAAAATAAACTTCAGTATGTCCCTTAGAAAAACACAGTTGCTAAGGCACTGAAAAGGACTTTAATGACACTGGATGCTCCGGTATTAAGGATTTAAGGACAAAGGGCAGGTGAAAGGAGTTACCCTGCATAAATAGTCAGCCTGTTAATACAACTGATGCACAGTGATCTGGCCACTGGCCTACTGAGCATTAATAAAGTACAGATTTTTTTAACAAACATAAAAGCTTTACATTCAATATGTTAAAGGCCAAATTGGAAACTTCACTCCTCAGTTATGGCTATAGAACAATATGCTATGACAGACAGGCTATGACACAATACATGTTGATTGATGTGTTGTTTTATGCCAAAACTGACAACATGTTCATATCAAATGAGGCAACGTTTTACACATCTACTATTCTTAAGTCCAGTAGAGTAATGCATATATGACAATGTTAAAGTGTAAATCTTTTCTCGTCCATAGAGAAAGCTGCAAGAAACAAATCTGATGAATATCTGCAAATAACATTTGGGGGCCAAGACTACAAATCTTCAAATAAAATGAATAAAATAACAGCATGTGATTTTCATGCAATAAAAATTGGATTTTAAATGTTAATTAGAAAGCTTGACATGAGTGAGGTATTGATCTTTTTGGTGGGGAAAAAAATGACCATTGGATGTCCAGTACTGCACAACTCCAAAGGCAGAGGGAAAAGTCATTGATAATTTAAATATGTAGTGTTTTTCAGTTACAGAGACATTTAATCCATTAAGTGAATTACAAAGCTGGGGCCTGGGCTACTGTATACTTCATTCATTAAAAGGGTGTTACAAACCTGATCTTTTGCTCAACATTAATCTCACCATAAAGCTCACAATAGTCACCCATTAGAACACCAACCAAATATAAGGCTAATTATATAAATATAAGGCTGTTATATATACATTAATTGTTCTCAGCAGTCATTCTTGGGATATTATTTATTTGCTTGAAGTGGCTTCCAGTTTTTATGAGGGAATTTATTTCACATTCTTTAGATGCATTAAGCAGAAAAGTCTTGTCAGGAAAAGCCACGAGACATAGTTATTGCAGCAGAGTAGCAGAGTTTTCATCTACTCAGGGTTTTATCCCCAGCAGTTTAGTCTTTGTTTTAACTGAACAAAAATACAAAAAAGTTTATTAATTTACATGTATCATTGTAAGTTGCACATACATTTGTGATCTCTGGACATTGAATTTTTTTACCAAGTAAATCACTACACCTTTCTCTCAAGATTTCACTGAATAGACCTAACTGTACTTCAGGACACTGTAGAAACAGATCATTACAGCAAATAGTGCTGTAGTGATCTGTTTCTACAGAGTATGGCAGGGCAAAGTTATTTTATCTCTATCTTCCTAAATAAGTTAAGTGTTTTACACAAAGTCAGGTGGATTCTTCTTTTTAATGAATGCTCTGTTCTACTGAGCTATTTCCTTACTTATTTCAGTAAGTAAACACACAGCATCTCTTCCCTCTATCTAGGATGCCAGATAGAGGGAAAGCAATCCAGTTATTTACAGAAGCATGACAGGAAGAAATATATTCACAGCCATGCAGTACATCAGTATTCACTACATACTGTTTGTGGTTCCAGAGGAATTAGAAACTTTGTGTATCCACACCTTTCAATAAAATCCTCTTAAACATCAAAGCACACCACAGAAACCTTTACTGGGGCCTTTTTCCTGTTGGTCTGCTCCCACGTCACCCAATTTACTTTAATGCCCCTAGAGGTTGCACTCTTAACATGGTGATCCCCTAAATGTGATCACCATGTGACAGCCTATGAACTTGGGAGGGAAAAACTACAAATGTAAACTAATATTTCTTTTTACAGTACTGTGCATAAGTCTTAAGCCACCATTAGATTTATCATTTTAGCAATACTATAATGACCATCCTGTACAATTATTTCTCAATCACTTTATTGGAACACATCTTTAAAATATGGAGAAACACATATGCAGTTTGAAAATAACATATTTTTTCAGAAAAAAACAAACAACAAAAATGCTTCTATAATATCAAATATTTAGTGTGACCTACATTTACACTTGAACAATAACACAACCATGGCTCTTTAAAACCTGGAATGGAACCCTATTGTTATTGGTAATACCTGTGTTTCTCCTACTATTTCATGCCAACAAATAGCTGCTGTGAAAATGGTCTATTATACCTGGTTTACTCAAGACATGTTTGAGCATTACATACACATGTTGCACAAATTAAACTCATTGACAGGTTGTATAAGACTGACTTTTACTCACATCCTTTCAATCTAAACGCCAATGATCACAAAACTGACATAAAAACAACAAAGCTGGTGGTGTCCTGAGACTTTTGCACAGTACTGTATCTGAAAGCCACAAGTCTGCAGAGGCATTACTGTGATGAAGAGTGTCTGCCTTGCATTTGTCAGCCAGAAAGAAATGAAACTTAGTCTCAAACCCACTGAGCACAGTGGTGTAATAATTTAGATGCAATAATTTATGAGGCTATTGTTTATCATGAATAAACACTGAACATCCAGCTGCAGGCTGTCTGCTCTGTAATACAGTATATAACAGTTTCTTAAACAGAATTTATCAAGGGCAAAGCATTAGATTTTGAAACGCAAAAGCATCTTGGTTTATTAATGTTATAACATTTTTTTTATTTAATTGATTACTTCTACATCTGAGACCTCCTAAAATGATGAACATTTACAGTTGTACTTTCTGTTGTGAGTTTATATTTTCTCTTCACTATAACATGGACACAAGGACAGACCTGGCAGCAGTATCAGGACAATATTTGTACCTTAACTCACAAACATCACACCCAAGGTGACAGTATACTGTAGAACTTTAAAGTCCCAGTACTACTATATCATATAAGTAACTATATGTAAGATTTTGCAGAGGGTAATTAATGGCAAGTTGCATCCACTGCACATGCTGTAAACTCAAGATCTCTATTTGCATAGCTGATGCTGTTAACTTGCCAGAAACAATAATGTTCTGTCTCAGACGTTGTACTTTGTTCACATACAGTAAATAAAAGCTACTGTTTTCACTGTTAATTTACACATTATTAAAGGGGTGAGTACCTTGTTGTAGTAGCCGTAAGTGATGGCATTGGGGTGGACTCCAGCCTTCTTCATCTCAAAGAGGACCCTGACTGCCAAGACAGGCTGACCATACTGTCCACACAGCTGCATCAGCACGCGGTAGCAGACCTGCATTTGAATAGTAATGACTGTTTCAGCAGAAAAGCAACAAGCTGTGAAAATCTAAGTACATTGGTTATTTATTAAAAAATGCTGAAAAGTTCTAAATCAAATAAAAATGAAAATGAAACGAAAAGTGCAAATACTGTCAAAATGTTGAACACAGTAAAACAATGCATCTTTATTTGATAATGGTTGATGTACCTCGTCAGGGGGCTGTAACTTCTTTGCCTGCATTTTCCTGAGGACATCATAGGCGGTGCGAAGAGCCCTCACCTTGGAGTGACATACTTTGACATATGCTGGCAGACAGATGAACCATAGACCGTAGCAATGACGGAGCAGACACTTAGACCACAGTTGAGGGATGGATGAGTACTTCTTAGCTATCTTTTGGGCCAATTTGATCTCCTGTGGATGAAAAGGAAAATAACTTTTTTAATTCACAATTCAGACTCAAGGACATGTAAGATTTGATTTTGGAGGCAGCTGAGTGTGAAAGTCAAATTGAAGTAGTAATCACTTCAGTGTAATCAACACTAAAAAGATGAAAAGGATACCAAGGAGAAAGGATACCAATGAGAAAGGAAAAAGAGAATTAAAGCCAGAGGAAGAAGACAGTAATGTAACATTATAGATGCCACTGCTGTATGACACCACTAACAACCAACCAACCAGTGTCTTTTTAAGTTATATTAATTTTAATAAATAATTCCTTCATGAAAGTTGTAAAGTTCTTACATATTTTTTACATATATATCTGTATGTGATGACATTAGTTCTGTAGATATGCTCAACTGATGTACCATTTCATTATGTAAAAAACATGGAGGTTTTACCTTTGGCTGCAAGGTTAACAGCAACTAACGTCTGTCATTTTAAACATAAGCTGGGTACTTTAGACGTTTACATCAGTATATTTATGTGTGACAGCAGAGGGTTACTGTTTTGCTGACCTGCTTGGTACGTCTAAACATAGGGGCAGGGCTGGTGGGACAGCTGTGTCTGGCAGTGAGGCGGGAGGAGGATGTCCGTGGGCCCTCCACAGGGTCAAACAGGTCAAGACTTAGCACTGGGAAACCATCGTACCTGATGAAGAACAAACACATTGTGCAAACACAAGAAAGGGAAAGCATTTTAGTTTTGCACAGTGTCTTCTTTAAAAGACAATGGCTTAGCATCCCTCTGTCTACACGGATACCAAGTGGGTTGTGAATTATTATAAATTCAGATGCTCATGTTCAATTAAACTCATGTGGAACCAACAAACATCAATTTCTGCAAAAGACAAAAACAGAAAGACTTAACATCTATCATTAAATTCCAGGGTCATAGGTATCATTAATAGACTCTGCTCTTATTCATCTACTGTACAATGACAGCTGATAAAATATTCTCCAAAGCTGCAGGTCATCAGAGATTTTAAAGGAAGCAGTGGTTTGGACCAGTGGTTCTAATACTTCTTATTCCGAGTACCACCTGAGAAAATATTGATTTCTCAAAGTAACACCATTATCACCAATGCTAAAATACAGTGCTGTAAATAGGCCAAGCAAAGTCAGCTCATATTTTTTCACAGATTAATTCCCAACAAAATAATTTGCTCTCTCATCCTCTTCCTCACATATACATGCACTTCAGACATTGGTATATCAAAATAAGGTGATGTGTTTATTTATTAATTTATTCTGTTATTTGTTCCATTTTTACTCTCTCTGGTCAAAATTCCTCAGGTTCACTCCGATAGGTGGTACATAAAATAGAAAAGTATTTCTGATTTTCCTACCACTGGTGGTACACATACCAAAGTTTAAGAACCAAGGTTTAAGAAAACCTCTAGGTATAAAATACTTAAAGCAAAACTTGATTGCAGAATACAAATGGAACGTACATGTATTTACAGTCACACAGTTCAGCAATAGTGTTCAATCCGGTTCCTGTGAGAGGCTGGACTGCCACTGGTCAATAGTCTGCTATTAATTCAAGTATGAATTAAGTAGCAGCATGTTTAAATTAAGTTAATGACTCAACAGATGTTATGTTACAGATCAATCTAATGACATTTTGGTGTCAAATTTATTGTCCTGATGACTTCAGTCTTCAGTCATAAAATTGAGAAAACTTAACATTTATTAATGTAACATTCACTATCTAATTTGTGAGTAAAATACATTTTTAACCTGTAGCAGAGAGGATGTTCATCCCCTTCAGGCAAGGGAGGCAGCTCTGGAGGTGTGATGAAGACGGTATGCTCACTGCGCTGAGATTCATCAAACTCTATAAGCCTCGATTCCTCTGGCCTCTCACTGTCTGCCTGCGGAGCATACACACATTCACATGAAAGATGTAAAGGTGGAAGAACCATGACCCTTTATCTGTCACAACTGAGCTAATAGAAGTGGGGATTACCCCAGTGAACAGGTAAGAGCTTTAACACAGATTTTAAAATGACATCCTGTGAAAACTTCTGTGGTTAACTTAAAACACAACACTTCACCTTTAAAAAAAAAAAAAGATTTTCTAAACTTTATGATAATAAACTCTAGGATTTACAAACATTCTAAATTATTATCAGTTTAAATGCAAACAACTGCAGTTAAAAAAAACTACATGTTTAATTAATAATTACTGATGATAACTGATACTGATGTTTGTTAAATTAAATTATACCCTTTATTGTTCATATTTTTGGAGGTATAATTCAATTTAATTTTTATGATTAGTTATTTTATGGTCTTGTTCTCGTACTGGATCTCATTAAATTTGTTGCTGTAATAAACTACTTTCCCTTAGGGATCAATACATTTTAAACTTATCATTCTGCATGTGACCAGTGCACGCAATTCAGGCACAGTGCAGAAAGACAGAAGATTCAGAAGATTCATCGGAAGGATTCATTATGTCTCAATAACACACAGAGAGAGAGAGAGTCATTCAAGGACACCCAGAGTCTGTTACAAATGTCACCTGCAAAAGCCAGTGACCCATAAATGTGACTGTAGAACTGTGGACTTTCAGACTGCAAGCACACAAAATTTTGCCTTCAGCAAACACATCTGATAGAGGAGCATGTTCTTGTGTGTCCATAGGAAAAAACACTCAAAATGCTCCCAGCAGACTACAGATGATACACTGACAACTGCCTCACTGCCACACTGAATGAACTGAGCCCAAAGGACAAACAAAATCTAACTTCATGCTCTGTTAGTGTGCCAGAAATCCCAGAAGTGCTAAAAGCCCTTACCCACTAGACTTGTAAAAAATTCAAGTCAGAAATCTTTTCAGAAAACTGTGTCTGAGGATTTTCAATGGAAGCTTGACTATCTCAAGACAAACTGCTGTTGCAGCAAACTGGCTGTGAAAATTCAAATATTTAAAATCAACTATCAACGTCTAATTTAGTTTCATTTATAATGATAAGTTTTTAATTTAACAATGATGAGTGGAAATCTAACATAACAGCTTAGAGTGCTAATTCTGCAGGGTGGAAGGCTGTCTCAAGAAATATAACTTGCTTCAAGAAGTCTATGAGACAAATGTTGATTCCTATACATCATTTTTAGATCTTAAATAATCTTCTTGTTTGCTCCAACCACGCACCAAGAACACTATCCTGGAGACAAGCTGAATACTTGAGAAATTTTCAAGTAATAAAAGACTTACCTTCCCTCCTTTGTCTGCACTCCGCTCTGAATTGTAGAGCTGCTCACAAATGGAGGCAGAAGGGGGAAAAAAGGAAAATCTCAAGAAATCAGACATAAAGGAGAGAAGCAAGTTTTGTTGTAAACAGATAAAGCAACACAGAAGAGAGAGATAAGAGAATTGGATAAAGAGAAGCCTGCCGAGAAAAATAGAGCCAGAGGAGCTCACAATTAACGATAAGATGTAAGAAGAGGTTTCTTGGTGGATTTTGTGGGAAGCTTAATTTAATTGCATCAAAATTATAAATAAACATAGAAATAACAAGCTCACTTTGTCCACACAGTCATCAAAGAAAGCCAGGCTGGCGTCTTTGTCACTGACAAAAGAGCATTCCTCAATAAAACGGATGAACATCTGGGTCTTGGTCATCAGAGAGTAGAACTTCTGGTGTGAGCGGTCACGGCTCTTCAAGAAACCTGAGGACAAAAACATTTCATGTTAGCATAATGACAGTAGTCTTACCCTGCTTTAAGTCATTTTTCTTATTAATGTGATGAATGACTATGCAAAATATTTAGAATGCGAAGGTACAGTGAGCAAGAATTAGTGACATCTAATAATGAGATTTCTAAAAAAAGGCTGAAAATAATGAAAGCACTATAATCCTATAAAGAATGACACTTCTTCTGTCAAGTGTCAGCAGTGAGAAAGATTATGCTCAAATACTAATATTCTACTATTAGTAGGCTCCATCACTGGCCACAAGCAGGACACGGTGGAATCTGTGGTGGAGAGGAGGATGCTTAAACAACTGATGTCCATCAAGGATAACCCTGACCATCCTCTCCACTACACCCTCCAGGCTCAACAGAGCGTGTTCTCTGATAGACTCAGACAGCTTCGCTGTCACAAGGACAGATTCAGAAAGTCATTCCTGCCAGCAGCCATACGGACATACAACACCTCTTTGTAAAACGGACTCTTTCGTTAATTTACATATGCCTTGTCTCATCTGCACATGCCTTGGCTCAGTTCTTATTCTTCTTATTCTTTTCTTTTTTCTTCAAGATAGGCTTTGCTGCTGTTTAAATGTATGGTACATATGCTTCAGTTGCTCATGCTCTTTTGCACAGTGTCTCTTCATGGGACTTATATTAACTTGACTACATTAGTCTCTACATAACTGGGTTTGTTGTTTTTTGCACAACCGGTCATAACATTCATCTTTACTCGGACCCAGTGTGCTCTTGTTTATATGGGGAAAAAAAAAAAAATTGTATTGGATGTTCTTCTTCTTGTCTTCCTTACCTGATGTGTATGCTGCTGTATCAAAAGAATTTCCCCTCGGGGATGAATAAAAGTACTTCGTATTCGTATTCGTATTCGTATTCGTATTCGTATTCGTATTCGTATTCGTATTCGTATTTTGATGTTGTGGATGTCAGATCCAAAAGGTGAAAGTTTTCATCACTTTCCACTTTCTTTCCTCAATGGATTCATTATGTAATACACTGTAGCATTACCATTTGCTATGTCATGTAACTCATACAGAACACAACCTTGACTACAGCTATCCTCTGGTGGTACAGCCATAATTTCACCATGAATCATTTTAACTGTGACAAGAACCAGGTTTCAGGTCCTGAGGCAGGACTCGAGCTTCCAGAGTCTGCAGCTGCAACAAATTGCCTAACCTTCTGTGTGCAAACAGCCTTGAACCTCAAACCCCAGCTAATGCTGTGCAAACAGCTTTGGTGTGTTTACTCAGAGTTGGGGATGGACGCTTGTGAAAGCTCATGTATTATACAACACCATCTGTTTTTGCGGCTTGTCCAGCTGTAGAAAGGAAGATGCAACAGATGACGCAGCTTTGGTTTATATATTCAAAGTCTGATTAGCAATAAGCATGCACTGTAATTGTGCAACCATGACTCAAACTGGTGTTAACATTGGCTGAAGCCTGAATAGTAAAAAAAATATATGTTAAAAACTCCTCAAACCTTTACACAAGATCTAATCACAGGCCCTCAAATACTCAGAAAGTTATTGATTTTATCCACTTTACTGATCAGATTTCAGATGATTCAAATAAAAGTCAACAAAGGTCTGTACTTCTTGTTTGTAGAAAAAACTAAATAAATTGACACTTCTTAAAGAATTGAGGCAGAAAAAAGTATGGATTAATATAAACAGATTTTCTGTGAAAAAGACCTGAACCTCTTAATCAGATGTTTTGAAATCCTTGAGAGTTAAAGTTATTTCTTGATCATCAAAACACTGGTTTCAGTCAAGGCTGAAGTTAATTACATGTAACTGTTCATCAAATGAACACCTGTCATGCCACAAAGCTCAATGGATTAGGATCTTAATCCACTGACCACAGAAAACTGATAACACTACCAAATACACCATCAATTCTGTCTCTCTTATGAGTTAGTGGTGGACCAGCTGGCATTGCACATGTCAGATTGCTGGTATTAAAACAGCAAAGCTCAAAACATCTGCACCTGGTTAATACTCTAGTGGGGACCACAGTGTAATTTCTTTCAGGAAGAAAAAATGGCTCATGAGTCAATACTTTTTAAGATTTTTAAAATGCTGCTGAGGAAATAGACACCAGGGTTCATCTAGTCACCCTCTTTCCTCAGTGTCTATGTCTCACTCTCAAATACAGTATAGTGATCGTGTTTTGGCTATGTGATCAGAGTAACATGATCACATACCTTGCAGATCAAAAAGTGAACTGTGGTCTGTGGCTTTCTCAGAGGGTGCCTGGGTGATAGGTCGTAAGAATGAACGGTAGCCCTTCAAAATGGCTGCCATGAAGCGTAGAAAGGCCTCTTGGATCTCCAGCTCCAGAATGTGAATGCTCTTTCCACAGTTCAGCTCTGATGAATCATTCATGCTCAACTCCAGCAGCCCATCTGGTCTGTGCAGACCTGGGAAAAAAAACAACACACTACATATGAGAATCTCTTGTTTTTTGTCAGCATAAAGGCTGAATCCTTAACTCAGGCATCATAATTATGTCATTTGCCTTGAAAAACTCAAATTTCAACTTTAACCTCTAGCAGATATATTAATATCCAGCACTTGTGGCAGCAACTTGGTTCATTTTTAGCTTTGCTGAATCGCTAAATTGATTTATTCAGTTTTATTCAGCTTAACAAGCATGAGATCAGTGAATATGCTTCACGAATAGAGAATGTTAACAAATGCAAAGAGCACCACAGCCGAAGGCAGGCGGTAAATTAAAAAATAATGCTATAAATAGATTATTAGTGGCTTTTAATTATTGGGTGGAAAGAATAGTTTAGTTCTAGAATGGTAAATATCAGTGTGATACTTTAGTTAAAAAATGTATTTTCAATACTTTTATTTATTTATCCATTATTGTCAATCAGAGTTAAGAGTGAATTATACACAGTTAGTATGTAACCTTTTACAGTGGAGTTTGCTCAGTGTGTCAGAATGAGAGAGGAGACTGATTCTCTTCAGGTTAGATTTTGACATGATATTCAGCCATCCACTCTTAAACGTAATACAAACTAAGAACCACTAAAAATGCAAGGCTTGCTGTCAGTGTATCCTACCATGAAATTAATACAACAACATCAAACAACTGGCACATTTGTACATTTACCATGATACTCACCGTCCACCAGCTGCTGGTATAGGTGGCTCAACACATTCATCAGGTTTTTACAGGCTTTCTTTGGCAGGATCTTCCACGTGAGTGCTCGCTTATCTTCATTGCTGAAAAAGCACAGGCATACACTGAGATCTGGAGAAGCTGAGAGGCCAAAAGCAATAGGGACAGCAGTCAGCCTGGGTAGTTCGGACCACCCTAACACTGTCTGGCAGGTAATGAGGCCAAAAATGATGTTAACCATTAGTGGCCTTACCTGACATTCCAGAAAATGTCTTCTTTTCAGATTTAAACAAGTCTGACACTACAAAAATACAAAGATTTCCACCAAGGCTCCAGGAAAATTGTCTGGTCTTTAAACTTAGACCTCATGACTTGGCAGTAATATGGTCTGGAAAAAATATGCAGAAAAGGAAACAATGCTGATTTTAAAGCAGGAAGTGCTAAAAAGTGTGGCTCACTGCCTCACTTATGATTTTTTTATTTGCCCTGTAATTAATTTGCCCTTTACAAAACAGAAAGCATCTTAAAGCAACAGAATGGTGAAGACAGATAAATTTTTACAAAAAAGTACATTTTGAGAATTTTGGTTATATTACTCACTGGAAAATTGTGTTTGTGTCCAGGTCCACACAGCTCACATCTGGTGGAGGATCATACAGATCAAAGTAGCGAGAATCCACTCCTACGATAAACGGACAGGGGGCGCTCAATACATCAGCCAATGCCAAGGGGCACAGTGGAATATATGGGCATGGCCAGTGGAATGGAAAGATCATCTGAGGAGGAGGGTTAACATTGAGATTAAAAAGAGATACAGCTCCATCTATACACCTAATCTGAGTTTTGCAGGAATGATTAAAAAATTACACTGGTTTATTAATATCATTGCCCTAACCCTAAACCAGCATATTATGAACAGATAAAGCAAAACCATTCACTCTGTACAGCGTAATAAATGAACTTACAGACACCAGAGCTTCAGTTACACTGGTCAGAACAGCTGGTCTTAATGAGTGGACCAGGATCTTATGTTCAGTGACAGCAAACACCAGCAGAGTGACGGCATTCTCTGGTCCAAGGTTTTGGAGCAGCGTGGAAAATCGACCACCGCTACAAACAACACATTTGGGAAAAATTCAGTTCAAGTAAATATTCAGTAAAAATTTAAAATTAAACAATTAGTCATATTTTTTGTAGCATCTACAACAGGATTTCACAGTTTCTGGCCTTGTGCAATTTAGGTTCCACAATACTCTCTAAATCAGAAATCTAACATCATGTAATTTTGACACTGGTATTCTTGGATAAATCTTTACAAGAGTATGAAGAAAGTTCAAATGTGATAATCATAAGAATTATTACCTGAACCCTAACCCAAATGTAGCTAAACTGTAGAAACAAGCAGAAAACTTTAAGGCACATTTTCCTCTTACCTGAGTGGTAAAGGAGAAGAAACAGGCTGGCTCAACATCAGGCTGTCATGAGGAGAAAGCTGTAGTGAAGCAGGAAAGTAAAATAAAACCAAACACAAAAAGAAAAATAAACTCCTGCACTGCATTACTTAAATGTTCGTAAAAAGTGGAGGACCCAAACTACAGCAACTATCAGACAATCCAGAATATCTCCAACACATTATAATGCCGATAACAAAAGTTATCTGTGTAGTTCTTACATGCATACCATTCAACATCACATAAAACTCTTTTAAAAATTTACCTGCACTAGGATGCGAGGCCTCTGAGAGGAAGGAAAGGGAACCTTGTGCATAAAATGAGAGATGTGCCTGGGAGAATGAAGAATTAAGGAGATGTGAGGCCAAAAATAACAGCTGTGGACAACCAAGTAATCCATCAGTGCACCCCTCTCAGATTAGTACGAATTATGAGCAGCAGTAAAACATAGGAGGCATGAATCTTCTGCCACATACTGCCTGACCAGGAAAACAGCAAGTAAATATCTTAGTATATTAGCCAACAGCTGCTGGTGATGTTTTCTATATTTATGGCCATATTTTGTCATTGGGCTTATATTACTATGTGTATTTCTTTTATTTGCCCAGATGGAGAAAAGTATAGCTACAGAAAAAAATGGTGAAATTTTAACTACAAATAGTTAGTAGTAAATAGATGTTGCAGGGCAAAAATGACAAAATGACAAGAAGCAAAAAAAATGTACACACACCAGTGGCTCATTTTGTCAGTTCTGGCCAGCACCCAGTGTTTACTGAAACTAGATGTGCATGCCTGTGCACACTTTCTGAGATTTTACCACAACAGAAAACAACCTTGCAGAAAATAGTAGGTAAAATAAAATGACATAACAGAGAGGACTCACTTCTCAATGGGCAAGGCATGAGGGCCAGAGATGGAGTACCGATAGAGGAATGTGAGGAACTTGCGAAAAGCATCGAAGAAGGGCCAGTGAGAGAGCAGACAGATGCACTTGTTGGTATAGACCAGGTGGGGGTTAGTGGTGCTGCTGGTGGGTGAAGCCAAACTATTGGAGGAGGAGGGTTTGTGTGGATCCAAGCTCAGGAGACCCAGCTGGGAGAGCTGCTGATCAGTCAGGCACTCCTGTGGGTAGGGCTCATAGAACTGGATGGCAGCACCGTACACCTGAAGCAAAAGGAGACAGTGGTTACAAAATTTACTGTCTACTGCTAGCTATATCATGTTTTTGACAGTACAGAGAAACCCGTGCAGTAAAAAAACGTCTTAAGCTGCAGGGCATTATTTAGTTGCAGTGTTTATGATGTGATAGTGCCACATTTCAACACTTCCATAGACCTAAATTTTCTTTCAAATATCATATTGGTAAAGCATTCTGTTGGGCCTGCTGTTGAAACGTTCTGTTCACAGTCAGTTATTGATAGCAGCAACTAACTGACAAAATGCATTTCCTAGCATTTAACACCAAACTCAACATGGTAAATGGTAAATGTTTGTACTTATTTAGCGCTTTTCTATCAACCTTCTATCAACCTCCAAAGCTTATTATGCTAATTATAAAATTAAATCTAATTAAATCACAAAAAGTTTAATTTACATTTATTTCCAAAAAAATAAGAAGCTTCAACTTTGACAGATGAAACAATCATGTTAGGAAAAAAGCAGCAGTCAGTTCTGAAACCTCTATGCAGCCCTCTGGGTCATTAACATAACATGTGCATAGAAAGTGACTATAGTTCATTGGCATTTAACCTTTATTGAACATCAATACCTAAAGTGGCAGCTGTGACCAAACAAACAGCAGTGAGGCAGTATCAGCATTAGGCCAAAAAAATCCCTTTGCCCCCTGAAAATATATGATTTTCATATCCGAATGAATGGAATGAATAGAAATAAAAGTAAGGTCCTAAGAAGAATAACTGCATGGAGTCAAGTCTGCAGACTACCACGGTCGACTGACTCTCCCTTCGACCTTAACCAGTAAAACACAATTTGCATGTGCTTATGCAACACCCTTCAAACTTACAAGCAAACATGTTTGCAAAAACTTCCACCTGTATACATGCAAACTTGACTCGGCAGCAGACCACTGAGTGTTTGGCACTGGGGATCACTCCTGACTTCTAAAAGGCCTTGTTCAACAGAGCAGCTGCTATCTAAATGTGCTTTGGATGTTATTTGTTTTCATTCACAACTGTGTTTCACCTTGTATTTCAGTAATATGAGTAAACAAGAGCTTCATCCCCACTTGCAGCATTTATAAAGCCACAGACTACCATAGCAAGGAGGGACTTGTCCTCAGTGTGGAAACCATTAATGAGTGTGTCTTCAGCTGGAAACATGCATTGCTGCCTGTTGAAAACCTCATTGCTTATAAACATAAACTTTGCGAAAAAATATATCTACTTTAAAGCAATGGACCACTGTTCTACGTAAAATCCTGATCTAAAAAAAAAACAAAAACTAGATGTAGAGATACTACTAATTCAACAGACAATGGCACCATGCATGCCTGACCCACTTTCCCTGCTGGCATCCAGATTGTGGTTTTCTTGTTCCACACTGTGGTCATGCCAGCTGTATAGATGGCAGTTACAGTCGGTTGATGAGGTCAAACTGTCACTGCCAGCCTCTCATAGCTGGTGCTGCTAAAGACAATTTAGTTATTCTTCTAGAGGAGAGAGAAAGACAGAAGGACAAATAAAGAAGAGTCTTGCCACTCTTCTATCTTACCTTCTCTCCAGAGGCTCCAGTGAGGACAAAGGTGGAAAAAACAGGGAGGGAGTATTTAGTGTTTTCGGGCCAACACTCAATTGTGGCCCCCATGGGGAGGCAGAAGAGAGGGACAGACTCGGGCAGTGGAAATGACTCATAGTCCTCTTCTGGATACCTGCTAAATAAACCTAACAGGAAAAAAGCATACAAATAAACAAAATAGCTCAATTAAAGAGATGGTAAGTTCAACTTTCCCCTTGTGATTACCAATTAAGAGCTAATGTAGATGCAAAACAAACTTAAGAGGCTTGAAATTAAACATTACTAGTTCAACTTATTATCACAATCTGTTGGACTTTATTGAGTCAGTGTCTCACATGCTTGTGATAAAAAAAATCTCTGCTTGGTAATGAGGCCATTAGCTAATTAAATTCAATATTTAGTTGTAGTTTGTACACACACAGTTACAGTATGAGTGCCTAGGACATTTTGTGCAGGCATCTCAAATCAACAGTGTAAAAAAGAATAAATAATAAGAAAATACATAAAATCTATAATTAGTCAATGTTAGTGGACACAAACAATAAACAATAATAAGGTAGTGTGATTATATTTCATTAACTGTGCGCTCCATCTGTCTTTGGCTAAAGGAATGTATAATACAGGCATTACTTAAAGAAACAGCATCAGTGGTAAAATCTGTCTAGTTTAACCACTTGATGCTTGCCAAGGGACAAACCTTTAAGATGACAAACCACTACCATGTTCCACCAAAGGTTCTGTCCTTTAAATGTTAGGAACTTTGGTGTAGAATGTGGATTTCTAACTTTTACATTTACACACATTTACATATTTAAAGGAAATGACAAAGTCTGACTCTACATTTAATTTACATGCACTAAAATATTGCAATATCTGACACAAAACATTCATTGTGAAATTATCAAAAGGTTTAACCTTTATTATAGCTCCAATGAGGATAAAACAAAAACAGCTAGCATAGCAGTAAATATCCTAGTATATATATGAAAGATATTATTAACAAATGGACATTGAGTGAGAATAATACAATGAGAGAAAAGGAGGCACCTAACATGTTGAGCATGAAGAGCTTGATTCTAACCAAGTTGTACACTTCCTTTCAGTTTTGTTTCAATTTTTAAAAGATGTGAATGATTGGCTTCACAACAGTGAAAAAAATGTATAAATGTAAAGTGTTTTTTTTTTCCAAATTAAAAATATTTTATTCTGACATTAACAATATTTTGATAAACAAACACAGTTGGTCATGTATCCACCAACAAAACCCAACTCAGTTTGTTCATTTCTGAATGAAACTCTGCATTCATCTAAAAAGGCAGATGTGGTAAAACATCTGTTTTCAAAACTCAGATTAATGTGTGTTGGATTCCTGGCCAGAGATGATGAAAATAAACAAATTTTATTTGGGCTGACTCATCCAAAGCATGAACGAGAAACAGACAGAATCACACCATTCACACTTTGTTGCATATTCAAGACATTTCCATCAGAAGCTATTCTGAGGCTGACCAAAATCAGCCACATTGAGCCAATGATACTATCAGAAAGGTGTCTTCTGTCAATCAATGTCAATTGCATGTTTAGGCATCAACATGCTTCAACAAGCCTAAACATGCAAGTACTGCAGTAGCAGAATTTCTTCATGCAGTCAGTTTACCCTGCAGCAGACCCTCCTCTCTAGAGACAGCAATGACACAGTTGAAAACACATTAAGAAAAAAGATAATGCCTGTAATGAAGTGCACATTTCTTAATCCAAATTAACTGTGATTCATTTTGACAACAACTCATTTATTGTGCATACATTTTCAGGCATATTTTAATTTATCCTCACTCTCTAGCTGTTCAGTGATTTATCACACAGGAAGCCAGTTATTAGAGGAATTCCAATAATTTAAACTTTTTGGAGAGGATGAATATTGCAGGAGTGTATCTCATCACTCCAATCCTTTGGCATCAACATGCTTCAACAAGCCTAAACATGCAAGTACTGCAGTAGCAGAATTTCTTCATGCAGTCAGTTTACCCTGCAGCAGACCCTCCTCTCTAGAGACAGCAATGACACAGTTGAAAACACATTAAGAAAAAAGATAATGCCTGTAATGAAGTGCACATTTCTTAATCCAAATTAACTGTGATTCATTTTGACAACAACTCATTTATTGTGCATACATTTTCAGGCATATTTTAATTTATCCTCACTCTCTAGCTGTTCAGTGATTTATCACACAGGAAGCCAGTTATTAGAGGAAAAGATGAAGAAAGGAGAGAAAGTACACTTGTTATTTGATGCCTTGTTTTACCAGGAACAGGAGGCGCACATCAGTATTAGGATCTGTGTGCACACGCAGTTATGGAATTAGAAAGGCTTACCCGCTTTGTAGGCTATTGTGTTGGTTTTGGCCACAGACTTCTTATAACACAGGTAGACAGAGGAGCCCCACTAAAAACAAGAGAAAACGAGAAAGGTGAATGACTGTTAATATGTGGTTACTTTGGCCCAGGGAGGGAAAATAATTAGTTCCATCAAATTTGTAATAAATGTTTTCTTCATTTTAAGGGGACCTTTAAACTGTTTGTGAATTTTTAGCCCATTATGAATAAAATCCTGTTGTATGTTATATTTAAATTTATTTCAAGAAGCAGCACATTTGCAGGACAGGTCAATGAAACTATTTGTCTTATGAGTAATAGTGTTTTTGATATTTATAATGAATATTGGCAAAAAGCAAAATTTTGTCCTCACAGAAAATAATTTTAAATCAGCAGTACATAACAAAAATGTAGAGAATTACAACTTGCAGAGCACACAGTTTATCACCGTTTATCATCATTAATGTTTTACGTCCTTGATGATGCAAAGACGCAGTAAAAGGTTATGATGTTTTTATTTAGCTGCTGGACATAAAAACGTTCAAATCCAATTAACAACCACATATTTTTTACAAAGTCTTTCTTTGCTTATATATTTGCCATCTGCACTTTGTTCCCTGATTTCAAGATTTAAACATACATTGGGCAAACACGATGCTGTGGAGCAACCACTCACTGGCTGAATTTGACCCACAGTTGACTCAAACCTCAAAGCAGTTTGGACTTTCATTGTGATGAATATGCCTTTTCAAATATTTTAAGTCGACTATACATTGTCTACCAGTTCATCCTCCACACAAGGGTCACAGGGGGCTGACATTCAGAGACCAACAACCATTCCCTTCCACAGTCACACCTACAGTCAATTTAGTATCCAATTAACCTAGCTACTACTCTGTCATGTTGCCCAAAGTCATTGCACTACAATACATATTTACACCATACTGAAATTAATAGATACGAGTATACAATTTAGTGATTAAGAGAATGTAAGAGAATGTGCTCCTTCAAAACATCAACATACTGTAGTAGCAAAGCATTGTCATTCTGTGTATTTGTGTGTGTGGGTGGAATTGTAAAGCCATTTGTCCACGAAAGTAAACATGCATATACAGTGCCATTCATAATTTTTGCCAAAGATGACTTTATTAAGTGCATTGGAGACAAATTACTAATCAAAGACGGGCAACAAATTAAAGTAAAAACCTAAATAATTATTATTATTTTATAGTATTATTATATTATTATAGTATTGCTGAGATACAGTTCTTGTAGCCTCATTATGGAAATATTTCAGTTTGAAATGTTTATAATGAAATGTCAAAAAGGTATTTCTGTAAAACAGGTTTGGCTTTAAAGTTTCTTTAAAGATTGTTTGCTAATGACCATTACAGTCTCCATATCTGAACACAAAATTAAGATACATTTTGGAATATTGTGTTCAAAAGCACTCTCTCCAGTGCCATTTAAATGAAGAATCATTTAGTTGACTATTGTCCATACCTTCAGTATATTCACTGAAGGACTGCATTTCTCCACTGAATGTCTCCAGAAAATGAATGTCACTGACCTAAGTCACTGCAATGTCCTCTGAAGTCATGACAACACTACTCACATGAGAGTAAAAGAGTTATTTTATAAGTCATACAAATAACTCAACTTCCCTCTTCAAAAAGAAACAAGATTGGAAAATGAACACACAGTATTAAACAGGTTCCTGAGGCAAAGAAAGAGGGTTTTACAGTGTTCTATAATTAGATGCACTAGTTCAAGCACCTTACCACAGGGCTGGAGTCTCATTTCCAAACCACTCAAAATAACACAATGCAAAAAGAATAAAGCAGTAATCTGAGGTCCATTTCTTATCCTCTGTCCTGCTCATTTCCACAGTTTACAATGAGACAACATTCCTTTGCTTTAGGGCTCTACATTTTTTTCAATAAAACTATTCTTTATCAGAGGAAATTACTACGATCTGTCAGTGTTTGATCAAGCATGCCATTTTGCCATTGCAACGAGGCTCAATATCATATCTTGACATATTCAATTTTACAAGGCTCAAACAAGATGTGCAACAGTGGGTGTATCTCTGAGGGAAAAACCTGCCCACCTTATGTTTAGTAATACTTTGTGTTCAACACAAGAGCATGTCTATGTCTATGAAATTTTGTGGAAGGATGGGACCTGAGGAAAAACTTTTACCACTAAGGTTATAAAGCAATGGGAGGGGGATTTTTCTCACCATGCTGCTGTTGAGATTCTTTTCCACCTTGCAGAAGGTGTGGGGAGGTGTCTCTCCCTTGCTCGGGATAATGATGCAGATGTCAGTGACTGCCAGGGCAGCATGTGGCTGACTCTCAGGCGCTCGGCGATAAGTGATATAGATACGCTGTGAGGAATTGCCACTGATGTTAGCTGGACGACCAGAGGGTGTGGTCTGGATGAGATGGCAGCCCTGCTTCAGTCGCTCCTTCCACTCAAACAACACTCTGGAGGGAGCAAACAAAATGCAGCAGTCAGCCAAAGAAAAACCCATCATCCTGTAGTTATTTGTGAGTCTGCAATAAACAATTAATCCACACAATATAAAGCGATGATCTCATTGTGCCACTTAGGTGGAGCTCCAAATTTCATTGTAACATTGGGCTTTTATCCCAGTTTTTCAAGTTTTTCAGTGATTCAGTGATTAAGTTTTTCAGTGATTAAGGCTGCTTTGTTCCTCAAAAAAAACATTTTATGAAAAGCCATATTTAGAGGAAGCAGAAATATAACCTGTTTCTTGTTTTATAAAGTTGTGCTTAAGTAAACATAACAAGGATTTACCCTTTAAAATAAATAAGAAATGAGATTCCAGACCAGTTAGTACACCGTCAGTTCAAAACATTTTAATTTGATTCGAGAGTGGACGTACGTTAAACACTTAATAGACGAGGTAGTCAGAGGTATATAGTCACAACTGTAATTTTAAACATCCCCCAATGCATTTCTATTATGCACTTCTCAACCACTACTGCTTTAAGTGGAAGTCAACAGACATTCTGTGGCGGTCACTAAAAACTGAAGAGAAAACTGACTTTAAAGTGGTCAAATGTGGGATTTTCCTTTTCATTCTGTCAGCATTTTCATTTCACTGCTCATTGCTGTGATGATTCTGCTCCTCTCACAGCAGGACATAACACTGCATGCACAGGCTGTGTTGTTACACTAGGCCAGTCTCTGCCATCAGAAAAATCCATCTAAAACCAGGACATTCATGCAGTATTTTCTAATGGAGTTCTTCACAAAAGGGTTTCCCTTTGTCTTTGGGTGAATTATTAACCCTGCTTTACTGATGAGGAGGTGCCAGTGGTTCTAATATAATTTTTGGGCTGTCAGTATTGATTAAAAATAAATATTTATTAATATGGCCAATAGAAATATATACCACCAATATTTCCATGTGTAGTCTGAGTGACAATTCCTCCCCCTGTTCTTACAAGTGTCTGGGAAATGCAGCTCTCTGGGCTGTTAGCACACAAAAGGTGCTGATACCATCTAAACAGAGCTTCAGTGTCGGTGTCTGATAAGCACTGCACTCTGCCATGTCAGGCGCCAGTACAAGTCTTCTTAGCCTTGTTAACACCTACCTCAGTCAGACAGAAGTGTTAGGGGTCTGTACAAATTGAGTTGACTTTAAACACTTCAAAAGGTGTTGCTGAGAATGACACCTGTAACAGCATTTCATGATATTAGACTCTTTTTGGTCACAATGGAGGAAAGCAAACAAAAATTGCCTCTGTAGAAAACTGCTGCACAGGAGAAACTTAAAAGCGCTCACTTCTCAGCACAGATTGACTATGCTTCACTCATATTATGGACCAAAGATGGGAACTTCAACTCTCTTCTACAATACCAGTACAGAGGGGCAGTTAAGTAAGTACAAGGCTGAAGATTCTTTCAATCAACCAATAAGTCTATTGACAATTGAGAAAATAATCAACAAGTTAATCAATTAAAATCAATAGTTGCTCAGCAAATCTTGTAATATTTCAGTCAAACAGAAAGTCTGTACCGAATTTAAAGAAACCATCTCATTGTTTTCTTAGAGTTTCCTTTCAAAATATCTGAAAATTCATAAATAATAGTAACATAGATAATTTCTCTGTCTACAGCTGCTGCCATCATAAAAAAAATTGGGGTCATGTGTTTCCATGTGGTGGCTTACTGTATTCTAATTTGGAATGCTGTGTGCAATGCTATTTGCCTTGTCCTTAGTTATATAAATTCTAACGTCCACACAAAAGCCACGTCTCATACATTACGATGCAACTATGCACGCTTCAGTGACTGACATGCAATGCAGTTTCCCAGTCTCTGGTCTGTTTACCTGTCATTCAGGCTTTGTTGCACATAAGAGACAACTGTGTATGTGTGCATCAAACTGAAACATTACTGTAGGAAACACTGTCATTGTATTTGTACAACATTCTTCAACATTCGTTCTTCATCCGGCTCTGCCAAGTAATACTATCGGACCTGACTGAGGACACTGAGTGGGGCAGGTGGGGACAAGAAGCGTTTATCCTGTAGAATCTGTTGAGCTACCTGTTTTATATTTTTAACTTTAACATATTGTTGCTATTGCCTCGTTCTGCCTTGATGTAAAACAAATCACCTGTCACTAAGCAGAACAAGAGTCATGTAAAATTGATGGCTTCATCATTAATGTGTGAGGTAATTTGACAATGGTTTCAATGGCAGAGATATATGTTTATATTGAAAAGTTACACACTTCAGTTTTAAAAACTGCTTTAGTTTGCTCATTTAACCCAAAAACCACTTGAGCACCACACAGTTTTAAACTATGATGACTCAGGATTCTACAATACTTACCCCAAGTCAGTGAGTGGTGGCTTGTCCCGTCCTCGTCTATAGCACAGGAAGATCTGGGGCGCCATAAGGCCCCCATTATTAAGATCAGCTGAATGACCGGTTGGTGTTGTCTCAATGCAAGTGAACCCTGGTGGCACTTCCTCACCCATGGAGCGGATCACCAAAGCCACATCAGTGACAGGTGCTTTGGGCTTGGCTGTCTTGTGGCAGACATCGTCAAAGTGAATCTCCTGGTCCAACGGTTTGGACGGATCTGTCAGACCAGCCACCACAAAGTAGTCAGCTACACGAGGGCCTTTGTCCTCCATCATCTCCCATCCCTGCCAACTGCAGAGATACACATAAAGACAGAGAGAGAAAGCCAGAGGGGATTAAATTTGATAGAAAGTAGGGGTGGCTCTTACATCCTTGGTGTGGCAGTGAAATAAAAAATACTGATAGTAATAAATCTTTCAGAGGGGAGACCAGTCCAAGGACAAATGAAAATAGAGGAAAACAGCTGCATATACTGTAGGTACGAGGCAGCCACTTACAGTTTAGACAGTCAGCTGACGATCCAGCCACAGGTTCAGTGTTTTGGCTCAAGGGTACTTTGAAAAACACATAGCTCAGAGGAGTATTTCTTCTCACTTGACACTACGCCTAAAATACAGGTCTGGTCCCACACAAAAAGCTGCAGATTAGAGGCCTTTTAATAACACGGAGCAAGGCCTATTGCATGATTATAAAAGTATTAGGAAGAGCAAGGCCATACATTTCTATCTTCTGTCCCTATGCTAGTGGTATATGCTTTGCCTGTGCTTAGTCAGACATGGTGGCACCACATGGTCTATATTTTTAAAGCACTTCTCTGGTCTTTGTGTCTAAAATGCTTTTACTTTTTTGCTATTCACAAGTTCTCTCACACATTCATACATCTTTGTGCAGTGCTTTTTTTTAATCACACATCTGTCATAACAACACATGCTGCATGTAGACTAACAGTGCCTGGGGTCAAACACACAACCTTCTAAATGAAAGGCAACCCTCTATGAATGAGTGAATTGATGTTACTTTTGTGGTGATATGATCGTTACAAAAATATGGTCATTCAGAATTACCACAAACACAGCACTGTCATGAGTTACAGCTGTGATCATTTTGATAAAGCAATGTGTGTGTCAAACAATAAAAGTGCAATTTCTTTTTCAAAAACACAAGAGGGAGACTTAACACATTTACCAGCCTCTGAGGATAGCCAGTGAATCCTAAAAGTTCAGTGTTTCTTTGATCCAACAAAACACTTAACCACTGATTTCTTGCTGTGTCATGATCACAGTGCTATTTCAAGAAAACAGGGCAATGGGGAGTCTAGGACAAAACCAATAAAAGACATTTGGGCCCAAAACAGCAAATTCAGTGATGTGAAGATAAACTGTGACATATCCAAAAACATGTGCTGCTGGAGGCTTTGCCAAAATAAGTTAAATTGGTGACGCCTTTTTTGCCTCTTTGATTTATATTTTAGGGGAAATTTGGTTCCACTGTGAGGCAATTTGATTTGAGTGTGAGATGATGTGAACACATTTGAAATAAAAACCAATAAACTACATGTATTGACACTGTGCTAAAGACATTATGACCTAGAATCTTTAGACTACAAATGTGTTAGACAACATTGCTCCTCTTTTATCTTCTTGTAGAAGCAAGTTAACATGATGCACAACAGTCTCAAAAATGCTGAAGTGTAAAAGAAATACTTTAAATCAGTTTTGTCTTATAGATGACTTTTACCTGATTGCCCCTGGGTGCAGTGAAGTGAGGTCTCAATCTTCTTCAGTTACTAGATTCATCATTTATACTCTTGACACTGCTGTCTCAAAGTCATAAGGGTGTCTATGAGGGTTAAAATGACACTCTGCTCCTGTCAGCACTATTGCTCTTGCACCTCAGCTAAAAAAAGAAAAAAAAACACTAGAATGCACTCAATTCACAATCACTGTAACAAAAAGGTGTGAGAAATGTGTTTCAGTTCACAATTTAATAATCTGTGAAAAGGGTGAAAAAGCTTCAAACTACAGGCTTGTGTCATTCTAATATTAAAAAAGATCTGTCACCACAGCTAAAAAAATCAGTTAATACCTAATTTTATTCTCCTCACCATCAGAGACTAGTATGCCAAAGGGATATTTGACCTCTGCTAGTGAATAACCTCATTTAGAATCTTTGGATTTTTTTTTCTTTGATTAGCTGCAGTATTTTAAGCATTCTGAGCAGAGCTGCACCATATGATCAAAAAGTAATAATATGATTTTTTTTTTGACAGAGCTTGCTTATATTTGCTAAGACTGATCATTTTTTGCATTTTAATTGTAATTTTCCAAAAATAAAATTCAAATTCACATCTTGATGAGTTGAGATTTTTGAAACTGCATAATCTGATTTGAGATCTTTTAAACTGCACAATTTCATTGAATTGTGTTGTCACTTTAGTTTTTTGCAGTTAAATGTGTAGCCCTTGTTTTGCTGGTTCACCTCGATCTTACAGAAGGGATAGGGCAAGATGGAGGCAGATGATTTGCCGAAAGAAGAAGAAAGACCTTGTTCTGACTCTTCTTATTACAAAAATACTGTATCTCACCTCATCTCTTCTTCACTGTAGGTAATGGATGAGAAAGTTGTCAGACTGCACCAAACTCATTTTCTGTGCCAAGTGATGTCTGGTCAGCTGTGATGGGAATGAAGTAGTGAGTAGGGTTTAAGAAAGTTAATCTGGTTTCTCCACTCCTCTCTCATCTGGCAAATCTAAATTCTTACTTTAGACATCCCCCAGGAAATAAATGGTCAAACTATGAATGACCACAGAGGGCTACACATCTGCAGAGCATCTTTGGTCCAAGACCACAGTCTGTGTTTAACTTCCTGCAGAAAACAGAGCAGGCTAATTAATGTCCCTTGGACACACACATTAATGTAACACATAGAGAGCAGGATGTGGGACACATTTTCACTTCTCCTCCAGACATGTTTACATGGGAATTGAGAGAGCATCAGGAAATCAGGGGGAAAAAAACAAATAAAACAGACTTGTCCACTGCAGGACAGACATAGAATGAACCATTTATAGAGTTACTCTTTTAATTTAAAGTTCATCTAAAGCAAATGCAGAGATTCTCCATTTCTCACTATATATTTTTTGCTAGCTAGCTAAGATGTGTTTGTTCGGCAAAAACCTCTTTCCATCCATCCATCCATCCATCTTCTGCCATTTATTCAAGGTCGGGTCACGGAGCAGCAGCTTAAGCAGAGAAGCCCAGACTTCCCTCTCCCCGGCCACTAGGCTCCCTGGCCAGCCGGGAGCGATAGTCTCTCTAGCGGGTCCTGGGTCTCCCCCCGGGGCCTCCTCCCAGTTGGACATGCCCGGAACATCTCACTAGGGAGGCGTGCAGGAGGCATCCTAACCAGATGCCCAGACACCCTGAGGAGGAAACTCATTTCGGCCACTTGTACCCGAGATCTTGTTCTTTCGGCCACTACCTACAGCTACCGGAGCACTCCCCACAGGATTCCCCAAGGGACACGGTTGAAAGCCCTCTCCAAGTCAACAAAGCGCAATTATCAATACGCTGAGATGTTGTGTTTTTTTCACAGAGCAGATATGAGTCACAGCTGCTTCTATGTGCACAGCAGCTGTGTTGCACAGACAGAACAGCTGATCCAAAACAAAAGAAATATTGTAGCTTATTCTGAAATGCTAATCAGTTTTGGGTTGCATATTAGTGTATACTAATGGTCATTTATGCACATATCTGTAAGTAGGGAAAACATGAAGGGGCATGCAAAAGTGCATCAGGGAAACTCCATGCAGCTTACAGTATGTTAAATGCATGGTAGTTATTGCAGAGGTGCAAATTTGTGCAGCAAATTTTTTTTTAACTTTTTAATACAACAGCTCTCTCTTGTTTTTTTGCAAATGCTGTTGTCTTGACCCTTGCATGAGATTCAACTGACAAAAATGCAGACTCTATTATTGTGTCATGAAACACATGTTCAGTACAATTACCTTCTTACTTAAAACAAGACTTACAATAAAATGATACAATATGTTGACCCAATTCATTACAGTCCCCTGCACGCAACTGCAGTGTTGCCTCCTATAACATAGACTGCAGAGCCACATGAATGAGCCAAAGAATGAAAAGCACAGCATTGACCTCGACAGGTTGTCAACCTGCTAAATATACTATGCAAACAAAACATTACGTAAGGATGACACACACGCACAAACATACAGAATTATATATGTATATGTATATCTCCAACATGCTCCCTCTCTGCCTGCCCTATATTTCATGAACGTAAGAAATCAATAATGCTGAATTCACAATGGAGACACAGGTGATGAAATGTATTCTAGATATAACAGTCTCAGCTTTCACTAAGCCATCAGTGAGTTTTCTAAAGAGGGATCTATGAGTATGCAACATGAACCAATCCAGTGAAAACTATTAGACATTTTTAGAATATATGCTACACTGACATGACAAAAAAAATCAGAGAAACAGAGAAATCAGAGAAACAGTTACTTTACATATTTATGTATTTAGCAAAAACACATCAAATAAGGTCCTTCAAAGTCGTAAAAATTCAAAACAGGCTGTTACACCCAAGTACTGTGTATTTGGTCAATGGATTTTCATGCACAGACCATCCCTGGATTCTCTCTTATGAGCTCCACTCAGTGATGAAATACCTGACATATATAAATTAAAAACTGCATGATAGCCTAAGTGACCTAATCCAATCCTATCTTAATTTGCTGGCTGCCCTACTTCTCCCCTGGAAGACTGAGCTGGAAGGGAAAACTTGACTTGATCTTGAAGCAAACGCCCTGCGTGAAGTCACAGCTGATTCCTCCCAACATAAAAAGCTGTGAACTTAGAAGAGTAGGTCTGTTTCTGCCCAAAACAGACTGCTCTTTAAAATGTTACTGGGGCCCTTCACATTGGCCCCAATACACTACAGAATATATTAATGTGTTTCTGAATCATGGTGTGGGATCATTTATTACACATGCTTAAAGTCATGGTTTTCCCCAGGCCTCTGCAGACTATTTGTCTTTGTAAAATTATAGTCAACATTTGACTACAGAGTTCCTTAAATTTTGTGGCTGAATGACTTGCTTTCTCAAAATTCTTTATATTGGGACTCACCTGAATGCACTGTGGTAGATTGATTCTCTACAGCAGTGGTTCTCAAACTTTTTATACCAAGTACCAACTATAAAAAAATATTGAGCTGTCAAAGTAACACCATTATCACCAAAGCTGAAATACAGTGGTGTAAATAGGCTAAGCAAAGTCAGCTACTGACTTTTCACAGGAGGCAGATTTATTCCCAGTTAGATAATTTGCTCTCTCTCTCATCATCATCCTCCTCTTACTCACATATACATCCGACACTGGTATAGCAAAATAGATTAAGATGGAGCTAGCGATAAGGTGACTCTAGTATATTATTTAATATATAATTATACTTTCTTGTTTGTTTCATTTTCAAAGCACTCCAGTCAAAATTCATCAGCTCCACTCCAATCACATACTCTGGTATAGACAGGAGACCAGTATTTCTGATTTTACTCCAAGTACCAACAGAGGAAGCTCATGTAACACTTGTGGTACACATACCGCAGTTTGAGAACCATGGCTCTACAGTAATCACACAGGATACAGAGCAGTGTGGGAGCCAATGAAACATGAGAAACAGACTTGGTGGAGAAGCACAACAGAACCAGAAACTTTGAACACAGCCATGTGAAGGGCCTGGTGCCAGAACTATAGACAAAGCTTTCCAGCCCAAACTCACTGACTTATGACCACAGCAGGACTTCAGGGAGGAGGCTGATAAGATATCCAGACTCAACCAGGCCTTCAGTCGCTTCCACATGGGTTTTATTTAAGCCAACTAACGTGACAGGGGAATGATTTCCAGCTGTCAAGTTCATGAAAACTGTGGCTGGTGAAACTCTCCAAAGGGACTCTCGTTTTAAGACTCCTACAGCCCAGTTGCTGCTCTTGACTCCAGCTGTATAGACATCCTGCACAGAGATTGCCACAGCAGGGCAGACACGTGGAGGAGGTGAAAAGGAATGTGCTCAAGAACATAAACACAAGCCAGTAGGAAGCCTCACTAGCCAAGCATCTGCATCTAGTTAGCCCAGAGGGGTGGGTGTTTGGCTCTAAAGCCTTTCACTTCATCAGGTCACGTAACTTCTTGGAGGAAAGATGATCCATGTGAGAAAAAGCTTTAAAAGTTTACATGTTAAATTGCAGTCTATCCTTATTTACCATTTACCCAATTTCATAAATTAAAGTAAAAAGAACCAACATGAAGTTTTGCAGGTTCCCAGAGCAACAATGAAAAGAAAAACAGACACAAAAAGGTGTACAGTAAACTACACTGAGGAATAGAAAATAGGTTTTTAACACTGCCAGCACAATAGTATAAGTTGATTGTTACCACAAAATGTACCAGCCTCAAAGAAAGATAACATGTTACATCCTTGTCAGTGTAACTACAAACTACTAGCACTTAATAGGCACTTTAATAGCTCTCAAATAAAGTGAATTTGGCCCAGGAGATATCATGCAGAAGTCATTGTTAGGACATACTGTATTAACCTTTGTTAACATAAAATGTAGTGTATATGTTTTGATTATACATGAGTCTATTTTTAGCTGTCATTTTGGGTTTATGAGTGTGTATCCTTGCGTAGCAGTGCTTTATAGTCTAAAGCATTTTCCTCTCAGATACTTGTAAAGTCAGTCCTATCTTAGACCCACCCATCATTACAGTGACATTTCATTTTTTAACAAGGTAACAATAAATATGACCCTACTAAAAGATATTCACATTTTCACCCACAAAAGAGAAAAAAAACCTAACTGATAGTTGCACTATCACATTTATTCACAGTAAAAACCCAGTCAGCATTGAGTCAGCTACAGCTACAGCCAAGGTTTTACATGTGAAAACAATGTCACGTTTGCAAAATCCTTCAGGCATATCACAAGAGGTTTCATGACATGGAAAAATCACATTTGCTATGCTGTTTAATGTGGAGGCAGATGATTTTGTTTGAATATGTTATTTTTATTTTTTTGCTCCAGTTGCTGAGTGCAATGACATTTACCTGAAGTTTGAATCACTTTAAATCTGCTACACATTTTTGCTGTTGAGCAAAATATACTGATTTCACATAGATTTAATGAAAAGAAAAAAAAAATCTTTCATGAATCAGCTTTGGGAAAATAAAAATGTTTTTCATGCAAGCAACTACAAAGGTAAAATATTGAAATAAAGCTTTTTCACTTGTAATTTACACAATTATAATAAGAGGGAAGCGTGTGTGTTTGCTGTATGTGTGTGGGTGTCTCTGTTGTTATAGGCTAACAGCTGATTGCAGCAGTGTGGGGGGAAATGTGTTTATTATTCTTAAGAGTGTAGGAACAACTGACAGTAACATTGGCACAGGTTTCAGAGACACCATGAACAGCGACTCTAACATATTTAGTTTCTGAGTTCTGAAGTAATTATCGGTGCCCTTATTCTTTCTCATGTAAAAAGTTTCCATTGTCATACACAAAACAAAGTTTTGTAGAACAATTTTATATTCATTTCAATTAATCACGTGCTTCATGTGTGTTGTTGGAATATTTTATCATAACTTTTCATGTCTTTGAAATTACTGTTGAATTTATAAAGTTCAAAAGTACAATAAAAACATTATTATAATAATAAAAGAGCTGAGGAAAATATGTCAAGAAAAAAGTTTATATATATACTGTATTTATGTAATAATACACAATAGTATGACTTGGCATCTTTCATTAGTTGCCTCCTCCACCTTTGCAAATTACTGACATAAAAAGTGTGAAATGGGAGTTTGTAAACTATTTCTGCCTCTAAGAGGGGACATGCCAAAAAAAACTGGGAGCCACCACCTTAGACAAAGTTCGAGGCCAATTTTGATAAGCAGTTCCCAAGGTTAATTGCGGGGTCACAATTCCCAGACTTAAGATATTGCCATGTTAGCTCGCCCTGTGTACAGTATTAACACAGGGAAGTGCTAATGCAGAGACCAGTGGGAATTAACACTGTCTCCAGGAAACTTGATCTCACGGTCTTGCCGACTCTCCCAGCCTGATCTTTTAATTCCCTAGTTGGCAGAAAACTGTTCTTAAGGCTGCTGGTGTGCCTTTCACAGAGGCAAAACGAATCATCTAAACATACATCAATTTAATTTCAGTAAGATCCCCTTTGTTAGCTTAAGCACTTGTTTTTCAGTAATGGCTTGTCTCCTTTATGATAAGCAACCATTTCTGTCTGAAGAATCAGAAGAGAGTCAGGGAATAATCCTTTACCCCTGAGAACCCTGCAGACCACACAGCTTTGACTGTGGAAAGCCTACAAGAAAGATAATTTACTGAACTAAACGTGTCCTCAAAGTGGAACGGGGCTGAAAATCAGACTGTAATGTAACTAAGCACTTCTGTGCATTCACAATGTGCATCAGGTGAAAGACTTCTTTTAGTGGGCTTTCCTGAAGTTATAGTGAACATCATGCATTAGCTATTGTTTGAAGCCCATTCCAGTTCTGACTGGTGAATGTGTGTCAAACATTATTTCTGCCTGTGTCAATAATCTGAGTTCAACTTAATTTTTAAACGATATATTTTATAGATTAAAGGTGTTAAGATTCCCATGGTGTCCTGCCACTGGTACATGTTAAAGTAATAAAATATCAGTCTATTTTTTCCAAATGCTGTATCAGATTATCCACTCTGTCAATGTCTTACTGTCTGAACAATGAGGGCAGTAATGCTTGACTTAGTTCTGTAAAATTGTTCTCTTTGTTTTGAACAATTTTCACAGAGCAGAGGCCAACACTGATGAGAACAGCAAGAACAGTCCATTTTTTTCTCTTCAGTGCTTGACTGAAACCAGCTGCCATTCACATGGTCATCGTCAAGACCACAGATCATCATCATCATCATCATCATCATCATTATCCAGCCACCACATTAGAGAAGTTCATGTCGTAATGTATGTGTTCAATAATTTAGTTTTGGCTTGTAAGGGATGACGTAAAAATTAAAATATTATTTGAAAAAGGTTCCCTAGCCTCACCCCTTCTTAGGTGATGAGATCAGAACCCAACGCCCAAAATCATCATTCCAACATAAGATGCCACCCACCAACTGAGAGCACATCCTGCCTGTCTCCCTGCAGGCAATACCATGAGCTTAAAGCTAATTGGTGTTTGTGGATGCTCTTCCCTGGGAACAAGTATCCTGTTCTCACTTTTTACTCTGTGCAAATCAATAGATGCTTCTCTTTTCTAAAGGCTCCATATTAAAAGGCACTGATCTAACCAAAAGAAAACCAGTTTAATTAGAGTTCTTCACATCAGTGAAACATCTGTTCAGCTTCCAACTAGAATTAATATTCAATATACTGTACTGTATCACTTTATGGTTTAAGGAGTGTATTTATTGTTCAATTCAATTTTTTTTGTTAAAATGGTTTCAAACTGAAAAAAATCTGAGAAATTTGACATTTTGTTGAGTGTTTCTATTTAAAAAAAGAAAAAGAGTGAGGGAGAGCCACAAGTTCAGTTCAAGCCTGCCATCAAGTTACTCACATAATTACCATTAAATGGTTTCAGATAGTAAAAGTGATGCACAGCACTGGGCTGTCAACAAAATGAGAATACCATTTTCACTGTTATTAGCATCAGAGTGAAATTTTCATACCGCACTATCTGAATACTAACTTTCAGTAGAGAACAGCAGATCAGATTTAACAGATCAGCTCAGGACATTTACAGTTTCAACATACTGTATGTTAAGTACAGAAAGACTATTGTTACTTGTTCTTCCAATAATTATCATGCACATTTGTGGACCCAATATGCTGCATCTGACAACATCATACACAAATCAGTTGTAAAATGACAGGAACAGGAACCAGACATTAATGCAAACTAAAAATGGCTGTCACTGATTTGCAGCTGTTACTTTGCCTGCCCTCTATGATGTCACATCTCTGTAACCCCTTCTGATGGAGAGTATTAGATATTAAATAAAACAACTTGCTGGTGAATGGCATGAATGGAAAATTCAGGTTATTGTTAATTAATGCTTTAAATCTGCAAGAGAAAGAGGAGTGATTTTTAAGTGGTTTCTTACATTCTTAATTAATTTAAATTAGGTGACAACATTCCTAATACAGCCTTTAGACTCATTAAACTGTACATCAATTACTGTGCCTCTGCATCTCCTCTTCTACTTCATTGCAAAATTAGTCCTGGACAGCAGTTACCTAATTAACATGTTTGGTTGATACCAGACTACCTTATGTGCGAGAGTGAACCCAGATATTCTCCAGAGACACCTGCAGCTTCAGGCACAAATATGTAGAAATACTTAGATGTTAAACAAACCTCCCAAATGTCAAAGGGGCAATCTTGACACATTCTTCACTTCAGACATTAAGCATAATGTATGCAGTTAAACAGAACAAGTTTAAATACAAATACAAGTGAAATACAACACAAACAGAACTGTGATGAGCAGCCACATTCTCTAACTGACAGCTCTGTGCTGTGTTTTCTCCACATTGTTTAAGTTCACTGAATTATGCAAGATGTTGGGAACATTTGGTTTCAGTTAGTGGACAGCAGGCACTGACCCTGAGGGTGGTGTCAGGATAAAAGGAAGCAGGGTTATTGAGTATACCTGAAGTCTTCAATCAGCTGAGATGACACCATCTTGCTGTCTGTCTCTTTGATCTTTTGCTCGCTGCAGTTAAACAAATTTCTTGGACCCAGACCAGCACAAGACTTTACAGCCAGAACAAGCAGCCCATAACAATGGTTCACATGTGCCAGGTAACACCATCTTCACCTCAAAAACAAATATGACTCTTTTTTCCCATATGGCATTCCATTAGGGCGCCCTTCTGCCCACTCAACATGAGCAGACAAGGGAAAAGGGACAGAGAACAAACATCCCATCCATCATTTGAACAGTAACAAAATCTGCCCATGAGAAATACTATGGTATGTAAGAAAATGCTTCAATGATGGCACAAAAAAGCAGAGAAGGCAGAGGATTTATACAGTGTAAACAGAGTAGGTTACCTTTCTGGTATGTGGAGCTGAGGTTTTCAAATAACAGGCTTGAGAGTATTTTTGTCACATATTGGATTTGACCAGACTTGTCCGTCCTGTGCGACACCATTCAAGGATGCAAGAGGAATTTTTGAGGAGAAGTAAACCTCCAGAATGTCAAGCCCCAGTGGCAGTCATCACCACTACTACTGTCAACCAATTGACTTCTACAGCTGGACACACCGTGTGCTTTGGTTTCCTCATTTTTCGCTGGCATTCTGCTCTAGCTTGTTACCACTCATGCAGGACCATCAGGGAAGTGTCTGATAGCTTTCTAACTGATTGTGCATCGGACAACAATCGCAAACATCCCAAATGTTGTCCATAAACAACAAAATATGGCTTACACATATACTTCCTATCAGTACAGTGTATGAGGAGACACAGAGACAATCAAAAACAGTTCATGGCATAATTACTGATTAGGAATGTTAATCATTAACCATCAACCATGATCCTTAAGAATTCAATCGATTAAGAATGTATCAGTTAATTAACCGACAACATCTGTTTCCTCTCATCTCTGTGTCATTGCTCTGGACCTTTCACACACTGTAGTTTCACATTATTAACCACTTATTTCTGTATCAGCCAATTATAATTTAATTTATGCAAGTTTACATAGTTTTAAGACACGTGTAGTAATAGGTTAATTGGTTCCGTTCATTCAGTTCATTGTTTCATCAGTGTTTACTAAAACCTGGAAATAATGATGTTCTCAAATGTCAAATGAAAAATCAGAAAACGTTTTAATTCTTTAAACAACATACAAACCAATTAGTCAATTATCAAAATAGCTGACGATTAATTTAGTTATCATTAATAAATAATTAATCAAATAGCTGTTTCAGCCCTAAGCCTATTACAATTGCCTGTTAGTGATTGATCATTAACAGCTAGTAATCGTGTTTTGAAGAAGGAAAACAATACAAGCGTGCAGACACATAGCTGATCTTTATTGTCACTGCACGACATTAAGGTTAAATCTCTGTGCGTCTCACGAGCACAAACCGAACCTAAAATATCCATAGGCAGAGGGATGTGCAGGGAGAGGGTGATGTTTTGGTTTATTTTTAGCTCTCAGAGGCAGCGCGTTATTATTGGATACAGCAGCCATTTCCCACTGGATGACCTAAGGTAAATTGAAGAGTGACTGAGCGCAGGTAAATAAAATATTCACGAATGGACTGTAAACAACCTGTAGCACACACAGTGACCGGCTGCTGCTGCCGAGGGGTCAAGCGACTGAGGCGTGAGGTTTAAAAGGCTCCGAAGGCAGAATTGTAATCTAGTATATTAAATCATAAATGAAAGACACATGCATAACACAGTGAAGGGGGGGGATTTCTAGATAGAGTTAGCCGCGGGTAGCCGTTCTCTAACCCTCCCGCCAGTCAGTCACCGTAGAGGCTCATCATCTCGTACTTACTCCGCTCGTGAACGTCAAATTGGTCCTCGCACACACAACTTCGGCCGGTGTCGTCTACCGGTGACGGTTCATCACAGCGCCGTCGGTGCAGAAGAGTCTGTGGGGAGCTGTGCGAGTGTGTCTTTTGTTTTTTATTTGTACTATTTTTACTCCCCTCTCACAGTCTAACCGTTAGCTGTCCAGCCGAGCGGGGCTCCTTCTGTCAGTCATCGCACCGCGCCGGCTGTCCGCTCCGCCGCCATCTTGAAAATAAACCGTCTCTCTCTCTCTCTCTCTCTCTCTCTCTCTCTCTCTTTCTCTCTCTTTCTCTCTCTTTCTCTCCCTCCCCCTCTCCCCCCACCGTGAACACACACTAAGACACAAACGCACAGAGGTTAGAACAGCTATTCTTCTATGAACACTGCTTTTTTTTTTCATACATGTGAACTATCACCACTTAATACCTAACCCTAACCTAACCATTGATAACTCACATACCTAAACCGGTTCCTCAAAACTTAGGTTCTATCTCTTCAGGACCACGAGGTCTCCATGAGGACTACTGATCCTGAAAAGGTCAGTTTATGTTTATGTCAGAAAATGACCTAAAGAGGTAATAAATATTGTTTTACACACACTCTGCCAGCACTTGGATTCTGGTTGCATAGTTTACCTACATATGTGGTTCTCATGTGCCATGTCATGGATAACCACTGTGTGTGTGTATATATATAAAATATATAATGATCAGATAAAGTATCAGGTAGGTACTGTATCCAACTACTGGATGTGTGTGTTTGTGTAGCAATATTCATTACCTCTTTGGGACCTTCTTTGGCATAAACACTGACGTTGTCAGGACCAGTAGTCTTCATGGAGACCTCATATAAACTGCAACAGTGATTACATAATTTGACAGATCAAATAATAAGATTCCCATGCATTGAGCTCTTTTGGTCTGCTTGTATGTGCAACTTAGTTTTTGCATGTTTCACATGTCTTTACAGATGCAGGTATAGGTAGACTAGTGTGTAAATTGTCCTTCTGTCATTAAAAGGTCAAACCGTTTTCTGTCCTTGCACCTGATGCATGATGGGAGTAGAAAGCTACTGAATTGAGGTTGTAAGGTGATACATTATCCTTCCAAGTCCTGAATTATTTTGTTGACTGTGGCACCTTGTCTTTTGTATTGTCCTATGTAATTTTCTTCATCAAAATGAATAATTCAGTTTGATTTCACTCAGTGTTGAAGGTATATATGTATGATATGATGAAAGTGACTGAAACTGCTTGGCCGTGAGTAGGTGTGAGGTTTGTTCTCTGTCAGTGGGAGTGGATAGATGCCAAAGTATTCACACATAGTTATGCAGCCTCATAAATCCTTTAAACATAGATTTTTCCCTTTTGTTCTTCAAAGTCTGATTTGCGTGGTGAAAAGCTCTTATGAATATTTGAAATATGCACTGAGATTTTTTTTTTTCTGCACAGCAGTTACACTAAAAGTGAAGCCTGTATGTAGGTGAAGTTTAGGTGGAGGCTGTTTTTGGAGACAGGTTGCCTCCACAACATCTGATGTCACAGACTCCGAGGAACAGCAATAAATATGAGGTTATTTTTCTTAGTTTTGCTCTAACTGACTTCCAAGTACCTGGTTGCAGTCTAAAGAAGCTAAAGTGGTAAAATTATTATTATCCTAATGTTTTTACACAAACTTACTACAGTACACGAGATAACATTTTACATTCATTCATGTTCATTTTGTTCATAACTGCAGTGTGAGCAAATTATAAATTGTAATGTTTTAAAAAGATGTGTAATACAACAATTTTAAGTGCCTATTGTGTTATTGTTATTTAATGAATTATTTATGAAACAGTTGAAAATGACTCCAGAGTCCCTTTAATTTGTTTTCTTTAAGAGTAATAACATATGGTATTTGAAACCTAATCCTTTAAGATGAGTTATGAATATTGGCAAAATGTATTTTTTAAACTTTATTAAGGTTAAATTAGTCTTTAATCCCTGAAGGTGACATTACATTTGCATATAGAACGTTAACATTAGTAGTTAAATGAGGTAGTTATAATTAAAAACTGTGAAATGCAATTATGAGACTATTTCTTGAGGAAAATTTCTTAGATTCTCTATGATTCTTATTTCGTTGTTGTATGTTTCATTCAGGCAATACATAAACAAACTGTATCTATCAAAGTTATTTTTTTAAATGAAAACGAAATCAGACATTTATCTAATCTCATGCCTTTACTTTGCCTTTGAAACCATGTCACATGCTTTTCCCAGCTGTATAACTGCCTCCATTGTCTTTCACTGCTGCCACCTGCTGTCCACTGCTGACAATCACATTTCCTCCTGTAAATTGCATGAGATTATTTCATGTGAAATTGCCAATGAGATATTTTCAGTACTGACTGACTATATACATTATATAGAAGGTACAGTGTATTATTGCAGGTTTTATAGGTTTTAATTAAAAATTAAAAGGAAGAAAATGTTATTCTTCCTTTTCTGAGCAGGTCTAAATTTAATGTAGTGGGAAGACAACTCAGATTACTGGTTAAAGAAAATCTGGCACGCATAATTTTCTCTTAATTTCAATTTCATGAGTTTGTAAGGTTTAACAAGCCACCCGTGGCCAGTATCCTCCAATTTTAACTTGGTGATGGTGACTTACCAACAAATGGAGGTCAAAAAACTGTCTGCAGCAACAAACCAACCCGGTTAATAGTTCTACTGGTGAATAAAAGCTTGTGGCATCTAATGCCTGCAGGCTCTGACTGGCATGGCAAGGTTTTTGATACAAGCCTTCTCTTTTTAAAAAAAAAATGTCCAAAACCGTCTTCGTGCTTCCAACAATAAGTCCTTCATGTAGAGGAAATAATACAGTATGTGTGATGAATAATTAATGCTCCAGAAATTGCAAGTCACTTTGCTGATGTACTCTGTGAAAGATCATTAAGTTGCGATCAATATTTGCTTTGCAGGTTTAGATACATTGATGTTACTTTCTTTAAGTCAGCCTTTAAATTGTAACTATGGGATTTAAATCATTTACTAATGCTGAACAGATAATAAAACTATGTCATTAAAAAGATTGTGCATTCCCTTGTACAGCAAATTAATGGATAATGATTAAAATAGTCTAAAAGTAGCAGGCCCGCTTCCCCCTCTACAATCTTCAGGCTGCAACTAAAGACTTAAATGAGATAAACATGATTTAAGTCATAACTTTCATTAATTGCTACCACTTTATTCTCCACATGAGGGTGGAGCCACTGGTTAAGTGGCGCCACTGGAGGCAATTTCACAGGGTAAAAGGCGGGGAACACCCTGGACAAGTTGCCAGTCCATCACAGGGCCAACACACAGAGACAAACAATGATTCACTAACACATTGACGCCTACTATCAGTTTAGTGTGTCCAATTAACACCCCCCATGTGGCCCATAAGTCAAAACTTGTTTAAGAAAAAACAAATGATGTATAATATTTTAGTGACATCTGGTTTCAACATTTGACACCAAGCTCAGACGATTCTATGGGAGTGGATGCTGAATCCACATCACTGATGGTAAAGACCCTTGTACCAGTGGGTCAAGATAGGAAGTAGTTTCCTGCTCGAACAGTGGAGAGAAACTGCTCTATGTCAGCATGGCAGTGATCAGTATGGATTGTTCTTTTCTATAGATACATTTTCTTTGTGGGAGGAAGTGATGTGTTTTAAAATGTGCTGAATACCTTGTGAAGAATATCCATTCATACCATCTGTTGGTATTATTTGTTCTTTTATTTATTAGATGCATATGCATATGTTCCCAAAGTCCCTTCACCAAGTCAGAACTCTTCAAATCCTGTTGCCAGAGGCATGACATGGCAAAGCATCAATGCGAGTTTGAGGCAAGAGAGAGCATTTTCATACTGATATAATTTCCATGACATAATCCAACTTTTCAAAAACCACACAGTTCTCAGACCACATCCTCTTCCCTTCCACTAAATTCATATGATTGTGATGCTGACAATTAGAAGGAAGATTTGCCAGCAGCAAAAATATTTTAAAATCAAATGAGTATAATTCATTCCCTGCTCATTGTCCTTATAAAATATTTCTAAGGACAATGACAAGGACAAAAAGAAGACACTTTGCGCTTCATGATTTAAGTATAAACCTAATGCTCAATAACAAAGAGCAAACAAGTGCTCCAAGGTGCTTCTCTATTTACATATTTTAACCAAGAATTTCAGCAATGAACACAAATTTGCCTTTTTCTACAGTCCCAACCATCCAGTTTTTGTATAAAATGCAAATTTGATCAATGCTACTTTAATCTGTAGTTCAAACCAAATTGTCCAGTACTGCTTTTCTCCAGCAGGAAAAATCAGCACCTGTTCACATTGCACTTTTTAATTTATGTTAGCATGTTTTGTTGAGACATTGTCTTTGCATAAGAACAACAAAATCACAAAGTTTCTATATTTTATAATTTATTTTGACTTCTAGTGGGCAGAAATCCTAAAAACAACTTATCACACATACAGCACCTAATGAAATAATTATTGCTTACATGCATTAAACATTCAAACACAAGCAGGAGACATGGGACAACCTTATAATTGTTTGGGTTTTTTAATTCAAGCCACTGCCAAATCAATGTCCAATTTTTATCCTCCTGATAGTCATTAACTTTGTTCACCTGTTGTTTGGTTCTGTGGATATAATGTTCAGGAAAACTGTTGACACCAACCAGTGATGTAATGTAAAACCAAAACTCTGAACCAAAACAGGCTGAAATTACACCTAACCTCTCACATTATAAGGCCATTTGATTTTCTTAAAGTAGAGAAGAAAGAGGAGCTGAGTGTCATACTAAAATAAAGCAAACCTTATTTACATATTATTACTCTGCTTAAAATAAAACTGGTTAAACCCTGGTTTTTTATCCAGACCATGTTACATGGCTCTATATGTGTTAGTGTCACCGGGACCAAAGCTTCCGCTGTAAGACAAGCTGTGCACACGGCTACAGGGTTACTGGAATTTCTCTTTTATGCTATTGATTTTGGGTGGAGCTTGAAAAAGTCTACATGAAGAGAAGCCTGCATGTCTTTTCAAATGATCCCCTCTCTGGCTCTCTCCTCCGTGCATTAGAGGTCAGACAGACAGGATGTAAGTCGGACAATGAGCTGCAAAGAGATGGACATTTTGTCGAAGATTCTCTAATGCTCAGTTTGTATTAACCTGCATAAACTGCTGGAGCTTCTCTTTCCTGCTGTTGAACACTGTTTGAGCAGTGGTCAAGTCTGAAGCAATACAGTTGAAATACCTTTGTTTTTAGCCCTTAATTGATATGATGTCATGTTTAAAGGTGCAGTTTAAACAGCAAGCTGCTGCTCTTTTGCTTGAAATCTTGTGATGAAAGTGGCTGAAGTATATGATCTGGTCAGACTGACCACTGTTAGCAGGGCATAAGCCATATGAATGTGATTGTGAACAATGGCTATTCATTAATAGGAATGAATATTAGTCAATGGGATTGTTCATGTGGTTCACGGGAGACATCACTACAAATTTGTAATTTGTTTAGACTGCTTCAGGGAACTGTTATCACTAAGTAATGCAGAGAACCAGATATAACTACATGATGTCTCTGTTATACTGCATCAAAGCAAGACACTTCAATATCCAAACTTTATGAGAGAGTGGATGCACAAATTTCAAGGTGGCTGAAGTTAGAAACAAGTTATCCTGCTGCCTTAAAAATGCAGGTAGTTTCAGCTTGTTGATTCATATTTTTTATACACAGAAGATTAAATTGACATACATGATAATTTGCAGTTGAAACTTTTTATAGCTTGTCAAGCAAGCTTACACTTTGAGATTACCTTAACTTCCCGGTAAGTAGTTCTAAGTCGTACGGACTGTTTTGTAAATGTATTCTTCCTAGATGTTTATTTTACAGACGCCTGTATTACTTATTGCAAGTTTGCCTCAACATTACACTGAAACAGCCTACAAATGGTCTGTAACACTTCGTTTCATGTATCAGAGCAATGATAGATAGATCCAACGAAACATGATAGCGGTATTTTATTGAAGACATCAGAAGGTATTATGACGAATGCTTAAGATGTTTATTTTACAGACGCCTGTATTACTTATTGCAAGTTTGCCTCAACATTACACTGAAACAGCATACAAATGGTCTGTAACACTTCGTTTCATGTATCAGAGCAATGATAGATAGATCATAAGAAACATGATAGCGGTATTTTATTGAAGACATCAGAAGGTATTATGACGAATGCTTAAATGTCAGAAATTCAGTCAGACAGTAGATTACATCATGGTTTACATGACCATCATGACACATAATGTTCATCAGTTGTCAGATCGTGATTCAGCTGAAATAATTTTAACAAAATGTTACTGACAGATGTATTAGGTTCTGTTTTACTTCAGTTTTGGGGTTTTTTTGCATCAGGAGCTTCAGGTTCCTTGTGACTAATAATGACTTCATTTTAAGTTCTGCTACACATACTCCCATCATGTAATTGTAAAAAAACAAACTTTTATCAAAAATAACAGTTAAAATGGCTTGTGTGGACAACCAGAGCAAAAAGCAGCCAACAAGAAATAAATGTTCCTTCTCTGTCTCTGACAGATAATGTATATGGAGGATGTAGAACAATATCCATGTACCAATACACTGTATATGTGTGTGTGCCGAGTCCAGTGACCAGCAGGGCTTAGGTTACACTCTTTCTAATATGGCGAAGATTAGAAGCCTCTCTGGATGCACCTTGGTTCTGGGAAGCATAGCGGCTGCAGGCATAAATATATCTCTCCAGAGGAAAGATGATACAGAGGCTCACATGTCCACAGCAGATGAAT
This sequence comes from Brachirus orientalis, assembly GCA_016785285.1. NCBI lineage: Eukaryota > Metazoa > Chordata > Actinopteri > Pleuronectiformes > Soleidae > Brachirus > Brachirus orientalis. Next base: position 3,014,761 of record JAFBJR010000172.1, read on the forward strand.
ATCTCAGCCTATCAAAATCATTAGATGAGATGAGTGTTTCTTCTTACTATGTGAAGAGGTACTTCAAAAAAATCAAAGGATTACTATACAGAAGACAATGAACAGAACGATGAGGAAAAAGAAACTACTCAAACAAAAGTGAACAATAAATTCAAAAACAGTGATCAGAGTAAATCAGAAAAATGATATAGTGTTATTGATAAGGGGACATTTTAAAATGGCAGCACACAAAATAGAATGATTTGCCAGCTGCAAACATGCTAAATAATAACACTTTTACACTTTTTAAAAACTGTAAATGTCCTACTGAGAAGGTCCACTGCTTTGAGGTGACTATGTGAAAGTTCTAACATGGACAAAAAGGCGGGGGAGCTGTGGAATATCTACAGAGAGAGAGAGGTGTGGAGCTGCCATTGGTCAGAGTTGTCTTCTAAAACAGATCAATGGAAACTACTGAGACCAGTGGAGCCATTGACTCCCTGCTGATTCAATTTACCATCTCTCCAGTTCACATGATCATACTGCGTCTCAGCACACACGCTCACACACACTAACGGAGCAAAAGCTATGATGGTAGATTTCGTTAAGACTTAAATAAAAAGGAACTATAAGAGAAACTGAATATAATCATTAAAGAAATGCATCTCAGCATTTTGTTCCCTCATATTTACACCAGTAAAGTGGTTATGTCCTACAAACGGGTTTGTGGAACCCATATCCCTTAAAGTCTCCTTCATTCCTACGTCCTAATATCCTGCCTGTCAGCCTTTTTCTGTCAGCTCCAAACAGACATAAGTCAATTTGATGACAATAATATACAACAGTTTTGCAGGTAAAAGTGAAGAGACACCACTGAAAAATATAGTATGTATTTTGGCTTGTGTGAATTGTAAGCATTTATGTTTTGAATATTGCAGCAAATTAAAAGATGAATCATGAGGAAAGTCTTCCAAGAAGAGTAGAAGTTGTTATAGCTGCGAAAGGGGGACCAACTTTATATTAAAGTACTGTATATGTATTTGAGAACATTATTACAGTCCCTGTTGGTGTAATGTCACCTATGTCACCAGTGTTCACTTAATCTAATCTGCATGTTTTTTACTGTGGGAGAAAGCCACATTATGATTATGATTATTTTTATGACAGGTAAAAAAGAAAACTCAGTAGACTTTAAATAAATAAAGGGGAAGTTGCATGATAACAGACATATAGAATCACCTACATCTTACACTTTGGTAAGTATGTGTACAGTATGTGCATCCAATGCAGAGGTCAAACTGACTGACTCTAACACATGTATTGTGTGCTTTGACACACTCCTGACTGTATAAATGTCTATGAAAAATATTGTTCCATATAAAAACACAAGCAGACGAGAGTCTCCATTCATTCGGAACAGCATCAATTATTCATAAATGCTCCTGTTGGCTCTGCTGCTCCGAGGATCAATGCCTTTGTAATGTGGACTGATATGAGCCCCTGGTCGAATCCTGGCTGCAGCAGTATTATGGGTCGACTGGATTTCGCTGGATACTTCCTCTACAAAAACTCTGCACCATAGTGAGAAACGTTTAAAATAAATTAACAAAACTGAGTAACTATTAGTGTTCTTCTCCTTATGCAGCTTTTCTGTTTAATATAGTCAACATTCAATTCAAGCACAAATGTAGATAGAGAAGTTTTAGACCACTGAAAGTACATGAAGACATTTCATCAACCATTACAGTAAAATTCTTTTTTTCTTTTAAGCTTTCTGTGTGTGTGTGTGTGTGTGTGTGTGTGTGTGTGTGTGTGTGTGTGTGTGTGTGTGCGTGTGTGTGTGTGTGTGTGTGTGTGTGTGTGTGTGTGTGTGTGTGTGTGTGTGTGTGTGTGTGTGTGTGTGTGTGTGTGCACCTGGTATTCCTTATGTTCCGGGGATCTGTTTACATGGTCACATTATGGGGACTTGTCTTCCTTATGGGGACACAAATCAAGTCCCCACAACATGAAATACTACTATTACTACTATTACTATTTTAAGATGAAGGCATGTTTTAAAGTTAGGCTGAGGTTAGGATTAAGTTAAGGTTAGGGTCAGGGTCAGGGTTAGGGTCAGGGCACTAGTAATTATGGTTAGGGTTAGAATAAGTCTCCAGGAAATGAATGTTAGTCAATGCAATGTCCTGTCTGTGTGTTCATGTGTTTGTGTGTGTATGAGACATCATAACCAAAAGAATTTGGGGTATGGTCTAGTAGGAGTTGGTTTATTTTGAGTAATTTTTGTTTTTCTCTCAGGGGCTGTCAAATCCTTCCAGCCAAAATTCAGACAGTTTAGTTTGCGACTTTGTTTTGGGGTTTGCTGTCAGATAAATTGATCTGGTTGTCTGGCAGAACATGTGGCATTATAGTCCTGCTGGGCTGTGTTGATAATGTGAAGAGCATTAAATATTCAGTTAAGAGGAAGCCGAGTGTCACTACATTATCTAAGATGTCAGGCATTTATTGATGACTATTCTTTATCTGTTAGAGCTGAAAGGGCACACGTATACACACAAGCACAGGCACTAAAACTACTGGGAGTAATATTATTTGTCTGGTAGATGTAGTCTATTTGTTTCATGAATTATAGATCTTCCCAAAATTTCATCCAGAGCTGCTGCCCTAGTCTGAATCTCCCATAGTGTGCATGACATCACCATTCGCTGGAATTTTTTAAACTGAGAAATCAAAGCTTATTTAGTCAAAATGTGAAGCTTAGTAGAAAAACAACAGTTCTTTCCTGTACTGGGACCAACTTATTATTGAGGCAGGTAACATGGGCTGCTGGGAAACCTGAAGAATAATCTGTTTGCAGTTTGGCCTCCTTCATTGACAGACTTAAACAGATTTAAAGCTCCCCATGAACTGTGCTTTAATGCTTTAAGTTAAGCTATGGGCCACTAATAAAATTAAAACAACTCAAATAAGCATACGAAAGCATAAGAAATAAAATTACAAGCAGAAATAATTCACTTTGTGAATGAAAAAGCACTCTCCGGCTGCTCTGGTTATCTTTTATCTTTTTTCTTTTTTCAGGATATGGAATTTGTCAATGAATGTGGAATGGAGAGAGAGAGAGAGAGAGAGAGAGAGAGAGAGAGAGAAGTGGATGTCTCACTGCTATTAGCCTGAGACCACGCGGCCCTTACACCCCACCCACCCATCTCCAGAGCCCAAATCCACTCCACCTCCCCTCGTTCATTCAGGCCCGGCCCTGGTGGAGAGGAAACTGCTGCCCCCTCAGGGATATGGCATAATAATTATATAGGAAGCAGAGCAGTCTTCTGTCTGCCGGAGCTGTGGAGGCTGCAGACACACATTCACACATCTGCTAATGTGCAGTGAGCAACTGCTCTGAACATGGATTTGCTGTGTTTCTGAGATTTTCTGGAAGGTAAGATCATTTATTTCTGATCTTCTGAGTTGAAAATATCAGACAGGGTTTACCGGCCTGTGATATGACCTCCTGCTGCTGTTATTGCTGCTATTTGTTTTTTGTTTTGTAACTTAGTCTCTGAAAATATGGCTGACAAGTTAAAATTTCATGACACGGACTACAACTGATATGTTTTATAAATAGGTTTTAGAAAGCAGGTGAGCAAAACTTTTTCCTTTTACAGAAAAGTCCTGAATATTGCAGTCAGAATCTAATGGAGATAATGATGAGAAATCAAAATTGGTTTCCACATTAGAATGCAGTCTTGCTCCCAAAGAAATTTCTCAAGTTGTTCTTTCTTTACTCATGTCATAGTCAAATCAATCATGGCTTTAAAATCTTTGATTTGACAAGTTGCTTTACTCTCAGATTGAACACTTAACATCCCAGCAATTTCACAAAAAAAAGTTCTTCTCAAAATTGATCTTTCTAGAAAAAGAATTAGTTTTGCAAACATCAAAATATGATAGTTTTTTTAATCTTTGTAATGAAGAGGATAAAGAGCCGTTCTCTTGAGCCGTTGACCCTTGCCCTAATGCAGAACTTCATCTATTGCAGATCATGTCAGTCATGTTGTTTAACAAATGTGTGTTGAAATCAGAGATGCTGCTATAATCCTATTATCCTTCGACTGTTCAGAGTGAGAAGAGGAAGACACCATGTCTGAAAAGAAGCCACGAGCCTCAGGCACACGTCCCAAAAGTGGCCTTCGCAGCTGGAGTGCAGACAGTTATATATGGCGAGGGAAGAAACGCTCCCGGAGCTCTCGGAGCAGTGGGTTGAGTCCTGGAGGACCGGAGGCAGAGGGGACAGAGGAGCTGGGTCTCCAGTCAACATCCTGTCCAAGGCGGCGAAGAGAGAGAAAGTGTAGCTGCAGTACTCTAGGAGATGCATTGACATCTGCAGATTTCGATGTGGTGTGTCGCAAGGCCTTAACCCGCCGCTCTCTGCGCCAGAAGTTCCAGGACGCTGTTGGCCAGTGTTTGCCTCTGCGTTCTCACCATCACCACCATCATCATCATCACCATCCACCTGGCACCTCAAGACCCTTCTCTGTGCTCTTCTGGTCTAAACGCAAGATCCATGTCTCAGAGCTCATGCAGGACAAGTGTCCCTTCTCACCAAAATCTGAACTGGCCCGATGCTGGCACCTTATAAAAAACCATGCAACTCATCCAAGTTCCCTCAAGGACATGGAAGCTCCCCTCAAACCCAACCTCACATCTTCCTCTACCTCCCCTCCCCAAACACCCCTCTCCTGGGAGGACATCTGCTGCTCCCCTGGGCAGACTGGAAGCACCAGTCTGGAGGACTGGGACCCTTCTTCTTCACATGGGGGGGCAGAGGGTAGCTGCAGCAACACGGACTATATCCTGGTCCCGGATCTTCTCCAGATCAACAACAGCCCCTGTTACTGGGGTGTGTTGAACCGCTTTGAGGCAGAGGAGCTCCTGGAGGGCCAACCAGAGGGCACCTTTCTGCTCCGAGACTCTGCCCAAGATGAGTTCCTCTTCTCAGTCAGCTTTCGTCGCTATAGCCGCTCCCTCCATGCACGCATTGAGCAAAATGGAAAGCGTTTCAGCTTTGATGTGCGTGACCCATGTATGTACCAGGATCCTAGTGTGACAGGACTACTGAGACATTACAGTGACCCAGCCACCTGCCTCTTCTTTGAGCCACTGCTTTCCCGGCCCCTGCTAAGAACCTTTGCTTTTTCCCTCCAGCACCTGTGCAGGGTTGTAATATGCAGCAGCACCACCTACCAAGGCATAAACAGTCTTCCACTGCCACCACAGCTGAGGGAATACCTCAGACTATATCACATTAAGTGTGAGGGGGCCTGTGCTGTGTAATGGACAGACTAGTCAGAAAACCATGGGAGGGAAAACAGGGACAAGTCAATGCAGGATCATTTGGCCAAGATGCAAGAATATTGGTTTAAAAAAAATTCACCTGTCCCTTGATCTTACTAAGATATAGAAGAACCAAACATTAAAGGACTCTTCTTCTTCACAGGTGTAGAGTACATGCTCATGGCCATTTTGACTCTTGCAGAAGCCGAAGTCAAACTGTGGACCGTGACATATTAGTTAAGCAAATATATGCTGTAAAAAGTTTGCCTTAAAGCTCTAAAAGGAGTAGGGATGCAGAAAAAATACAGAGACGTTAATGTTCAACCCTTAGGTTTTAAAGAATATTGACTCTTTCTCTTCAACTTTAGTGGCCATGGTAAGAACTTCACTTTTTGTGGTACCTGGCTGTTCTAACCAAGCATTTTTATAAAAAGACATGTCAGGTCGTCTTTCCTCATTAGGGTAAGTTGGTGCAGGGTGAGCCTTTCCAAAATCACTATATACTGTAGCTGTTGAAGTTTACCTAATCTTTTCATCCACTTATTGGCTTTACCTGTTTTCAACATTCAATCCACATTTCTTTCTTGAAGGATTTGTGTGAGTTTTTGTCTGCTTTGCAAAATAAATCCAAACGCTTTTATTGATACTTCCACTATCACAGATCACTATGATCAATGTTACTCTTTCTGCTTAACAGGAGCTCCTCTTGACAAACACAAATGTCAGTTTCTAATAAGGGAGACTGAACTTCATTCAGTCCGACTGTCTTCTTCTCTGTAGCCACAAGGTGGTAGCACAACTGCACAGATTAGGGGACTGGCGTTCACCTGCTTCACTGGTCTGTGTTTCACATCCTTCTAATGTCCAATCATAGATGGAGAATTTTTCTGTAAACTGACATTTTAACATCAGTTGTGCCTCTACAGCTGCGACATTATTCTTGAAAAACATACTTACTACTATACTTACTGCTACACTTTGAAGTGAAGGACCATGCACTGAACACAATCTTCAAACATTCTGAATAGCTGTGATGCTCACTCAAAGCATATTGTAATCACCTCACTGATATAAAAAAAGAATAAATGCAATTTACACTGCCTCTGTCTGTGTTTCAGGCTTTTGTCATCTCTGGGCTGATTTAATGCTGCAGCATAAGTCATGCTCGTGCTATAGCTGTTGGCTGTGTCATAGTCAGACAGGTTAATGGTATGGAAAATTCTGCCTTTGAAGTAGCAAATGAAAACAATTCGTCCCCCTCTCTGGAAAGGACACCTCTAAATGCCAGCGCTTCAGCAGAGCAAATGAGAGATAAGAACATGAATTAGACCATTTACCCTCATAACTGTAGAGGAATTCAGATTTTTCAACCTGTTCAAGTGTCATTCAGCTTCTACTGTGTGGGGGGGGGGAAAGCGCCCTGCCCTTGTGTGTGAATACAGGACGGTGCATGAAACGTTCATAATTCTCCTGGTAGGTTTTTAGGTAACAGAAATTTTTTCTTTTCTTCAGCACAGATATCAGTGATTTACTTTATTATGTTTAAGTAAATGTGTAGTTCTGTTTTGGTCTTTTTTATCCTTCCCTATTAGGCAGAAATAGTTATTATTTCTATAGTATATAGTTATTTCTGTTCTACATATACAGTGTAGATGGTGCCTAATTATCTCTTGTGAGTCTTCCACTTTTATGGAAATACAGTGGTGCAGTCATAATCAAAATCTGGATGAGCTGCTGTATTTCGGTCTCTATCTCGCGACCATTTGTCCATGTCTTTGTATGCCTAGATGTTAAAACTCAGTCAGTGAACAGAGTCAGGAGCCACATCGATTGATTTTCCTGGACCACATACATGAAATATTAATGTTATCTTGTACGATCTGGTTGGTGAGCATCATTTTTCAGCAGCTCAAAACCAATATCTATATTTACATCAGATTCATGTTACATTCCACATACAAAATGATGAAATGAAACATTTGCTACCACCCAGGATTGCTCGACTCATACATGTGTACCTTCAAATACACATATCAGGCTTCTGGCCTATTGTACACATCAATACTTGGATACTCACTGATTCTTGTGATTTATTAGAGTTCAATGATGTGATATTTAGACACCCAGCTGTCTGCCAGCAGAGTACTTCCTGTTGCACTAATCAAATCCTCCCTTGAGATCATGCTACTCAAACAGGCGAGACGGTTACAGCCTATCAGAGCCAAGAGGTGCATGGGCATTATATTAATAGCTGTTCACATGACTAAATAATTGAAAGGAAAAACATACATTTGTTTCTGTGTGTTTGTCTGACATCATTCAGTGTAAAAACTCAAAATGTTATGCAAAGTGTGTTGGAATGAATCTAAAATAGAAGAAAAAAAATTAAGTAAAAATGTGAGAGTTTTAAAAAAGCAAACAAAATCTTAAAAACACGTGTGTAACTATTAAACATAACAACTTCCAACACACTATTGATACTGAATGTGGCCTTGGAACAGAGTCTAACCCTAATGGACCTTATACTGTGACATTTCACATTAATAAAGTTGGGCTGAATTTGTGAAGTTAAATGTTTATTTTGTATGATAATCCATATATTTTTGTACGCAGTGCATTTCAGATTTTTTGTCACAATAGCCTTATATTTGCAAATATTCCACATTTATAGGCAAAGAAGGTCTGCTGATGTTCAACCCTTAATTTTAAGCAATTGATGAGACTATGTTGCCTATTATTTATTGAATTAAATCCAAACTGTCAAACTGTTTACCAAGGCTTTGGTGGAATACTTATTAACCATACGTTTTAATCAAACATTTCACAAAATTGTTATTCTGTCAGTTATTTAAAATAAAAGAATGTCCTGTTGGCCTGTACAGCTCATGATGATATACAATTTCCTCAGATACGGAGCCACTAGGAACATAAACAAAAAACATACATTTAAAAAAAACAACAGAATATTTATTGATCTAATGAAATTTAAAAATAAAATCAACTACAGTGAATGTCCCTTTTTAAGGACAAGGAGAACCCTATGTAGGATAAATAAAATTTTGATCACATTATTTTAATTTTGGCAAAATTTGAAGATAAAATAATTTAACTTAATGCAGGATTTGCGGAGGTAAATGCACTAAAAGACAACACCAGCCCTCTCCCCATTTTTGTCTCGCGCTCTCTCTGTTGACTGCGTCTCACAATCATGGGAGGAGTTTGGACATTTGCGTCATGACGTAGGTGGCGGGAGATGTGACGCCTCGGTTCCTTGTTTTCAACGCAGCGCGGGAGATTCGGGGGGAAAAGCGTCGGTCTTTAGGAGTAGACGGTTGTAAGTTGACACTTTTCTATCTTCTCTTCTATCAAATCGCCTGTACGCAGATACTTCATCAGTCTGCATGTGTACAGTCGACGTCTGTAAACGTCGTATTTTAATCAGTCCGCTGGTCGGTGTGCTGTTGGCGTTAGCTCTTGTTCTCCACACACACAGTGCTGGTGTGGTAGACAGTAGACCCTGGTTTTAGCTGCTCTTTTCCCCGTGTTTTCAGTCTGCTGTTTTGTGAAAATGCCTTGTGAGAGGAAGCCGATACGCTACGGTCACTCTGAAGGACACACCGAGGTTTGCTTCGATGACCACGGCAAGTAAGTCGGATGGTTTTCCTCAAACAGCGAGTGATGTGGTCTGATTCAATGTTATATAACCGCACGTTTAACATTAACTACTATTATAAAAATGGAAATAATATTTCCTTTGCTGATAAAATATTTTACTGACTCTAAGTCAGTGTCATAATCTGTTCTAGTTTTAATTCTGTGCCGCCACCACTACACTGTCTCATGTTTGTTTACATCCATAATAAAATGTGTAGTATCTATATATACATTTTTAATGCCCTACGTTTTGCGATTGTAGTTTTAGGTTTATCTTATCTTTTTCCCTTATTTTATATCTTATTCTGTTACTCTGTTGTATTTGTCACTTGTATACTTTAAATTAATTTCAGGATCAGTAAAGTCAAATCTAATCTAATCCAACCAGACAAATAATTATGATTCATATTAGTGTGTTTGTTGTAACAATATACTATTTTGAGATTCGTGAGTTTAAATGAGTTAATTAGGTCACAAGGTCCTGGAATGACTTGGTAAATGCATGCTTTGAAAATAAATCACCAGAATATTATGATGGTAAACTAGACAACATCTTCATTCATATCATCCATAATGATTATCTCAATAAGGTACCTTCAGCACAATCTAATTAATTTCTTTTTATTATTCCTATTTGATACACTGTGTCTAATGTGGTCTTGTATAAAAGTCCTATGTTAAATCTCCTGTAATGATGGTTATAATGTTGAGTTTGGAATGAAACTGAGAGACACAGTCATTCTCTTGTGCTGCACATTGTCGCCCAACTCTGACCATTAACACATTTTTCTCAGGTTCATTGTCACCTGTGGAAGTGATGGAGATGTTCGGATATGGGAAAGTCTGGATGATGACGAGCCAAAGTTCATCACTGTCGGTGACAAGGCTTATTCTCTGGCACTCAAGGTCGTGCATCTGTTGCTTCAAGACAGATTCAGTTTGTTTTGAGATCTGTCCTGCACAACTCATGATTTATTTCCACTGAGACACATGTTGACAAACACAGCAGCTGTCAGTTGATGGATTGATGCGTGTTCTTCCATTCATAGAACAACAAGCTGGTGACGGCTAGCTCCAACAACACGGTGCAGCTCCACACGTTTCCTGATGGTGACCCAGATGGAATCCTGACCCGGTTTACCACCAATGCCACACACATCACCTTCAACAGCAGCGGCTCGAGAGTGGCTGCTGGATCCAGGTGCATGGCGAGAATAGACTGAGCTGTAAAACAGCAGAACGTGTTTGAAAATAAAACACTAGTATTTCAAGACACAAGTTAACATATCATATCTCATTAGTTTTCTGTGTGAAACAGAAATGTGTGATTTTATGTGCAGTAACGAAACTATTTGAGCTCCACTGGTTGGCTGAAACCAAGGTACAGCATATCATGGCTCCCTTTACACCTGGTATTAGAAGATCGGATAGTGTTTCACCACATGCAGTTTACACATGGTGTTAACATGCGAAGCTGCACTGTTGTATGGACTCCTCTTTGCTTTTCGAAGCAGGGGAAGAAGTCGTCTTCGATAAACAGAAAATTGACAAAAGCAGAGGAGACTATAGTTTTGTTGCTGCTTTCATGTTAGCTGTGCTCGAAGCCACCTACATATTTCCACTCATGTAGTTGTTATGCATTTACACTTCTGTGCAATGTTTTCACTGTGTGTCTTGGACTACCTTCTGAAGTGGTTTGTCAGATCAGATAACAATCCGTCCTCAATGCATCTTGGCTGTATTTACACCTGTTCTTACAAGTAGTCTTTCACTATTTGATTGCAGTCCAAGCACAGGAAATGCGTTTTAATGTCAGGTGTACAGGGGGCCTTTGTTGTTGCTGAAACTATGCTGTTGTTTCCACATTTCTGTTTTTGCACAGTGCTGGAAGGCTTATCTTTAGAAAGAGCCAACTGCTTCCCCCTGTTTTCTTTGTGTTAAGCTGAACTAACCAGCAGCTTAATGTAGATCCGTGATGTTTATTTTTGTTAACAATATTTTTTTAAGTTGTACAACGTGAATGCAGCTTGTACATCAGAGTTTGCCCGGGTGTGGTTCAGAGAGTGTTGATGTAATATTACAATATTTAAATTAGCAGACATGCACAGCAGATACTGTTTAAAAACAGGACCTTCCTCTTATATATCTATACGTCTTAGCACCGGAAACCAAGCACCAGCTCATCATCACTGACTCCATCCATTTCTTCCTGTGAAGCTATTTATTTTGGTATCTAGAATTTATTAACTTGATTTTTGATGTGAACATTGAGGGTGCATCCAAATTCACGTCCAAAGTATTAATACATGCAAAGTATTTGCATTTATGTGCTGTTTATTCTGTAATTTTTGGTGGGTAAAGCTCTTTATGATTCAGAAATTTAAGCAAGAAGTTCTTTACTGAAATGTCATACATTTCCTTTTGTTCATAATAGATGTTAGTGGATGTTCATTGGTGGAAAAAAATATTAGATAACATTTAAATATAAAATCTTTTATATTTAAATGTTATTTATCATCCAAACATTTTATGTTATATCTGTTGTCTGGCTGACTGCACAGATCCACCGGTTCCTCCCGAGATGCTTTCCTCTAGGGATTTGATCTCTGTGCGGAAATATGGGCAAATATCATGTTTACCTCATCAAAACCACGGATGTCCACTTCACTTTGGCATCTGTTGTAGCAGCTGGTGAAGCTGTTGTGCCTATCATTTTATTGTGCAGTGGTGTGTGCACTAGGACTGTCCTACACTATGATCTTATTAGTTTCAGAATTGTTGTTGCAGCACAGAATGAGCTGCACACGACGGTGAAGCCGAATGATTTTTCCACCTGTTAGACAGACAGGACTTTGTATTGGTTTATGATTAGTCCAGATTGGAGGTAAATGTTTCTTTGCTAAAAGAATTGATTGACTTCAAACAGGTTTATCACAACATTAAAAGCCCAGAGCATGGCTCTGTATTGATGTTGCGGTTTTCACACTAGTAATTTCTGTTGTGATATTGACTGAAAATTCAAGCATAGGATGTTGGTAAGATGAGTGTGGCATTTGCATTCTAGCAGACAGTGGAAGGAATCAGGATTATTTTGCTTTTGTTGTTTATTGATTTGACAATTTGCATTAGTGTTGCTTTCTGGTGATGTGACCTTTCCTTCCATCCTGGTAGACACTCCTGTGTTCAAATGAATTGGGTGCACACATATTTATTTAGTTTCTGTATATTTCTTAGTGATTTCCTGGTTAAGGTGGTGGAGGTGTCGGACAGCAGCCAACAAAAAACACTCCGGGGTCATGAAGCACCTGTCCTCAGTGTCACCTTTGACCCCAAAGATGACTTCCTGGTGAGTTCATCTTCTTATCTCTGATGGCAAAAATGTAATGTTAAGGTTCTTTTCTGTTTTAGTGTTTTCGATCATGAAGACTTTGGTCACAGATTTGAACTGATGTAAACACCAAATGCAAGTAGAACTTTCACAGTGAGATAACATATTGATTTCTGCTGCACCTTGTGCTGAATTACACAATTGACAAACTCTTTCAGACTCTGTCCTCTTCTTGGTTCAGTAACATGTTTCAGTAAAAACTTATGAAGGAGGATTTATTACAGCATTGTTACAGGAGTCCGCTTTAGTGTCAAGTAGTGTATGTTTTTAATACAACATCACAAAATACAGCTCCTGGAATTATCAAAAGCTGCTTCAACATGGCATGAAAACAAATCTGAATATTTATGGCTAAAGTTAACACCTTTGATGTGTTGCATATATGAAATGATGAGCTGTTTACATTATAAAATGAAACAGCAGAGTAGAGCAAGAAATAATGAATCCCAGGAACCCTCTATAAAGTTACAACCTATATTTTAAATTTATTTACTGTTGCTTGGACTAAAAAGACATTCAAATGCATCACCCTGGTGTCTGACAAACTTGCTGTTGGCATTTTAAATACACTATAATTAAGTAATTCATTCATTCAGGAAATTATCAGATGATGAGTCTGTGATCAGTCACACACAGCCCTAATGTTTTATTTTAATAACCATAAACTGTTTTGTGTTACTGTTTTCTTTTGAATGTCCAGGGCAGTCGTATCCAAAAATGGATGCCAAAAATTCTTTATGATTAAATAAATTTTGCAGGCTGACATTTAAGGCAACTTTTTCTGTCACACTATCGTTATGTGAGCACTGCATAATTTCAATCACTGAATTATTGATGAAGAAATAGCTCTGCTCTTGTTGTGTTTTTGTTTTTTTACCGCACATTAAAAATTGTATGTGCTTCTCTGTCAGGCATCTTCCAGCTGTGATGGTTCTGTCGTGGTGTGGAACATTGAGGAGCAGGTACATTTGGTCAAACGTGACTAATCTACCTTTTGTTTTTTGTTTTTTGTTTTTTGTACTCACCAAACCAGAGATCAGTTGACTAGCATGATACTGTATGTTGAGTCTAACCCAGGGTTTTTACGTCACAAAGGTGGCTCTCCTTTAACCTGGCTTGATCACCATGGCAACTTGTGTTGAGGATTTAGGTGCAGAAATAACATCAGAGATGCAGAAATGTGCATTAATCTACCGGCTGAGCTAATCAGACCGGCTTCTCTCTTTTGTTGGAAACACACAGACACTCGCACTGAGTTCATATTCATGGATTCACTCATCTGTTAAAATTAATTTGATTTGAAATATTTTTAAATTCTACAGCAAAATAAACATGTATATGATCAATTTAAAATAATCACTGAGCCGCTCTTCGCTGCAGTATTTTTTTTAATATCGGTCTATTTCTACACTATTAATAACTTGAAATGGGAAGCCTGCAATCCGTTTTGTATGGAAATGGAGTCGGATGCAGCACAAACACTCTTGTGCGGCTAATGAAGAGCCTAGGTTGACAAAGCAAGTTGTTAAACATAGTACTAGTGATCTACTTTGTATGTTTGCAGACTCAGGTGATCAGCTGGCCACTGCTACAGAAGACCAATGATGTCGGTAGTGCAAAATCTCTGTGTCGACTGGCCTGGCAGCCCAGGATGGCGAAGGTCAGTGATGTGACTATTGCTTGCTCTTTGCTTACGGTTGATTGGCAGAAGGTGATGTCTTTCTTTAGACGTCCACCTCCAGCCTCGGTACAAACCATATCCATGGTTGATCAATGTTAAAACTGTCATCCATTTTGGTAGGAGAGAACATACATTTCCTTCATGAAAGAAATACACAGAACTGATTGTGTGTGTGTGTGTGTGTACTTAGTTTCTGGCAGTTCCTGTTGACACAAAGGTACATCTGTACGAGCGAGGGTCCTGGAATCATGTAAGCACTCTGTCTGACGATCTGCTCACGCAGGTAAGATCCAGTCAAATACACTCCCCTCTTCATGATTAAAGCTACAGTATGCCATTTCTTTCTTAATCGCAGTTTATCTTATTTTCACTGCCTGATATGTCGTATAATAATGTTGTCTGGGAGAAAGAAGGGGAAGAAATGAAAAAAAAATAAGTCACCCGCCAAACTGTGTCTTGTGATAATGCTGAGCGTTTTCTCCACAGGTGATACAAACAATGTATAATCAGTAACAACAAAGCTGTGGTCATGGAACTGTCTCAGAACTTGAAAAGAAAAACATATTGATTTACCTGTGGAAAAGCCTAATAAGGGCTAAATATCAACATTGGACTACATGTATCAGCCAATATTTTGCTGTACTCACAAATTATTATTTTATTATTATTTAAAAGAGACACATGCTCCCCAAAACACAGAAACACAGATTGTCATCTGACTGCTTGAGCCCAAGGGGATGAATCATAGTCTAATGTACTTGATAACAGCAGTCGTAACAGGAAATATAGCTTTAGTGCTTCCAAATTCTGTCATGTTACTGATTCTTCTACCTGTTTGCGAGCCCTCTGTCAGAATGTCTTTTGCTTCATTTTAAAATTACTTGTGCCTCCACATGTTCTCTGCAGCCCATCAACATAGTGGCCTGGTCTCCGTGTGGGCAGTTCCTGGCAGCTGGCTGTGTGGGGGGTTTACTGACACTGTGGGATGTGAACAGCAAGCTGTGTTTGGAAAGGTGTGTAAGGGCTGTGAGATCTTGGATCTTCCAGTTTCCATGTTGGTCAGCTTTGACCCTACGCAGACAAATCCACATTAACCTTGATTCTGTTTGGACTGTACGTATCAACTGCGCACACCCCCTGTAGATAAACACTTTCCAGTCCAGTTGGTGGCACATTCTTATTTGGTCAAAAGAGACAACAAATCAGACGGTAAAAGGCCGCTAATATGCACACATGGACTACTCGACTATGTAACAGTGATAACAGTGCTGTTTTTAGATGCCACAGGGAACTGTATTATCATATTATTGACCATTTAGAGTAACAGTGGTTATAGTGAAAGTGGATATTCAGATCTTTGCTGTTAATTTTTTATTTTATGTGTGGACTGCAGGCAGAAGCATGAGAAAGGATTCACTGTGTGCAGTTTGGCCTGGCATCCGTCAGGCAATCAGATTGTCTACTCGGACACAATGGGCTGCCTGGGTCTGCTGGACGGACTCAGCCTCTCCACCTCCAACACCAGCGCCCCCAAGGTAACGCAGCTCAAATATATCAACTGCTGGAAAGCGATTCCCCAGAAATTAGTAGGTTTTTTTTCAGCCATTTGTGCATCAAACCATTTAAATATTGACTTGTACAGACCACAACACATATATGTGTGTGTATATACTGTATATATATATATATTTTTTTTCCCCTACCGTTGACATCATCCTCAATTCTGTCCCTGCACTTTTAGCAGGCACCAGCAAAAAAAAATGCTAAAGAATATGATGACCTTTTTGATGACGATGATGATCGACTCATGGATGAAGGGCTCAGCGACACCAACTCTCCACTCAAAAAACATGTCACTGGTGAAGAAGATGACGACGATGATTTCCTCATGCCTGCTACTGGTCGTGTGAGGAACAGAGGGGCGATACTGGACGATGAGAACTCGCTGGGTGAGTGAACGATGGTTTTTGACGACGTGGCAGCTGCAACATTTTTCAAGCACGTTCATTTAGAGATCAGTGCAGTTGTTCCACTCTGTATAAAATAATTATGAATGTCGGCTGACTGGTTGTGTCTAAAGTGTCTGTCTAAAGTGAGTAAAAGTAGCTTTCACCTTTCAGTGTTTCCTGTCCGTCAAAATCTTGGAATAACTCCCTCTTTTGATGTGTGTTTGCTCAGACACAGGATCATTGAAGCTCGGTCAGGGTAAATTTGGTAATGATGATGATGATGATGCGAGCAGTGCGATCTTGCCTTTATCGGCACCAGTGGTGCCCCTGCGTCCAGTCTATGATGGACCCATGCCAACACCTCCCCAGAAGGCTTTTCAGCCAGGCTCCACCCCTGCACATCTCACACACCGCTTCATGGTGAGACACTTTGACAGATAAATCCAGTACTAGAATTTGTGCTTCCACAGATGAGCCTGTGTGGGCTTAATCTAATTGATACTGTTCCTGTTTGACCAACCGCAAAGCATTTTTGTACTTGTAGTTTCTTCCATAAAATGCTAATCTGGGTTCTTAAAACTGCAGGTAAAATATTATTTCTAGTAATTTGTTTATTTATAAGAAAAATTTAAGGATTTGTTTTTTATTGCTGTTCTTAAGTGATCATCACTGTACGTTTATACAGCTCAAAATGACGGGTATAAAAGGCGATGGTGCTTCACAGAAAAGTGCACTAATAATAAATACAGTATCTATTACTTTTGACAAAAAGAAAAAAATCAAGAATATGAGAGGAAAAAAGAAAATAGATGCATATCAAAATATAAACCATATAAACTGGTATTTTTTCAGTTTTAAGATTTATTGATCTATCAAGCTTTTTTTTTTAAAACCATTTTTCAAAATTTATTTGTAAATCAAAAATTTTTATTTTAAATGAACTGAAAAACATGACTTTAAAATCACATGTCTAACTGTATAGTAACAGTAAAATTGTGCTTCAGATGTGGAACTCAGTGGGAATAGTGCGAGGTTATAATGATGAGCAGGACAACGCCATCGATGTGGAGTTTCATGACACAGCTGTGCACCATGCCATGCACCTCACCAACTCTCTGGGTCACACCATGGCTGATCTTTCCCAGGAGGCTGTGCTGCTGGCCTGCTGCAGTACAGACGAACTCGCCAGGTAAATCTCCTCCTCCTTCCTTATGTGTGTGTTTATTATGCTGTCTGAGCTTTGAACCTGCTTCTCACTCCCCAGTAAGTTGCAGTGCCTCCACTTCTCATCATGGGACACGAATAAGGAGTGGATGGTAGACCTGCCGAAGGGCGAGGATGCAAAGGCAATTTGTCTGGGTCAGAGCTGGGCCGCTGTCGCCACCAGCTCGCTGATGCTCAGACTCTTCTCCATCGGGGGCCTTCAGAGAGAAATCTTCAGTCTTCCAGGACCTGTTGTCTGCATGACCGGACACGGAGAGCAGCTGCTCATTGTCTACCATCGAGGTTAGTAACATATACACACAAACCGGTTAGCAAAGAGGCCGCAGATTTCATTTTACTTATTTATTTATTTTTAATTTTAAGCTGAAACAAGTAGGAATTGGTGGTGTCTTATGGTGAGACTGTAAATTGTAACAAACAGGGAAGATTGTCAGGGAACTAGAGTGGCATTTGCATACCAGAAAGAGTATCATTCTTTTTCTTTGAGTTGTAAACATCCACTTCACAACACAAAAGCTATGATTTTTATTTTAGCACAATTATAAACTTGTACAGACACACTTCTACTTCTATTTTAATCGTAGCTTAATCACTGAGTTCTTTCCTTTTTTTGTAAAATCAAAAATCAAATCAGTTCCTTCATCTCTTGAGAACTTTCCCAATGTCTGTTGGGATATTTTTAAGTTTTGAATGGTTATTGATAAACCCAGCAATATAATGAAAGCCTGCTCCAAACCATTGATCTAAGGGAAAAAAATATTTTGAAAATATAAGAGGCTACTGTATATCCCAGCAGAGATGTGCATGTAACAAATGATTTCCCCTAATGTACTTCCTATTGGAAATGTCATTCATGTTATATATACCATTGTACAATATCATCACTGATATGCAGACTTAGCTATGATGAGGCTACATGTGTCTGATTTCACAGCGACAGGTTTTGATGGGGAACAAGCTCTTGGTGTCCAGCTGCTGCAGCTGGGTCGAAAAAAGAGGCAGCTTATCAGTGGTGAACCCCTTCCACTCTCACAAAAATCCTACCTGTCCTGGCTTGGATTCACTGCTGAGGGTCAGTCTGTCAAGTTTGTCTATACATATGACATTAACAGTTTGAACAATAATGACGTTTCCCTCCAACTGCACATTAAAACATTACGACAGGCTGACTGTGTCGTGGGTTTGCAGGTACTCCTTGTTACGTGGACTCGGATGGGGTGGTGCGAATGCTGAATCGCTCCCTGGGAAACACATGGACACCAGTGTGTAACACAAAAGACACCTGCAAGAGCAAATCAGATCACTACTGGGTGGTCGGAGTGCATGAGAACCCACAGCAGCTCAGGTGAGTAGTGCTCGCTTTCATGTCTGTTCCCAAAACATGGCAGACTTTTTCTCTGACTTATAATTCAGTCATATGTTAATACATATTAATAGACTAATGCACAAACTGTGTTTTCAAATTCGCTTTGTTTTAAATTCTCTGAGGATAGATTTGTCTCTGATATATCACATCTCAATTAGTCCACTGAAATATTGAGTTTTATTGAGGAGTTATATTGATTGAGTTTTTTTTTTTTATTTTATTCTGCTTAATCCAGCTTGTTATTGTTCTGTCAGGTGTATTCCATGTAAAGGCTCCAGGTATCCACCCACACTGCCCCGTCCTGCTGTGGCCATCCTGCCCTTCAAACTACCACTGTGCCAGACTGCCACAGAGAAAGGACAGATGGAGGTAATGAAACTGAACCTGAATCCATTTTGTATTCGGGTTCAGGTTCAGCAAATGTATAATTAGACATTCATTAAATAATTTTCTGTATTTTGACTTGCTTAGTATTTTGGCCTCTTATAAGGTTGCTTTTGTAACCTTTTCGATCTAACAAGTCAAGCTGCTAGAGTTTCATAAAGACAGATCTAGTTTTGTCAGAACAGCATGTCTGTGAAGATTCTCAGTCATCCAGGTCATGGTATCCAAAGTGTAGTAAAAAAAAGGCAACTGGACTTAGTTGAATTTCTTGAAGACGTTTCGCCTCTCATCCAAGAGGCTTCTTCAGTTCTGTTTGACTGGTGGAGAGTCTGGGACTTATAAACTCTGTCAGGTTCTTGGTCCATGGGGTGTGGTTTGGATAGGAAAGGGGTTGTGAGTTGTTAACTAAAAGGTTAGATCAGTCGTTAAGTCGTCAAAGGGTTGTTAGTTATTAGCTGGTGTCTCAGCCCACCTCCCCTGTTCAAAGTTGGTTTCTCCAGTTTGGCAAAGATGGCTTCTTT